>CM028752.1:21796239-22238739 GCA_016801395.1 Leptodermis oblonga
AAATTCATATATCAGTAGAGAAGATAATCAACCATTATTGTTTTGTATGGCTAAGTCCACACATATCCTTGGAAAATCAACCCTTCTTCCACTAGATCGATGATCTATAGGACCCTTTGGGTGTGTACATGCAAATTTGGGTCCTTATTTTAAGAATATCGTGAGTTTAACCTGTGCATGTTTGTCATCTTCATCTCTGCTTATTATAGGGAAGCTTTTGGTGCGCTTTTAGTTCATGATATTAGCAGGAAAACCCCCTTTGAGAGTATCCCTCGTTATCTTGATGAGCTAAAGAGTACGATTCTTTTTTTCCCCTACAAATTTCTTATTGCCATTATCTCTAATAAAAAGTAATGAGAGATCATTTTTTTCCCCTCTTCTTTTGAAGGGATAAATCGTAGATGTGAAATAACGACATGAACAACTCCTGAATTTTGGTTAAAGTTGTAGCTTAGTAGAATTGCTATTGAAGATATTGACCTGAAAATTTAGATGTAAAGTCTTGTAAGAAGTTTTAATTTTCATTTTGAATAAGTTTTAGGGGGTGATTGGTTGAACTGTTTTGATGAATGATTGGGATTGGGATTGGGATTGGGTTCATTGGAACATGATGTGATGATTGTATAAATTTGTTGGTGTTGAATCTGGAAAACTAGTTTTTATAGCATTTGTTGCGAGCATTAACTATTTAAAAGAGGTCCATATTATGGGAAATTTGCAACTAAGAATTGATAGACCTGAAGCTGGCATCCATGTCTATAATTGGTTATTTGGCTAATCAAAAGAAATAGTTCAAATAGGACCAGAAAATGAACTAATCTTTCGGCACATCAGGCATCAGGTTCTTCTTCTTTTCCAAGCCAAAATTAATACGTCAGTGCATATTGAAGTGATATTAAGCGATAGAAATGATCACTGACATTTCATTTTATGCTTAAGAACTCTGCTAATGTTGCATATATCAATGTTTGAATTTTTTTGAGATGACTTAGTGTTTGGTAGGACATGTTCTGTTGTTGTTGTTATGAATCTTACTCAAATGCTAGTTGTTTATGGAAGTGGTTTACATGACAATTATTTTTCTCAATAGAAAACCTTGCTAAAGTTCGAAAAAGAGAAATGGAGCAGCAGCAATTGAGAGCCATGGCTAACCCTTCCCCAACACCCGGGGTGTAAAATAACAAGAAACACTATCATAGGTTTTATCGCCATGAAGGAAGAGAAAAAAACAAAGAAGTCAAAAGGAAAATATGATCAGATAAAAGAATAGGACTGAAACCTTTGAAAAATGATGAGATTGTTTTAGTGAGAAAGAGAGAGGTTGTTGCAAGGGAGAGAATTTGTCTTTGATTTTATTGATTGATATAAATAAGTTTAAAAAATACTAAAGATTATTATGTCTTTAGGAATATATTTTTATTTTTTTCTATTAAATAAACTACTGCCCTTATCAGAAATTAGATAAAAATACACCCTCTTTATTAATTTTAAAATTTTCACCACCCTAGAAATTTTCCCTACATATTATAATTGAGGATTCTGCTCATGAATCCTAATAAGAAGATAATAAGTTTGATTCTTTTTTATCGTGTAGAATTATTTCATCAATATGCACCATGTTGTAGATATTATTGAATTTTGGCTCATTGAACAAACTATTTGGATCTAGCATAGATATGCACAATGTTGATAGGCACTTTTTATGGTGCTCTCTCAGATGTGGTTTGATGGCATTTGAGTAACGGCAAATGTGACATTGTTTCAAAAGTATAAGGCTATATTTGTTTTGATACATTTTAAAGAATTTCTTCACCTTTTTGAGAAAAAAAAACCTTTATAAACAAACACTTTCATTTTTTCTTAAATTCAAAATTTAAAATTTAAATTTCTTACTCGCATTGTTTCAAAAATAACATCATCGTTACTTCTTTTTTACACAATTTCTCATAAAACAATTCCCTCCCAAAAAAAATTTCTCCAAAAAAAAAATTTCCTTTTTAAATTACAATCCAAATAGAGCCTAAATAATTTCTCATACATAACTTTTAAAAATTATGAAAATGACCTCAAAATTGTTCGCTCATACAAAGAAATATGAAGGACCAAAGTTAGGTCAACTTGGACCCTTTTTCGATCAAATTTCTTTGATTTCCTATATGACACGTCAATTGCTTCATCATTTGCTGTCTTTTTTGCTCTTTCCCAAATTTGTGTACTGTTCTTATAGGTATTGAAAATAATGCGGAATAAGTACCAGATTAGGCTTTGTCTCTTTCATCTCTGTCAAGCATATAACCAGTTTTATAGTTATAGCTATTAGATTTGAGAATGAAATTACATATCTACACTAAAACAAAGTAAAAACACATAATCAATATATTAAAAAAGACAATTTTTGCGTGGAGAGACAACACTCTCTCATATAAAAGGACCCAAACTCCCACACAGAAATAGATAAAGAAAAAAACTCTACTATATACAGCAAAGACGATGCAAAAAACTACTATAATCCAGAGATGAAGGAGTTTTTGGGCGAGTGAATCTCGGGGTAGAGAGAAAGGGGAGAAATTTTAAAGAGAAAAAAGGTTACCCAGCATTGACCATTTTTAATTTAATACAAAATTTATTTCAAGTAGTGTAATTTGAAATGAAATACCAAACAATTTTCTATTGTGGACTTCACAAAATGCATTTTGAGATGCACTACCGTATATCCCGGCATTTCACTGTTTTACCCTTGAGTAATTTTATCCGTATGTAGCTTACGAAACCCCTATGTCTAGTAATGTCTAAACGCAGGGAAGGAAAATGTTAAACGCAGGAAGGAGAGATAGTATTTTGTTATTATACCAAAATTGCGCTCATCACTCATAAGTACTTCCCCACCAACCCACTAGTCCCCCACTAATCCCACCACCCCACTAATATCCATTAATTTAATTATAATTAACTTAAAATACATTTAAATCTAAATAAAATAAATATTATTATGTGTGTGTAATTTAGTACATTTTTTTTTTGTCTTATTAATGTTGATGGATATATTAATTGGTAAGGTTTTCTCAAAGAATATTTTTTTTGATAAGGCTAATATTATAATTAAATGTGTATAATTTAGACATTATAAAGCATAATTAGACTTTTTTGAGTATTATTTGTGTTTAATTTAAATATAAATGCATTATTAAAAATAAATTTTAAGAAGTTGGCACTAGACACATTTACAAAAAAGAAAAAAAAAACAAAAAAAGAAGTTGGCAGAAGGCTCCTTTTCTGGGGAATAGGAATCCTAACCCCCAGAAAAGGAGCTTAGGCGCCCTAACAGTTTTTGGGGTTAGAAATCCTAAACCTAGAAAAGAAGGTTATGGTGGTTTGGCACCGTAAGCCCCAGAAATGGGTTAGGATTCCTAACTCCAGAAAAGGTGGTTAGGTGCCCTAAGCTTTATTTCTGGGAGTTAGGATTCTTAACCCCAGAAAAGATGGTTAGGTGCCCTAAGCTCCTTTTCTAAGGGTTAGGATTCCTAACCCCAGAAAAGAAGGTTAGGGCACCTAGCCACCCTAACCTCCCTTTCTGGGGTTCTTATCCCCAGAAAAGAAAGTTAGGGTGCTTAACCACCGTAAGCTCCTAATCTCATGAAAGGTGGTTAGGCGCCCTAAGCTCCTTTTGTGGGGGTTAGGATTCCTAAACCCCTGAAAGAAGCTTAGGGCACCTAACCACCCTAAGTTTCTAACCCAGAAAACAACCTTATGCTATTTTAAAATTTTTTTTTATTTAAAAAATGTGGCTAACCTCTTTGCCAATTTTTTTTACTCAATATATTTATCTCTAAATTAAACACAAATAATACTAAGAAAAAGCTCTAATCATGCAAAATAATGTATAAATTAAACACAAACAGTACAAAGTTTTTTTTTATAACATGCATTATAATGTCTAAATTATACACACCTAATTATAATTATTAACCTTAACAAATAATATACTCATCAATATTAATAACACAAATAAACGCACTAAATTATGCACACATATTAATTAAAATAATGTCAACACTAAATAAATTAAAATGAGCTTATATTACATTTATGTTAAATTAAACACAAATAATACCAAAATAAAAGAAAAAGAAAGGCTTTTAAAAAAAAAAAAGTTTTAAAAAATTGAAAATGAAGGAAATGACTAATGGTGGGGTTGGTGGGAGTTAGTAGGAGTAAAGGACAATATGGGTAGAAAATGCAAAATACTATCTCTTCTTCTATGCATTTAGCATTTTTTTCTCCTACGTTTAGCACAGTGACCTTAGTAATTTATTTGGGAACCATTATCTAGACCGAATCGGTCCAGGACCGAGGTGCGTCAGAGCGCATGTACTGACGCGCCTTGGTCCAAAAGACAAAAATATCCTTGATGAAGAAAATTGAGTTTTTTTTTTAACTGTTTTGATTTCTTTTTAAATAGTACATTCTTTATGGTAAAACAGTACAAAGCAATTTTAAAATCAGCACAATCTTTATTGTAAAATGGTACATAGTAAAAAAAAAAAAAATACAGTCTTTCCTGTAAAACAAAAAAATAATAAAAACAATACACTCTTTTATTTTGTAAAATAATACATAGTAGTCATATTTTTAAAATAGTACAGTGTAATATAAAAAATAGTGCAGAATTTATTGTAAAACAGTACAGACTTTATTATAAAAATAGTACAGTACTGTTTTACAATAAAGTCTGTACTGTTTTACAATAAATTCCGCACTGTTTTTTATATTACACTGTACTATTTTAAATTAATTGTCCCAAACATTTGGGACAATATATTGTAAATTAATTGTCCCAAACATTTGGAAGAAAAATATTAAAAAATATATATACAAATTAATTACCATAAATTTAAAACTCATATTTTTCAGTATGTTGTTTTCCAAAAATCTGGACTAAAAAAAAAAGAAAAAAAATAAAAGCACCTACTGAAATGATAATTAAAGAGGAGAATAGAAAAAAAATTGAAGAGGAAAAGAAAAGAAACTAAGTAACAGAGAAAAAATATGAGAAAAGAGAGAAGAAAGAGAAGATAAAAAACCATAAATTTAAAACTCATATTTTTCAGTACATTGTTTTTCAAAAATCTGGACGAAAAAAAAAAGAAAAAAAAAAAGCACCTACTGAAATGATAATAAAAGAGGAGAATAGAAAAAAAATTGAAGAAGAAAAGAAAATAAATTAAGCAACAGAAAAAAAAAAAGAGAGAAGAGAGAAGAAAGAGAAGATAAAAAGAAAAGGGGCAAAAATGTAAAAATAAAAAAATGCGTTCCTTTCGGGACCCTCGGTTCTTCGGTCTAGAATCTATTTCCCAATTTATTTTTGGAATTGATATTTGCAGCGACATTTTTGCGTGAAAAGACCGAAATGCCCTTGGGGTAAAAAAAAATTTAAAAAATTAAAATTTTTCAATCTGTTGGAATCATTTTTAAAAAAAAAAAAAAATTTTCCGGAACCATCGCCGACGATGGTTTTGTAGAAAACCATCGCCGGGAGATGGTTTTCTACAAAACCATCGCCCCGGCGACCAGCGATGGTTCCGGAAAATTTTTTTTTTTTTTTAAAATTATTCCAGCACTTTGGTTTTTTTTTTTCCTTTTTTTATGTAGTTTTATTAATTATTTTACTTGTATTATGTCCGAATTTATTAGTAGTTTTGTCAAAATTGTGCAATTTTTTACCGGAATGGGGAAGATCCGCCCGGTGGTCGCTGCAAATTAGAAAGTTGGGGGGGAGCGCCGGCGACACTTTTGGCCAAAAGTGTGATCAGCGACACTTTTGCACCAGAGTCCGGCGACACTTTTGTGCAAAAGTGTCGCTGGTCACACTTTTGCACAAAAGTGTCGCCGGCGACCTGAGACACTTTTGCACTTTTTTTTTAGTAGTAGTAGGAATGAAAATTTAATTTATTTTAATTTTTTTTCTTCAAGGGTATTTTAGTCTTTCTACAAAAAAATGTCGCTGCAAATATCGATTTCGTTGCTGCAAATATCATGCCCCTTTATTTTTATCAATTGACACTGTTATTTTACTGCAGGGGACCCCGTCATCAAAACCCTGAATCTAAAGCCCTGCTAATCCCGCCCTTTCAATCGTTTCCTCCCAAACCTTCCTCTATCGTTACCACCTCCAAAACCACCCATGGCGCTGTACCAACTGTACGAGTCGGCGTCAGGGTACTCGCTATTTTTGGCGCACGGATTGGACGAAATCGGCCAGAACACAGACATCGTTCGCAACTCTGTTACCGACCTCAACCGGTTCGGCAAAGTTGTAAAGCTGCAAGCTTTTAGCCCTTTCGAGTCCGCCCTCGATGCCCTTAACCAGTGCAATTCTGTTTCTGAAGGTTGTTTTCATAGCTTAGTATCTTTTTGTATGTTTCGTTTTACATTTTCTTGTTGTTTTCGAAAATATTATGCTTCTATTTTCTCTTTTTCATGTTATCCGGTTTGGAAAGTGATCTGAAACAAATCGCTTATTTGGGTTGCTGGTAATGTTGCATGGTGGAGGCTTTTGTATATTGTATGCTGTTATGTATACGGTTTTTTTTATATGTTTATAATTGATAAATTGGGAAATTTTGGTGATATGGGACGACCGACGGGAGAAGTTGGGAAAAGAAATTGAGAAACTCTTGGCAGTGTTGAAGAATGGAAATTAAAATGTGGTTGAACATGCCAGACAGACTAACTTTCTGTGATGCGCGGATTATGTGTTTGGTGAAAAAGGCTGGATACAGCTTGCTGTAGATGAGAAAGATATTACCATGGATCTAAATATAAGCGTTTTAATTGGTAAAGAAATGAACTCCTTTTTAAGTCAGAGAAGGTTTGTGTGGAAGCGGAAATTAGTAGAGTAGGTTGTATCATATAGCAGACTTCAACTGAAAATGGAAGAATTGAAGGAAGAAATTTATTCAACATTTGGGCTTGTATAACTATTGTTTTAACAATAGGGAAATAACTGGAAGTATTCAAAGCTTGTGTGATTTGTAAGATTTAAGAAATGGTTGATTGGCCGTATGTGACCTTGACCTTGACCTTGACCTTGACTGACATACTTTTGGATGAATTTCTGTGTCCACAATAGTTGATTGGCCGTATATGACCTTGACCTTGACCTTGACTGACATACTTTTGGATGAATTTGTCTGTCTCCACAGTATGTAGGTTAAGGTGTGAATTTGCTTTTACTATGGGGCACATTTTATTTTCATAGTGTTGCAGTTCTTGTGAACGATTTGTAATTCTCATCTAGGAGAATAAAGATTTGACTCTTTAGTACTTGTCTTGAGGACAAAAAGTTAAATAATATTATTGCAAGCTTGAATTACAAGTTTCTTGGTTGGGAGTCACTACAGGAACTGAGATCTGTTAGATTCTTTGGCAGTCTTTCACTGGAAATATGGTTTCCAGCCACTCTATTGTTTGACTTGTAATTTTATATGTCATCTTACACCTTTGGCTCTTTAGAGCCGGTACATGTTGTCATAACATGTTTGTGATGGCATGCCTTATATAATCGAGTTTGTTAAATTTCTTTCTTCATGTTTTCGTTTTAGGCCAAATGACTGATGAGCTGAGAAACTTCTTGGAACTTTCTCTTCCAAAAATCAAGGACGGTAAAAAGCCTAAATTCAGCTTAGGTGTAGCAGAGCCCAAGCTTGGGTCACATATTCATGAAGTCACTAAGATACCCTGCCAAAGCAATGAGTTTGTTCTTGAGCTTCTGCGTGGTGTTCGTTTACATTTTGATAAATTTATTGAGAATATTAAAGTCTGCACTCTTCGGTTTTTTTCCCTTTTGCTGGTATGAACAATCCAAATGCACCTATGACTATATTCCTTTATGCGATTTTATTCGTATAGCCTGGTGACTTGGAGAAAGCTCAGCTTCTTTTGGGACACAGTTACAGCAGAGCAAAGGTCAAGTTTAATGTTAACCGTGTTGACAATATGGTTATCTAGCAATCTTCCTTCTTACTCTTGATAAGGATATTAATACCTTCTCCATGGGGGTCAGGTTAGTTTGTGATGCGCTTCCCCTCAAATCTGCTTGATTTCCTCAATGTCAAACCAAATGCTTAATCTTCAGGATTTTGTCTTCTTAGCATCCTTGCTCATGTTTTGCCCCTTTTAAGCAATTTGTATTTAATTATTTAAATACATATATGTTCTCCATATAAAGTACTGACTGTCTGCTTAGGTTTCTCATATCTTGTCTCTGTTATTGTTCTCAAGTGCAGGGAATGTTACTCTTGGCATTTTCCCGAATTGGTAAAGGTTATCAATGACAATTATCTCTATGCTAAAGTTGCAAAGTTCGTGGATGACAAATCACAGTTGTCTGAAGAACACATTCCAGGTCTAACTGATATTGTTGGAGATGAAGATAAAGCAAAAGAAATTGTTGAAGCTGCTAAAGCATCTATGGGTGTGTCTGCAAATTAGCTTTTTCTTTGGGGTTCAAATCCTAATTCTTTAGTCATGTAACTAGTATTGATAATTCATTGACCTTGCTTATTAAACATTCTAGGGCAGGACTTGTCCCCAACTGGCTTGGTTAATGTCAAGCAATTTGCGCAAAGGGTGATTGATCTTGCTGAGTACAGGAAGTCACTCTATGACTATTTAGTTGCTAAAATGAATGATATAGCACCAAACTTGGCTGCACTTATTGGTGAAGTTGTTGGGGCTCGGTTGATTTCTCATGCTGGTAGTCTTACAAACCTGGCAAAATGTCCTTCTACACTTCAGATCCTTGGTGCTGAGAAGGCACTGTTCAGGTATTCAATGGTGTTCCAAGTTCCTTTATTTAAATGCAGTGGAAAACAGTACTCGTCTTTTTCTTGTTTCTGAAAAATTCTATTCATAATAGACTATAATTGACATTTTGGTGGTTACTAGAGCTCTCTGACCAAAAATGATGGGGTTTGGCTTTTGATTTCAGGGCTTTGAAAACTCCTGGAAACACCCAAGTATGGTCATATATTCCACTCATCTTTCATTGGCCGAGCATCTGCAAGGAATAAAGGTCGGATGGCACGTTATCTTGCAAACAAATACTCGATTGCTTCCCGCATTGATTGTTTACTGGGTAAGTATGTAAAGCATGTTTTACTTCTAGTCCATCTTGGTTGATGAGATCCACTGATTCATCTATTGGTGTTACTTTGGTTTACAGAGAAGAACACCAATGCCTTTGGGGAGAAGCTTCGGGAACAAGTTGAAGAACGGCTAGACTTTTATGACAAGGGGGTTGCACCTCGTAAGAATATTGATGTGATGAAGTCTGCTCTTGAAAATTCTCTGAAAGAAGGCGAGTCAGGCTACCATTTAATGGCCATGGCCTTTCCTTGTTTTTTGTTTTGGTTTTCGGCAACAGCGAATCTGGATTCAGCTGTGTATTTTCTTTAAAAACTGTGTGAAGGTTTAGCTTGATGCTTGAGATGAACTTTTTTTCCACTATAATATTAGTCTTTCCTTTCTCATCCTTCTCTAATTGCATTTGCCGCCTCAGAAATGGATGTAGATGAGGTACCCCATGAGCCTTCAGCAAAGAAGAGCAAAAAAAAGAAATCCAAAACTGAAGCGTCAGAAGATGGCGAAGCAATGGAAGATGATAAGTCTCTAGCTCATAGGAATGGAGATGCTTCGGATGAACCTAAATCAGATAAGAAGAAGAAGAAAAAGGACAAGAGGAAGTTGGAAGAGAAGAATCAGGAGGGTCAGGCCGAAGAAACTGTTAATGGTCACAATGGTGTCACTGTAGATGATGGAAATGCAAAAAAGAAGAAAAAGAACAAGGGTAAGGATGAAGATGGAGAGGCTGTCGTACATGCTAGTGAAGGTAAAAAGAAAAAGAACAAGAAATCAAGGAGCGAAGATGATCGATGAGTGGACTTGTGTGAGGTGTAACAGTAGAGCCTGCACTTTCAATGTATGTCTTTCACATTGCTTTGGATTCTGTATTTATTAGGAGAAGATTGACCGTCCATATTTTGTTGCAAGCTAGTATTGGCTAGGATGAATTGGTGGTATTTTCGCCATATGAACTCTATGATCCAGAGTGTTTGGATGCTAAATTGCCAATGAATATCATTTAGTTCTGTTCTCGCTCAATGCTCAAATGGTATTCTTTATAATAGGGTTGAGTTGGCCTTGGTTTGTGTGATGCTATTCTTGCTGTGAAGCAAGTTCAGTTTCCTTCCTCCATCATTCATCTTCTATGGTTAGGGTTTGCATTTACCACCATGATGTTTGGTTATAACTACAAAACTAATCCCGTCCCTTGTGAAAAGTTAGCACCTTTCAAGTTTTGCCTTGGGAAAACCGGTTTAGGTTATAAGTGTTTAGCAGAAACCATAGTGGAGAAATTAATGGTGGGTTTGTACTTTCTAAAGATGGCTCTGCTCTGGGATCCCCAAGCCCGGCGGGATGTGGCATAGTTATCCAAGATCACCATGGCTCTGTTTTGTTAACAGAAGCAAAATTTTTGAGTTTGGCAACTAATTCTTTCGCTGAATTTATGGCCCTCTTTCATGGTTTGCAGCCTTGTGCGCATTTGGGCCTTCATCGAGTAGTAGTGGAGACTGATTCTAAATATCTGGCGGAGGTTCTCTGCGCAATTGGAAAATACAATGGGACTTGCAACATGCTCTTCGCCTGATTCAGGAAGCTTGGGTTCTGGGATGGTGGTTTGCCATAATTATCAAGAAGGAAACAACCCAGCAAATTACAATTACAAAGCTTGCATCATTTACGACTTAGATCATTCGTTCCACTCGAGCAGATACCTGTCATTTTAGCAAAACTGTTTGCTTCCGACTTGGCGAGAGTATCTTTTATTTAGCTTTAAACCTTTGTAAACTCTTATAGACACTGAAACTCCCTAAATTTGCAATAAAAGTACCACCGAGTTTCATTTAAAAAAAGAATTAATGGTTTGTACTTTCCAAACCTTTTGGGATTTTAAATTTTGCTTTTATACTGTCCAAAAAAAAAAAATTTTGTTTATATATATATATATATATATATTGTAGGGGAGAATGATATTTCTCTCAAATTTTGGTGAAACTACAAAATTACTATTACTATTACTGTTACCACTGATTTGTTCACAAGATTTTTCACAATAACAATTAGATCAAAGAAAACCAATCAAATATAATTTTACTAAAACTCACTAAATGTAATTGTCAAGAAATCCAAGAGAATATTTGTAATTTCGTCAATGGAAGAATGACATTTTTGGTACTAAAAGTTTGGACTGTTTGCAATTTTGGTACTAAAAGTTTACTCAGTTCTAAACTTGTATAGTTCTAAACTTGTACTTTATGTTTATACTTTGTTGCATTTTTAGTACCAAGACCTGCTATAGCAGGTTTTACCTTAGTCAAACCAAAAATCAAAGGTAATTTGGGGTATTTTAGAATTATACAATTTTGTGGGACTGAAAAGATAAATTTTATACAATATTAAAAATTGGCAGGGATTAAAAAAAAAATAAAAAAAATTGGCAATGTACAGATTTACTATTCACTGTCTTCCCCCACCCCTCTTCCACCTTCCTCCCCTCCCTCCTCCTCCACCGTCCACCTCCCTCCTCCCTCCTCCCTCCTCCTCCTCTCTTCATTTACTTGAAATTATATAAAGGTGAATCTTTTTTGGAATTCTTTTTTCCTTTTTTGGGTTGTTTTTCTTCATCGTTATCTTTAATTTCCATCTGTGATTGTCGATTTTTACAAATTTGTTGTTCTCTTTGGCATTCACTAGTTTTTGTTAATGTGGGATTATGGTTTAACAGCATAAAGTTTGAAACTTGGGAGCTTTAATCACATGGTTTATGCTTGGATTTGTTCTGGGTTATTAGTTGGGTGTTTTTTTTTTGTTTTTTTGTTTCGGAGTTATGGGTGTTTTAGAAAGTTGACAAATTCTTTTGGGTCTTAGAAGAATTTTTGTGTTGACTGAGGAGGGAGGAGGGGGAGGGGAAGCGGACGGTGGTGGAGGAGGAGGGTGGGGGAAGTCAGTGAACACTAAAAACTGTTCACTGTCAATTTTTTTTTTTTTAGTCCCTGCCAATTTTTAATATTATATAAAATTTATCTTTTCAGTCCCACAAAATTGTATAATTCTAAAATACCCCAAATTACCTTTGACTTTCGGTTTGACTAGATAAAACTTGTTATAGAAAGTTTTGATACTAAAAATGCAACAAAATATAAACATAAAGTACAAGTTCAGAACTAAATAAACTTTTAGTATCAAAGTTGCAAACAACCCAAACTTTTAGTACCAAAAATGCCATTCTTCTTTTCGTCAAAACTTGGAAAAGGTAAATGTAATTCGCCAATTGGCAAGTGTATTGGAAATGATGAAGTAATATTATAAAATAAGAATTGAGATTCAAGAAGAAGATGATAAAGAAAAGTGAAGCCAGAACAAACAGCGAATCAATCCCAACAGAAATCTAGTAATAAGCAACAAAAGGAACCAGCTTCATATCATTCCTTTTCCAATTCCTTTTCCAATTGAAATTGCAATATCAACTACATTAAAAAAAGAAAAAGAAAAAAGAAACAAATGGCAAGGGATCTGCTGTCGCTGAGTACCAGCAGTCCCCCCCTCACGATGCAGTGGCGCCCACAAGGGGACGGCTGGTAAAGCGACAGCATATCTGAGCCCGAAAAAAAGTACTCAACATAATCGCAAAACATAAGTAACTGCAACTCAAAAAAGGCCAATGATTCAACTAATTCCAAAAACAAGATCCATAGCACCCTATATAATAGCAAAACATCAGTAACTACAACTCAAAAACATGTCAAAACCGAGCTCATTTTCTGTCACCAGGTTGCAGCAAATAACAAGGGTAACGTATTTTGTTAGCTCATGCGTCAAGCCTAAAGTTCCACAATCTAAATATCCTTCCTTTCTTTCCAGTATGACTCATTACTGGACATCAACTCTACCTGCAGTTTGCCTTCTGAAAACTGGAATGAATGGAACATGTCAAACTATCAGCCCTCATCATTCAAGCCTTGGACTTTTTGCCCTGGGCTTCTTTGCCAGGTTTCTTCTGAAATGGTAGGAACGTCACACCACCCATAAATGGCTGCAAGACCTCTGGTATGTCGACGCCATCTTCCTGCTGGTAGTTTTCGAGAATGCAACAGATGGTCCTCTCTGTAGCTGTGAGTGTAGAGTTCAACAAATGCACATACTGCTTGACTTGTTCATTACTCTACACATAAAGAGCGGTTTTGTCAATGCAACTATTTTTCTAGAACATCAATGCTCTTTAACTAAAAAACATTAAATCACATTGCGCCGTTGCAAATATTATGCCTACAGGGTTTTCTTGGTAGCCAACATGAATGTGAACAAATCAAAAGTTCATACAAGGAACAACTGGGGAAAGAGTTCCACCTTTTTCTGCCCATAGCGAATTTCTAATCTTCTTGACTGATAATCTGTGCAGTTTGAGCACGATACAAGTTCTCTGTATGCACTGGAAGCTGGAAACCATGCTTCCAAATCATACTTTTTCGCAGCTGCATCATTGAGGGCACCAGAAACAATAGACACAACTTGATACGGAAGATTTAGCTGGAAACAAACAGGGGATGTGAGATTCACGAATCAAAAGGAGAATTAACAGTTGTAATATTATGTAGTTAGAAATGAAAAAGACAATAACGGCCTGAAACACATCACTTTTCTTTTTTCTTTTTCTTTTGAAACCATGCAACACATCACAAAGCAAATGAATGGATGGAAAAATATCCAGTGTCTCATCAAGCATTGGGAAGCAACCCCCTAGAGGGAAAAATAAAATAATGAATAAATCAGTCAATACCATCTGGTAGAACTCCTCAGAGTTGCTCATCATTTCCTCGTGCATATCCCAGGACTCATGACCATTTGGGGTGGTTATACAGAACTGTTCCACTTTCTCAAACTGATGAACTCTAAAGATTCCTAGAGTATCCCGACCATGAGAGCCAGCTTCTTTGCGGAAACATGACGAATAACCAGCATATCTGCCAAATAGGATATGAAAGTAAAGAAAAGTAAAAGTTTACCTTTTAGTTACAAAACAATGTCTGTTCATAAAGTAAATGTTCATGGAAGGATAATACCTTAGAGGAAGCTCAGATGGATGAATCCAGTCATCCATGTGATAAGCACACAATGGCTGCTCAGCTGTTGCTATCAGATATTTGTCATCTCCGTCACCAGTTACCTATTAAGCAAATGAGATATCATGCCTCTACTCCAAGAATCTTTCAAGAAATCTAACTAACATGCAAAGCCTAGTCCCCAAACAGAGCTAAAGAACAACACAATAAAAAACAGCAAGTACTGAAAAACCAGGACAGAGGTTCATACTGGGGAAGGGTTTCAAGACATGTAATATCAAAAAGTATATGCACTTACTCCTACCTAGTCTAATATATAAACAGTTCATAATTGGAAAATATGGTGAATTTAATCATTCTCATTTTATTATACACAAACATAGAATAAAAAACTTATAAAAGGAGAATCATTGACAATGACCACAAAGAACTAATATATAGAATGAACTTTATGGCCACTAAAAGTTAGTCAGTATCAAGATATATCTTTACTTTCAGTCCACTCTCTAAATATACAAGCACACAGAGCAACAGAAGTCAAACCTAAGATTGACAGGTTTAACTCTTTCTATGTGATGAGAGTCAATCTTACAGCTATATTTTCTCAAGTTTAGTACTAGATTATGTTGAATATTTAGATATCTAAGTGGTTTTCTTGAATTAATCAATGCATTTACACATTTTTAGATTATTTATGCAGGGATAAATCAACATAAAAAGAGTGTTGTTGAATGGGGGCAAAGCAACAAGGCTAGACGTTGGGTCAAGAATGATGACCGAGCAGAATTAAATCTCAAGCTAGCAACTCTATTTTGCATGATTCTAATTCTATTGCATGGCTTGAAATAGAACTTCGACTTTTCTGAAGAAGCCACTCCCGAGTCTCAACAATATGAGGACCAAAACTAAACCAGAAGTCAACCGTGCAGGAAGGGACAGACTCCAGGGGCCAAGATTCAGACTGCCGCCTAAACCACCAGCAGCCATCTTTATGCATGCCAACTTCAGGATTCCTTCTGTTCTTTTTAGTGTCCCAACCCTCATTTTACCTAGTTTTGACCCTCATTGACTTCAACACAGACTTTCAGATTTTCCAGAAGTGGGACCGGACCCAGTTTACTTATAAATGAATCGATGTGCCATGATCGTACACAATGGCGGATATGATCCATATAGCCGACCCCATATAGTGGGACAAAGGCTTAGTTGTTGTTGTTGTTGTCTCTCAACTTAACAGAATATTGAGGAACATAGCTTTTGGGGGAGAATTCCATCAAGTGAGGGAAATATTTTTGTACAGCAGACAGACATGACTCCAGTTGGGTTATCAGGGAGGGAAGGGGGATTAGGGAAGTATTAACTTTGATAAATTATAATAGAGCTAAAAGGACCAAGATGATATGTATATATATATATATATATATATATATATATAAGCTAGCTAATTACCAAAATCAAGATGATTAAAAAGAACTCAACTTAACATAACCTACTATGCTACTATTGCAAGTTGCACAAAAGTCAAAAGACACACTACCTAGATTAGTTTGAGTGCAAGAGTAATAACATTATGAATAGCTTTGAAGTATGGAGATTTTAGAAGACTGCAGAGTTCTACTTTCTCCAACTCTTATCTTTCATTCACATGTATCGATTTCTGGTTGACTTCTATCATGATGAATAGCTAACTTTTGAAACTAGGGGTTGAATTTCAGATATGATCCCTTGTGACTTATTTGTGATCCTTTATGGTATGGTATAGGCTATTGAGATTTTGTGTTTCCATCAATTGATCTTTATGTTATGCTAAGTGCTAATGGTACCTAACAATTATGCATAAAGTGTTCTTCAGCATCTCGGGAAAGAGCTTAAGAATGTGGCCATAGTGATAGAAATTAGGTATTGATTGGATAGAACATACCATTGAAACCTAAAAGGCTATTAGTGGGAATTTGGAATCAATGACCCACACTTAGCAGAACAATAGGAATACAGGTTTTAGGCATAGTGATGAGATGTTCAAGGACCTTTGATTATGCTTTGAACAAATTAGCTTGCCTAACCTACACAAAAGATCATAGTCCTAATATAACTACCCAAAATAGTGCATTTGGCGTAAATTGAATAACTCAAACCCTGGCTCCCCTTTAAAGAACCAGCATTAATCGACCTTGCTAACAAGTAACTAGGTAATTTAGCTTCATCTCTAAATCCCCATGGACATGACTCATGCTTACCATGGGGGTTACTACTTGGATGAAACCTTGAACTTGCAGTTTGCATTCTCACTTGAGTTTCCAAGTATTTACACCAAAAGTTTAGCTTTATTACATAAGCTCATCAAACAGTGACAAAGAACAAAAGGATGGAAAGTAACATGTGAATTTCACTAATTAAAAAGGAATCAAAAGCAAAGTTTTGCACAAAGCACGGAATTTTAACAGCATTGTGCTGGATAGGACATTACAATACTAACTGCTTAATTCATTTAAACTAACAGAAATGTTTAAGTCAAGACAACACTTCTCTTATCATTTTCTTTTACATCACTTGACTGATCATAGTCCCTACCAATTGGAGTATGAGAATTTCTCATGAACAAGTTTCTTATTCTTTCTTCTCATTAACAACTCAATCCAATGCAAAGGGTGTAAATTTTGAACGACAATCAGAGTAGAAATATCACCCCAAGTCTGGAGTAACTAAAAAAGATGGTTTTCCCTAAACAAAATACAAAAAGGAAACAAAATTGTCATCATGAGATCCCACAAGAACAATAACCAGTCATCACCTTTCAAAGACCCAAACTCTGAACCCCTCACCCCCTTTTGATACCAAAGACAAGATGAAGGCAATGAACTGAAGCACAGAGCAGAGACTAAAAAAACAGGAAATGGGAAATAATAGCCAGTCTTTAGAACAGATTTTGTACAACCAGATATGTTACCTTGTAGAGTTCTTCATCAAATTGAGCCAATTGCGCACACTTTGCCATAATTTCTTTCTTCATGAAAAATGGAGTATGCAATGCTTTATATCCTTTTTTCCTCAAAAAGTAAAGACCAAAATTAATGAGCGCTTGATTTAGAAGCACACCATCTCCTTTCAAATAGAAGCCTCTGCCTCCAGCTACATTTGAACCTGATTATAGAACACACAACAGCATGAAAAGAAAATAGAAGAAGAGAAAAGAGAAAAGTAAAAGAGCTCATCAAAAGAAACAGAAACAAAGTTGATAACTAAGGGGGGGGGGGAAGAAGGGGGGGGGGGGGGGGGGATTTGTTGGTGTTTCCAATAAACCAAGATGACACCTACTCCCAAAATTTAATCATGCGCCACAAACTTGGACGGTTATTTCTTTTCAAAAGCCAAAGGAGTGATACATTAAGATAAATATATAAATAAAAGAAATTAAATGAAACTCAGAGAGTGAGACTCCCTGAGTCTGAAAGTTTATATAACAAAACATTAGAAAGGATACTCTTCCTTTGGCTATTTAATCAGCTGAATAGATAATTCCATATTGACATGAGAAACATGAGCCATAAATGATAAGCCAAATTGACATGAGAACATAAATGTAAAATAAAACAACTCAAAGACGAATTGATAATATTCAATAAGCCATTTTTAATAATATCCAATAAGACAAATTCATAATATCCAATAATATCTAATTCAAAACTATTTAGATTTGACAATAAGCCATTTTTATTTGGGCTTACACAGAACAACAGCAAATACCTTTCTCTATATCAGCAATCCCAAGAAGTTCAACCAGGTCAACATGATTTTTTAGCTTTGCCTCAGTCCTTTTCTCTCCCCAAGTTCTAACAACTGCATTGTTTTCCTATCAATAAATCTAACCAGTCAAAATAGCTAACTAAAAGCAACCTAACAATAATCTTGTTTGTAGTTCAACTGAAAGTAGAAGTCTTAGAAAGAACCACCCACACCTCATCTTTACTAAATGGAACCGAATCATGCACGAGATTGCCAATGATCTGCAATTTTGCATTTAAGGCTGCTAGCGCTTCCTTAACTTCAGAAGCTTTTTCTTCCGTCAATCGTTTGTTTTCATCCGTACTTTTAATAATTTCACTCGCATCTCCACCAGACTTTCTCAACGACAAAAAAAAAAACAATAATAATAAAACAAATTTACTTTAGATATAGGGAGGATACTATTTCACATATTAAACAGTGTTCATAGTATACTAGTGCAACAACAGAATACTAGAACATAATGAGAAGCCAATAAACTCCGACTAATAACCTTTAAAAAATTAAAACGAGTAAAAATCCAACTCACAATTTTCAGACGGGCAATTTCTTTGTTAATTTTGTTGAAATCTTTCCGTAAATTGTCCAGCTCAAATTGCTCTAAAATGAACCATTCCTAGGAAATGTCAAAAACAATAACCGAAATGAAAAGGTAAAAAGATTAGGGCTGCAGTGTATCATTGCTTACTCTGACGCCATAGTTTGTCAAGCTGAATAACTTCATCAACTATGTTAACATCAGCAAATCGACGCCGTTGGGACTCCCTTATGATTTCAGGGTTGTTACCCTTGTCTTCCCTGAACAAGTTTATATCCAACATCCCTGCACTTCACCGCCACAAGGAGGGGAACAAATCAATTCGGCAAACGCACAAAATGATGGGAAAAAATAATTGTGGGGAAAAGAGTTAATAGAAGATGAGGAGAATACCTGGCAGTGGAGACAAACTTTGCTTGAAGCAGACCTTGATGGGCTGGCAGCAGATGGGGAGGAAAATGGCGGAGAGAGGCGGCAGAGTGCAATGTGAGAGACTGGAGACAAACCCTTATTGACCTTATTATGCAGCGTAAGGGAAGCTTCATACTATTTACTAATTATTTTAAAACATCAAAGAATAAATAAAAACTTCACATTGAAAAAAATTTTCAAAAAAATTCAAAGTTAATCGCATTTTTCAATCAAAACAAAGTAAGAGACAAAGTAAGAGACAAAGTAAGTACTTGATACCAAAAAAAAAAAAAAATAACATTAACACCAAATCTTTTTCAGTTTCCAACTACAAGATATTAACTCACAAGAGAAATTTAGGCCCTGTTTATCCAAACCAAGGTTTGGATCTCATTTTCATTTTATAATAAATTTTCATCATTCCCAATAAGCCTTTTTACATTTTCAATACACTTTTTTTATAATTCCAATACACCTTTTCACATTCCCAATATAATTTTAATATTTAAAAATTACAATCCAAATCAAAGTTTGGATCAAACCTTGATACCAAGCAGGGCCTTATGAATCGAAAACCCCAAGTATCACACTAGTATAATGTTTTTTGAGAAAAGTAACTTTACGATGAATCAAAAACCCCAACAGATATAATGTCTGATGTGAATAGAAATTGTTAAATAGTAATGTCAAAATTCTATATGACAAAAAACATACTAGAAAACAGCTAATCAAGATCACTTATCGAGAAACTTAGAGAAATTGCTGGATTTTGAAAGTTTAGAGCTTAGCAAAAAGCTTTCCAAAACCCATTTCAGAGGAAATCCGTTGACACAAGAAAAAAAGCAGAAAATCAATCAACATATCCAAAATTCTAGAGACAGACAAGCAGATCACACATCTACAAAATCGCATAGCTCAAACACGAAAAGGAAGAATAATTATCCTAATGATATGCTAACAGCCTTTGACTACACACTAGTGGAGGGTTCCGAATGGTAGATATTGAAGCATAAAAATTCTTAATTTAAAAATATAAAAAAAATAATAATAAAAATAAAAAAGGGAAAGATACGGCTCTTTTGCAATCACACAAATACATGGGAAAGTGTTGAAGATAATTTTTTTAAAAAATAATACGAGAGCTGCGAAAAACAACTCAACATTTAATATCAAAAACTGAGAGACACACCATAAACCAACCCGAAAAAAAAAAAAGCCAGTGGGCTAATAGTTACTACAAAAGAACTTCAACCATGCATGTTGATCAGTAGGACAATGGCACAATCTTTCCACAATCCCAAGCGGGATTCCCACTATACATTCTTATCTAAAAGCATTAATTCTATAATATTTTCTACATAGCAAGCATCCCATTCTCTCTTTTCAATATTTTTTCTAACCTGGAGAACCATTACAATGAACCCCTTTTTTCCAATACAGGAGACAGCCAAATTGTCCATTAAGATATAAAAATTAAAAGGATAGGGAATTCAATAATGAAACAGAACCATTATAGAAAAACACAACAATTGAGACTGTAACACATGAAAATTTAAGATAAATGTTCACTATAAAGTATAAACAATTTCATAGCATCCATATGCATTTTTGCTTTACATCATCAAAATCTAGCTCATTATCATTGTTAAAAGAGTTCCCAACTAATTTCTAAGACAAATGTGCACTTTAAAATAGCAGTATTTATTATTTAACCCATGCATTCAAGACTAAAAGGGGACTCTTCTGAACTAAATGTTACCAAAATCACGAACAAAATGATATGAACTTTCAAGTGACGTTAATCAACCATAATGAAAAAGAAAAAAGATGGCAAGATGGCGATGCATTCGTTTCTGCTATTCGTATTTTCATTCATCCTACAAATATACATTGAGTACTTACAGAATTAATGAAGAAAGAATTCTTAAGGCAATCAAATTCATAACATTGATTCTTAAGGAATCAATGTTGTTTGGCAGAAGAAGTTGGAGGACGTGGATACTCTCCTTAACATTCAATCAGATTTTACAACCCCAATGATATACGTAGCTGGTTTTACAACAAATGAGAACATTTTTGGTACTTCCAAAAAAATATTATGCAAGATCATTTTTTAGGTTCATTTGGAATCAAAACTTTTACAAATTAAGCACAAAATAAAACACCAAACAACAGTCCCCAAGGAATAGCAAAAAGTTTACTCCAAAAAAACTGAGCACATCAGTAGAAATACAATTTAAAAAGAAAGACCCACAAATTAGAACCCTAACCGGCGATTCACGGCGGGGTCGGGCGGCGGGAACAGAACAGCCAACACCTTTGGGTGAAGAGGTTCAGCCCTGCAATTTGTTCCACGATTCAACCCTCCGCTGTTTTGGCTGGCGGCGGGGAAGAGTAAGAAGGAGCAGTGGAGAGGTAGCGAGCAGCGCAGGCTGGTGACTTCTACTATTTTGGGGAATGTGGCTGATGCCCTTACTTTTTGTTTGTCTGCTTTTCCTCAAGAAAATTGTTAAATGCAGTGACATTTTAAAATGGGCATGTTAATTGCAGGACCCAAGGTTGTTAAACTTGTATTTTTAGCTGGACTCATTTTAAGTCTAGAATCGTAATCGTAAAATCGAATCGTAGAATCGGATCGTAAAATCAGAAAATAACTTAAAATTGTATAATTAATTTAAATTTAATTATAAAGGTTAAATGTGCATGTTTGAAACAACATAGATAGAATTATTATGATTAATATTTGAAATAAATTAAATTAACTAATATTTCCAATAATTTTTTTTACTAAATTATTAATTAACTATGAGAAATTATAAATTTAATAGGATTACACATGTTTTATAGAAAAAAAGAAGCAATTGACCTGAAAAAGAAATGAAAAATATTTGAAAATTTGTCGAGGTTGAAACATTACTCTAAAATTGCTCCATAATATTTTGACTTTGAAACCCAAAGAGAAAATTGCTAGAGTAATAAAATTCAAGAGTTTTAAAAAGGAAAAAACGTATATGTATAATCTCAATTCCGCTCTTAAATGCATAAGCATGCTTGGCCTGGCAGAAAACCATTTACACAGCACTTCAAGGGCGCATGGGTTCGAGTCTGTGCTGGTATATTTTAAATTTTTGCCTGCATTGCTGATTTCTTAGTCCCACATCGGCTGATAGAAACATTTGGGTAGATCAAACTCCTTATAAAAGCAACAAAGGGGGAACGACTGTGGTACTTAACTTCCAGGCGTGGCAGGCAAAGTTCTCTAATTGAGTTTTGCTGCCCAAAAAACGCATAGTAAAATAAATTTTTTTGACTCGGACTAAACTCGTAGACTCGGACGACTTTATTGATTATGACCGAGTCTATCGAGTTTAGACCGAGTCCAAGTTGGAAAGCAATCCAAACCGAGTTTGGATCGATTGTGTGTTTTTGACTCGTAGACTCGGACGAGTCTACGAGTCTACACACGAGTTTAACAACACTGGCAGGACCTGTTTTACTAAATACATGACACTTTTTAAAATTTTAAATGATAAAAAGACAAATATACCCTTGATAGTTTCTAACTTTATAAAAAAAATTTACCTAACTTTTTAACTCAGGGAAAATCACCTGATCTGGAGGAAAATCGCTTGGTCTGGGCGACTTTCCCAGAGAGAATCGCCTGGCCTGGGCGATTTTCCCAGAGTGGCGATTTTCCTAGAAAAAATCGCCCAGGCCAGGCGATTTTCCCCTGAGTTAAAAAGTTGGGTAAATTTTCGCCCAAAAAACGATTTTCCGACGAATGACTGGGAAAACCTGAAAAAAAGGCCGTCCTATGGCGATTTTTTCTGGGAAAATCATCACAGGACGGTGATTTTCACTGGGAAAATCGCCTGGCCTGGGTGATTTTCTCTGGAAAAATCGCCCAGACCAGGCAATTTTCCCTTAATTAAAAAGTTGGGTAAATTTTTTGTTATAAAGTTAGAAACTATCAAATGTATATTTGTCTTTTTAACACTTTTTTTTTTCTCTCTCTTCTTGGTATCAAAGCCAGAGGAGGAAGTGGGTATATAAGCATGTATTTTAAATTTTTATGTTATTGATCAGATAAATCTAGTACCATACAAAAAGATTTGCAACTCAGCTTGCTTTATGTGTTTCCCACGATTGGTATCTTGGCAAGAACTATTGACATAGGAAATATTGTGAAGGGTACTGGCTATTATAGATTTTTCAATAATTAGCTAAGGAAAAAGGAAAAAAACTAAAAATGAGCAGATGTCCGAGGGCCGTGCGAGTCGCACAAGACCTCGGTTAATGTCCAGTAGCTAAACCAAGCTAACTGGAACTGTGAGAGCTCCTGTGCAACTCGCATAGGAGCTCGGACGAGCTCCAGAAGCTTTGAGCAAGCTCTTGTGAGACTCGTACAAGGCTCAGACTGCTTCTGAAGCGGACTCGCACGTGTGCTCTAACGAGCTCCAGAAGGTTTTTCCTATCCTGAAGTTTTCATCTCTTCACGGAAAGTGTGATTCCAGACTCAATTCTTATCTGAATTGAGTTCTGTTTCTTCCCACATTTTTCTAAGAGATGTGACTATTGAATAACACATTTTGGAGGTATATAAATAGACTCTTTTGGACAATGATTCAGATACAAGCAATCATTCTCATCCTACAAAAAATTCTTGCACTTTTTACACTTGTTCTGTAGTTCGTTTAAGTCAATGTAGACTTCTAACGATCATCTTCATCTTATCTCAAAAGGATATTAATTCTGAACTCCTTGCACACATAAGGGGACTGATAAAGCCTAAAAAAAAGTGCATTTACACGATTTGAAGAGGTATTTACTGTTTTCTACCATTGTAATAGATTAGTTGTTCTTTCCAGAAATAAAGTTCAGTTTAGTTGGTTCTTCGTGTTGTAAAGTCCCATTGTTGTTCAGAAATATCCAACAATCTTTAGGCTTTATTACACACAAATGGGTACCAACGTAAAGGATTTGACATCAGCATTGTCAAGTTAGATAGGTTCGATTGTGGAAATTTTACAAGGTGGAAGAAGATAATACACTTCCTTCTTATTTTTTTGAGGGTAGTGTATGTTCTTATTACACCCAAATTGTCAGTTGAAGAAGAAAAAACCTTGATGCAGATGAGGAAGCGCCACAAATGGGAGACCGACGATGAGGTGTGCTGAGGTCCCATCCTCAATGTCATGCATGACAACTTGTTTGACGTCTACCACACAGTTCCCACAACAAGGGAATTAATGGATAAGTTGGAGGCAAGATACATGCGGGAAGATGCAACCAGTAAGAATCGTCCCAACTTTCTTAAATTATAAAATGTAGGATAATAGGCATGTGATGGAACAATTCATCGAGTTGTAAAGGATGCTAAATCACTTTAATCAACACCAACTGACCATGGATGATGCAGTTATTGTTTAGGCAATAATTGACAAACTTCCTTATTCTTGGAAAGATTTCAAAAAGGATCTCAAACACAAAAAGGAAGAGATCACATTTGAGGGACTTGCTCATGATCTTTGTGTAGAAGAGGAGTTAAGTGTGTAGGATTCTCATGAAAATGAGAAGAATAAGGTCAATGACAAGGCCAAGGAACCTGCAACAAAGCTGCATGTCGTGGAACAAGAACAAAGCAGCAAGTTCAAGAAGAGAGTCCACAAAGACAATAATTATCAGGGCAAGAATAAGAAAGAAAAATAAGGGCAAATGCTTTCATTGCAAGAAGGAGGGACACTACAAGTATGAGTATCGACTTCTTAAGAACAAAGGCACCAACAACTCTAACAATGAGAAATGAGAGGATACATTGGTTGCCATGATTTCTGAACTATGTCTTGTTGATGAAAATCATGCTTGATGGGTTGATTCAGGTGCCACTCGACACATATGCAAGAAAAAGAACTTCTTCAAATCACTGAAAGAATATAGTGATAAAGATTCTGTAGTTTACATGGAAAATTCTGCAACAGCCTTTGTAAAAGGAGTTGGAGATATTGATCTTAAATTCACTTCGGGAAAAGTTGTAACATTGACAAATGTGCTCTATGTTTCTGAAGTAAGAAAGAATCTTGTGTCGAGTATTCTTTGGAATATATTTGGGTTCAAGTTGGTCTTTGAGGCTGGCAAGTTTGTCCCTTCCAAAGGTGACATGTTTGTAGGGAAATGATACCAAAGTAACGACATGTTTAAGATAAATGCAATATCAACCAATAAGATGGCAGTTTCTTTGGTGTACATGCTTGATTCATTTTCTACTTTGTGGCATAATAGACTAGGACATGTGCATTTTAAAAGAATTAATGACATGATAAAATTATATCTATTGCCTAAATGTTCAAAGATAGAAAATGACAAATGTCATGCATATATGCTTAATAAAATTACAAGGAAACTATTTCTTGCAATTGAAAGGAAAACAAAAACACTTGAGTTGATACATAGTGATTTATGTGACTTGTATGCTACTCCCTCAATAGAAGAAAACAAATATTTTGTCATATTTATTGATGATTGTACTAGATATTGCAATGTGTATTTGTTGCATTTTAAAGATCAAGACATCCAAAATTTTAAAGTGTACAAAACTGAAGTTGAACTTGCATGCAATGGTTTGATGAAGTATATTAGAATGGATAGGGGTGGTGAGTATTATAAGTTGGATTATTTTTAGTCAAGTGGTATTAAGCATGAGGTAACTGCTCCATATACACCACAACAAAATGATGTTGCTGAAAGGAAGAATCATGTGTTAATGAAAATGGTTAACACAATAACGTCTACTGCTGGCCTCAGTCAAGGTTTTTGGGGAGAGGCTGTTCTTACAGCTTGTTAGTTGTTGAATAGAGTTCCTAACAAGAGGAATTCAGTAACTCCCTATGAATTTTGGCACAAAAGGAAGCCAAACCTTAGTCATTTAAAGGTTTGGGGCTGTAGGGCTGTTGTAAGGCTTCTTGAACCAAAGAAAAGGAAGTTAAAGGGAAGAGAAGTGAAATGCATCTTCATAGACTATGCTCATAATAGCAAGGCCTACAGATTTTTGGTAATTGAACCAAACGATTTTACTGGTATTAATACCATTATAGAATCAAGAGATGCTATCTTTGATGAACAAAGATTTTTCATCATCCTTAAAGCAATAACAAGTGGTTCTAATAAAAAAGCTGAATTAGATGACTCAAATAGTGGCAATGAAGTCACTGAATTGAGAATGAGCACAAGGGCTAGAAGAACCACAACTTTTGGTCCAAATTTTGTTACTTATCTTGTAGTATGAACAAGAGATGAAATCAGTAACAAAATAACTTATTGCTTTAATATGGATGCTGATCCCTACACTTTTAATGAAGTTATGAAATCTCATGATGCTTCATTTTGGAGGGAAGCAATTAATGATGAAATGGATTCAATCCTTGGGAATATTACTTGGATCCTTGCTGATCTTCCCCCCAGTTCCAAACCCATCGATTGTAGATAGATATTCAAAAAGAAAATGAAGATGGATGGAACCATTGACAACAAGGCAAGGCTAGTAGCTAAAGGATTCATATAGAAGCAAGGCCTTGACTACTTTGATACTTACTCACCGGTGGGTAAGAATTGCTACAGTAAGGATGCTTCTTGCTATAGCCTCAATCCAGAAAATGGTGATACACCAAATGGATGTCAAAACAGCATTCCTCAATGGGGAATTAGACGATGAGGTATACATAACGATTTGTTGCTCTAGGCCAAGAGCACAAGGTGTGTAAACTTGTGAAGTTATTGTATGAGCTTAAACAAGTTTCAAAACAGTGGCATCAAAAGTTTGATAAAGTAATACTTGCTAATGAATATAGAATTAATGAAGCAGACAAATGTGTCTATAGAAAGTATGAAAATGGCAAGGGTGTCATCATATGTTTATGTGTGGATGACATGCTAATTTTTTGTTCAGACTTAGAGCAAGTCAAAGAAACCAAACAAATGCTTTCAATGAATTTTGATATGAAAGATATTGGAGAAGCTAATATTTTTCTTGGCATATAAATCAAGAGAGAATCTGGTTTAACAAAGCTTTCACAAGTTCTTTATGTTGAAAAGGTTATCAAGAGATTTAATCACTTTGAGTGTAAACCTGTCACAACTCTTGTTGATCCAAACTTAGATTTTGTCAAAAATGAAGGAGATCCTATTTCTCAGCTTGAGTATGCTAGTTATAGGTTGTTTGATGTATGCCATGAATTGTACACGTCCGGATATAACTTATGCAGTTGGTGTACTAAATAGGTATACAAGTAATCCTAGCAAACAACATTGGCTAGGGGTTATAGGGTGTTGAGATATCTCAAAAACACCAAAAACTATAGCATCACCTATAGGGGTTATCGTTCTGTTCTTGAAGGGTATTCGAATGCTAATTGGATCACAGACAAAGAGGATCACTCTTCTACAAGTGGTTGGGTCTTTATTTTGAGTGGTGGTGCAATTTCTTGGACTTCAAAGAAGCAAACCTGCATTGCAGACTCCACTATGACTGCTGAGTTCATTGCTTTAGCTTCAGCGAGCAGGGAAGTAGAATGAGCGAGAAATCTCTTGAATGAGATTTTGATTTGGCCAAAGCCAATTTGATGAGGGCATCCTTAGTCCATCGATAAGTCCACAAACAAGTGCATCCAAAGGAGCTGAGGAGATTTGGGTTCTACACCGAGGCCCTACAATGCTTCAAGATCCAAGTCCGTATCAAAAGGATCTACTTGTAGATATCGTTGGGCCAATGACGCAGAGCAGAGTAAGAAGAGTCCAAGAAGATCGCAACAATCTTGTACAAGCATGCGCACAAGATGCTCAATTGATAGTAGAAGCCAACGCCTTGGAGAATAAAGTTGGGAAGGTTCAAATTGCCACTCTCCTTACAATTCTTAAAGAAGAGGCGCAATCCACCATTCCACAATGAAGAGAAGGTTGTTTCTTTAAGTTCTTGAAGACGCCGGAAGGTTTTTGAACTTTAAAGAGACGTTTCTTGAAGTTCTTGATTTTCTTGAAAAATCTTGAATTTCATATTTTGCAGAATCTTGAAGAATCTTGAAAATCTTGATTTCGAAATGATTCTGGGAGATTCCAGAAGGTTCCGGAAGCTCCCTACATCAAAGTCACCATGCGCCATTCCAATTGGGCCGACACAATCCATGGAGTCCATTCCACTTGAAGAATTCGGCCAGCCCATCAAGAAGCCCACACGCAAGGCCTACACCATTAGGGTTTGCGAAATAAAGGGTTAGGGTTTGGGGGAAATAAGGGTTTGTGCATGTTTCCTATTTTGCCCTTAGTTTGTTACAAGTTGGTTTAGTTTGTTACAGGTTTGTTACAACTAGATTAGTTTGGTAGTTTCCAAAAAGGATTCCTTCTTGATCAACTAGATTAGTTTGGTAGTTTCCAAAAAGGATTCCTTCTTGATCTCCTTTTTGGAATAGGATTTACAACTATATCCTATTTCTTTTTCTTTATAAATTCGGCTGCCCCTTTCCATTCAGGTGACCGAATTTAGTTTCCTTTTCTTTTACCATTACCTACTTCTTTTAGGTTTAGGTATTGTAAAGGAAATCAATCTCTTGATTGGTTTCCAATTCTAATTCTTTTGATACTTCTTTTAGGTTAGGATTTTGGCTGCCTTCACCTATAAATAGGGCACTCGAATTCCATAATAATACGGTATTCATATCTTTAAACTATTAGTTTAAGTACTCTCATTTTATTGCCTTATGTATTTTGCATGCTTGTGATTTACATATTGCATGAAACTTAGTTAATTAGGTTAATTGCTCCACCTAATTATTCGCATGTTTCAATCTTCTCTTTACTTGGTTCGATAATTGCATGTTAGATTAGTTTAGGTTAATTTACTTGTTTATGGTTTTCGGGTAAAGAGTAAGACCCATACGAGCTACGCCACTTAATCAGACTTTCCTTAGCAATATATCCGCATGTGTACCTTGGTCCACATCACAATTTCACCAATATCTATACATTGTGACAACACTACTATGATTGCAAAAGCATATAGTCAAGTGTACAATGAGAAGTCTAGGCATATTGGTGTAAGGCATAGCATTGTTAGAGACTTGATTACAAGTGATTGTATAACCCTGGACTATGTGAATACCAAATGTAATTTGGCTGATCCTTTAACAAAAAGAGTAACAAAGGACATGATAGAACAGACTTCTGTTGAGATAGGATTGTCCTAGACCATTTGCAGTAAAAACCTCAATTCATTGTTAGTTTAACAATTAGTTTTGAGTTCAATGTAGTGAAAAGTACATTGTTCAATGGTCAGAACACTAATACAGTTTAGTGTTAATACTCACCAGCATAGTTGTCGAATCGAGATACGTATCGTGTATCGGAAATGCGATTTTACAAAAACGTATCGTGTATCGTATCGTATCGTAAGATACGTTTGTATATAATAATATACAAAAACCGAATTTCGATTCTAGATCCAATATCAGGATAAGATACGAAAACGTAAGAAACGTATCGTGCTCATCAATTTTGATTCTAGATCCAATATCAGGATACATTCTCTCAATTGTCTTATAAAATCCGAATTTCACTTCATAACCTCCATTAAAATTACTTGAATAGTGAAACCTAAACAAAGATAAAATATAGAGAAACTTTTTACATTAATAAGAGAATAATAATAAATCTGAACTTAATAAATTAATCATGACAAACTTACTTTGGATTAAGATAGTAAGCTGCAGCATGAAGAGGCCTATGGAGTTGTAGTTCCCAACGAGTATCAATGATGGTCCAAATCCGATTGTACCTTGACTTCACTTCTGCAAAATTTTTAGCAATCTGTTCTTTAGCTCTATCCATTGCCTCAAAAATGTAACCCATTGCAGGTTTTGCATCACCATCAACTAATCTTAAAACTTTTACTAAAGGAAGAACCCCTTTCAAGCAATATTTTATGGCTGTCCAAAACTTGTAGTTGCCCAATACTAGTTCTTCAATTATTTTAGCATCCTTTTTCTTGGCATAAGTACTTGAATTCCATTCTTCAGATGCAAACATCTCTCTTAAGGATTGCTTTTGTGTAAACAGTGCCTTCAAAGTAAGAAAAGCTGTAGCAAACCTTGTAACTCCTGGACGTGCCAATTCTCTTTTCTTGGTATATTGCCTCATCAAATCAAGAACCCAAGCATGATGATAGATATATTTGGTTATTGCCTTTGCTTTATCTAATGTGTCTTTATAGATAGGCAATTCACCAATATCACTCAACATTAAATCTATCAAATGTGCTGCACAAGGAGACCAAAATAACTTTTCCCTTTTTGCCATTAACAAGTCTCCAGCAGCAACATAAGCAGAGGCGCTATCTGTCACAACTTGAACCACATTCTCTTCTCCAACTTCTTCCACAATAGAATCAAGCATTTCAAATAAGTTGGTTGCATCTTTACATATGCCTGATGTGTCCAATGATTTAAGAAAGACAGTTCCTTTTGGGCTATTCACAAGAAAATTTGTAATAGATCTTCCTTTTCCATCTGTCCAGCCATCTGACATCAAAGTGCAACCAGTTTGTTTCCATTCAGCTTTGTATGACTCCAAGTTTTGATTCACATTTTTTACTTCTTTTTTAAGAAATGTAACCCTCGTCTCATGGTAAGAAGGAAGCTTCAACCCTTTTCCATACTCAATTGCTGAACTTATCATTTTATGAAACAAGGGGCTTTTTACCAAATGGAATGGCAAGGCATGACCATAGAAAAATCTACAAATATCCATACAAGGCAAAACTCTATCTTTAGTGAATGCATTCATAGTGGTTTGTGTTTTTCCTTTTCCTTCCTCAAAAGTCATTTCATTATTTTTCTCATCAAAGCAACTCAAGTCCACAATATCATCATTCATAGATTTACTATCCTTTATTTCTTCCAAGATTTTTTGAAACTTTTTTGCCACATCTTCTGAAGCCTTTTCACATGGAGCAACATCTTTTCTAGTTCGAGCTAGGTGATTCTTTATTCTAGAAACTCCACCCCAATAGTTGTTTTCACAGTAATTACATTTCAATAGCAGTCTTGAGTTATCAACCTTGCCCTCTATTGTTTCATAAACCCTTGTACAATGATCCCAAGTTAAATCCTTCTTTCTTTTCCCTTTTGGAGGCATCTTCATTTAGAAAAACAAAACAAGTAACATACTAATATTAAAAACTCCAAATGAAGACCCATAAATAACTTGTAAGCTACAATAAAAAGTAATAAAAACATAACAAAACAAGACATGAGAGAACTTAGAACAGAGCAATATTTCAATGCAGTACTATATATCTATAATAGCAAAAATAATTAGTGAACAAAGCAACTACCTTCAAATAAAAAATGATATACCAACATGAGTCATGATTCAGGACAACATCACTATTTATTTTGATCACAACACCAACTTTGAAAGCCAACCATAAACCCTCACTGAAGGAATATTGAAACTTAAAAGTGTTGTAAAGTTTAAACGAATGAAATAAGAGTCCTCAAACTACATTAATACGACACCACAATGAATTTGACAAACAAAAGATTTGAAATTTTACATAATAATAAAAAGTAAAAAAAAAATTGAAAAGAGAGAAAAGGAAAATACCTTGTTTGATGTTGTTTTGCTTTGCAATCAGCTAGAAAGGCTAAAGAGTTTTGAGTACGAAAAACTCACTGAAAAGTTCCAACCTTTAAGCTTTGATTATTCAAGATTTCATCTTCAAGCTTGCATCTTCATCTTTAAGCTCTGTTCTGTTCGGTCTCCAACGTGGGTGGGAGAGGGAGGGACTGAAACTGAAAGGGAAAGGAGTGGGGCTGTGAGAGAGTATAATAGGTTTTGGATTTTTCTTTGGGCTTTAATTACTAATTTTTGTGGGTTGATTGAACAGTTGAAAGTTAAAAAATCAAGTCAAAAGCAATGTTTTAAAAATACAACGCACTGAGAAGCAGCTTTAGAGTCAATTTGAAGAAGAAGAAAAAAACGTGCGATACGAGACGAAACAATAAATCGTATCGAATCGTACGATACGTTAAAAAATCAACGATTCATAACGATTTGCGATACGTACGTGCGATACGTATCGAAATTGTCAATTTATGATACGTATCGTACGATACCTATCGCGTATCGTACGAGTTTGACAACTATGCTCACCAGTGAGTTTAGGATGAACATTTGAGTTATTCACAAGTTCAAGTTAAATACCTAATATGAGAAGTGCAATAATGCTGGAGATTCTCATAATGGCGGAGGCATTTTGAAACTTGCCTATATGTATGCATTACGAAAATTCATTACGAAAATTCATAAAAGGTTCTTTAATAAAACATTGGACGCGTACATGAAAGAGATTGAAACTCATAGTTGTTATGTATTATTTATAACATGTTGTGAAAAAGTGAACTTGTGTGTAAGTACATTAAGACTTGTCAATGGACTGTTGGTTCAAAACTTGTCTGCCAAATTAAATCGATAAGTTTGCAAGATGTATTCACTAAGGTGTTGGTTCAATCAAAATACACCAGGGCTATGCATGAGTTATCAAGAAAAGTTCTTGACTTTGAGAGAAACGCAATTTTCCAAATCATTGGAAAATGGCAGGGGATTATTGGAGATTTTCCAATAATTAGCTAAGAAAAAAAGGAGAAAAACTGAAGAGGAGCAGATATCCGAGGGTCGTGCGAGTCGCACAAGACCTCGGTCAATGTCCAGTAGCTAAACTGAGCTGACTGGAACTATTAGAGCTCTTGTGCCAGTCGCACAAGGCTCGGACTGCTTCTGAAGCGAAGTAGAGCACACATGCGAGTCGCACTGTGCTTTGACAAGCTCCAGAAGGTTTTTCATATCCTAAAGTGTTGCATCTCTTCATAGAAAGTGTGATCCGGACTCAATTCTTATCCGAATTGAGTTTCGTTTCTTCGTTCCTTTTCCTAAGAGATGTGACTATTGAATAGCACCATTTGGAGGTCTATAAATAGACTCCCTTTGGACGATGATTCAAATACAAGCAATCATTCTCATCCTACAAAAAATTCTTGCATTTTTCACACTTATTCTGTATTTCATTTGAGTCTGTGCAAACTTCTAATGATCATTTTCATCTTATCTCAAAAGGATGTTGGTCCTGAACTCCTTGCACATATAAGGGGACTAATAAAGCCTAAAGCAAAGTGCATTTGCACGATTTGAAAAGGCATTTACTGTTTTCTACCATTGTAATAGATTAGTTGTTCTTTCCATAAATAAAGTTCAGTTTAGTTGGTTCTTTTTGTGTTGTAAAGTCTCATTGTTGTTCATAAATATCCAACATTGTTTAGTATGGTAACAAGCTAAGTTCAGTCTTGGTCTGTGACATAACAGATTTATCTAAACTTTAACATGAGAAATTAAAACATATGGTTATGTCTCATGGAACCTGACATATCTAGTCCAATAGGAGAAAATTAAAGTTGAATTATTATTTAATCGTTGTTTTATCATCTCTGTGATCATCATAGACTCTCTTTCATCCTCTAGTGTTGCTTCTTCTTCTTCTTCTAATGTCATGCTTAAAGAAGAAAAAAGTTACGAAAATATTAGTCAAGAGATTTGCAACTGGAGAATTCCAAAAATATCTACAAAAGAAATTATAAAAGCAGATGGTCTTTTCTTTCTGACTATGTAATCAAAACTGATGAACAAAGTATAGATGTCAATAATGAGTTTGAAGAAATTAAACTTTTATCAAAGAAAGCAATAGAAAAAAAAAAAACCAGAGAAAATATAATTATCTACATATTGGACTAGTACAAGTTGCTGCAAAACCTCTAAGTAGAGAAGGCCTTAATACATCATTACTTCTTTGTCTTAGGGAATGCAGATTTTTAGACTTCAATGATTCACTCATAGGAATGGTAGAAACAAGTTTGTGTGTAGGGGCCTGTTCATTTTGATTGTTTTTCAAATTTTACTGTTTCTTTGAAAGACAAAAACATCTTAGATGCTTTGAATTTAAATATCAAAGCTTTTAATTTTAAAGTTTCAATAGGAAGCTCTCCTATTTCAATCTTATATAGGATACAATATAAAGTAATGAATTCAGCTTCTAACACAGGTGTTATGAAACAATCAAAAAAATGAGAAACTGTTTTATTTCAAATAGATTTTACAAAATCTAGAATACAAATTCCTGTGTCTGTAGACTGGTCTCAGGTATCATTTCCTAGACCTTGGAGTCTAGAACGTGCAGTTCCTAGAATAACTCTTCAAAATACAAATGTATCAAATATTATACAACTTTCAAATGGAACGGTCCAAATTATCTTTGATATATCACACAGTTGTAGAATAGAAGATTATCAGCCTTCTAGAATATCTTTTGAAGTTCAAACTACGCAGCCACCTAGGAATTCATTTTCCTCTATAAGAACTTAAATCCATGATTTAGATAATAATCCTCGAATACCCCAAGCCAGATATAGAGTAGAAACACCAGCAACCGCTTCTGAGCAAGATAAATTTAATGAACTTCCCAAATCTCCAACATACTCTACAATGACTGACAATATAGAAGAAGTGTTAGAAGAACTTAGGGTGCTCAAAAATAAATTTCAAATAGATAAAATTCTACTTAGAAATTATTTTTACTCAAAGAAAAAACAAATCCAAACAAGAATGGTTTTTAACAAATTTTAAGGAAAAAGATAGAAAAGAAATTCAGGAAGCTTATTATAGTTTCTTAAATATATTTGAACAAAATATTCCTTTTTTTGATTGGTTTTCAAATTATACTATTAATAATAGGCTTAATTATCTTTTGCCCCCTTGTATTTTGACCTTTGTGTGACTTTTGCCCCCTCTATTTATAAAATAAGCTTTTTACCCCCTTTGACTGTTGGTCAAAAAAATTAGAATTACTTAATACCATTAATACCCTTCAAACTAAAATATTGGAAGTATAATACTTTATTGATGAAATTGCCCTTATTTTAACATAAAGAAAAAAATGTAAATTGAAACGAAAAAACGTAAACTAAAATTAGAAAAGGGTGAATTGATAATTTGGTCACCTTACTTTTAAAATGTTTATGTTTTAGTCACCATTATTTTTTAATTATTTTCGTAGTCACGTTACTTTCATTTTTGCATTCTGGATCACTCTGTCAAACTGCACTGTCAACCCACTAACGGTTCATTTTGGGCGAGGGCATTTTCGTCAAAAACGCTCCAAATTTCTTAAATCCTTCCCATTTTTTGACTTCATTATTTCTAACCCCCTTTGTTATAAAATTTTCACATTTTAGCATCTATGTTTTTTAATTAAACACTTAACCCTTTTAATTAAACACCTAATCCCCTTGGCAAGCTGGACTTTGAGCTGGTCCATGAGATCCTTAGGCGAAATATGGGACAACCCACTTAGCAATGAAGAATAAGGATCCATCACGACGATGACAACGACTAGTTTCCAAAGAATCGGCAGAGAATTTGGGTCAGATCGGAGAGAATGATTTGCCTGAAGATGGGGGACGACGAAGGGGGCGATTGGCATAACCACGGATTGGGGCAATTGAATGAATTGGCTCACGGATTGGAAATGAGCGGACACAAATTCCTCTGGGTTTTGTAAACCCCAAATGAGAAAGTTTCAAACGCAGAATATTGACATCAAAACCGTAAAAAACCCCACCGATTTCTCCCCATCGAATTCTTAAACAGGACAATCGGAAAAGGCTTAATCGTGCCGTTGTAAGTTCCTCAAATTGAAATTCTCAGCCATGGTTCCACTGGTGGATTGTCACCCATTGCGGGTGGAATTCGATTCTCAACAGCATCGCGATGATTGCGTGGCCACCTTATGCGGAGCATAAGATATGCGGTTCTGGTCAGTGAAGATTTAGGGGTTGCTTTGAGAGTGAAGGCTGACGAAAATAGTGGGGTTGTGGGAAGAGAAGAGATTGCGAGATTGAGAAAATGTATAATTGAACGGGAAGAAAAGAAGGATGCATCAACTAAGGGAGGCTGCTTCAATGGTGTTGAAAGACGACATTAATGGATTCTTTCATTTTTCGGAAGCCAAAACATGACCGACAGTAAATTGGAATTTTTTTTTGTTTTGCTTTTCTTGGAACTTCGATCATAACCAAATCTAATAATCTGATTATATGGAAAGGAAGAAAGATGGAAAGATAAAGAAGAAAGAGAGAAGAAAGAGGAGGGAGGAGAACAATTAAAAGAGTTTTTTTTGCTTTTCTTGAAACTTTAGAACCAAATCTAAAATCTGATTCTTTGGAGAGGAAGAAAGATGGAAAGATAAAGAAGAAGAGAAAAGGAAGAGGAGGGAAGAGAAGAAAATAGAGAATAGAGAAGAGAAGTGAAGTCGCGGAGAAAGAAAAAAAAAAAAAAAAAGGGGAGTGAAGGTTTTTTTTTGTCTTTTAGTGAAAAAATAGAACAATAGGCGTAAAGACAAAAATACCCTCACTAAAAATGGTCCGTTTGTGGGTTAACGGTGCAGTTTGACGGAATGACCCAGAAAATGCAAAAAGAAAAATAAGATGACTTAAAAAATAATTAAAAAAGTAAGGTGGCTAAAACGTGAACATTTTAAAAGTAAGGTGAACAAATTATCAATTCACCCATTAGAAAAAGGCTAAATAAAAATTAAAAAAAACTTTTCATAATGTTTGCATGATGCAACCCATCGAAAGAGATGAAGCTACAAATGGCAATGGAGCCCCATGGAGGAGAGCAAAAGAAGAGTATGCATTGATGATGGATGTAAAAGAAATAATGCAGCAGCATCGATTCCTGAGAAAGATGTATTAGAACTATACAATCCACACATAAAACACCAGATCTGAAGTTTTGGCATCGCCTTTGGGTTATAGAGTCAGCCTTTGCCGTCGTGATAGATTTTCAAATGTTGCTGCCTCCGGTATTTGACTGTACCGCTTATTCCGTTGCTACAATTATGCAGCCCTTGGAATTCCGTGCTGGATCTGCACTTTCCCCGAAGTAGTTGCAGTCGCTGCCGTCCGTAGTCCGCCCTCTCTCTCTCCAAATTTAAGTAAATTTTTGCCGGGCCATCGCTTATTTTGCTGTAGAAACTGATTGATCTCTCACATTTTTGTTCTAATTTGTAAAAACATTTTTACTTTGTTTAATCAAAAGGGCATTTAGGTATAATTACTTTTCTGCCTTTCATTAGGGGTATTTTGGGAATGAGAATGTAAAGTAAAGGACATCAATGTCATTAAACACATTAAAGGGGGCAAAAAGCTTATTTATAAATAGAGGGGGCAAAGGTCACACAATGGCCAAAACACATGGGAGCAAAAAATAATTAAGCCTTAATAATATTCAAATTGACTATCCTTTTTCAACAGAAATATGTGTTACCAAAAAATGGCTTGTAGAAGGGGAAACAATTCAGTCATAATTTCCTCCCTCAAATTTTTTCACAACTTTTTATAAATTTGCCGATATAAAATCAGTACCATTCAAACATAGAGAGGTAAAAGCAAGTGAACCCATGACTGCAAGAGATATCCAAAGTATTTTTGAGTAAAATAACTATAATAACAAATATTTACAAACTTTAGGTGATTATTTATTATCAAAACCTAGTTGTTCTAGCACCCAATCATGCTCCTCTTTTTACAATAAATCACTTTTTAGGCCTCAAGACATCCCATTCAAGTTTTCTAAACAATTGCAAAGCCCTTAAGTGAATTAGAATAAAGAATAGCAAAAATAGAAGAATCATTTACTACTCCACGTAGTAAACAAAGTTTCAATGAATTAGCCTCTGCCTCGGTAAACCAAGCTGTTTGTACAATTGAAAAATGTGAAAATACAAAGTTAGAGTCAAACCATTCCGATTCCCCATTAGGAATTTCAAAATTGAGGTATAACAAAAATAAGCAAATTTCTAATTGAAAATAAACTCAGAAACTTTATTACCCAAGAGCAACACGCCCAGATATTGTTTTAGAAGAAAAACCTAATATCCTCCAAAATAATTACAATGCAAATAATATTTATGAATGGAATATATATGGCTAGTCTGAATACAATATAATGACAATTTTATAACAAATAACCATGGTAGCAATAGCCTATAGGACTACCCATGGATGTATAGATAAACTAGCTGCTCATATTTTGATACAAATAATATTTATGAATGGAATATATATGGCTAGTCTGAATACAACATAATGACAATTTTATAACAAATGACCATGGTAGCAATAGCCTATAGGAATACCCATGGATGTAAAGATAAACTAGCTGCTCATATTTTGATAGAAGGGTTTACATGCCAACTGAAAGGTTGGTGGGATAAACACCTCACAGCCAATGAAAAGCAAGACATAGTCCCAATCCTATCAGACAGAGACACCATCCAAGATGCAGTGTCAACATTAATCTTTATAATTGTTAAGACATTTATTGGTGATCCTAGTATTTTTAGAGATAAATCTTCTGAATTGCTTAATAATCTTAAGTGCAGAAACCTGTATGATTTCAGATTGTACAAAGATACTTTCTTCACAAGAATCTATGCTAGGCCAGATGGAAACCAATCCTATTGGAAAGAAAAATTTTTGGATGGACTTCCAAAATTCTTACGAGATATGGTTCGTGATGAACTTATAACTCAATACAATAGAGTTGTGCCATGAACAAATTACTTATGGTCAGCTTACCAATCAAATCCAACAATTTGCTTTGAAAATATGTTGTCAAGATAAAAATGTTTAGACAAATTGCAAAAGATAGGGTACAATGAAGAAAGGATTTAGGAACATTCTGTGAGCAATTTGGACTCTCAACTTGTGATCCTACTCAAAATAGGAAAAAACACTAGAAATATAGTCAGAAGCCCAAATATAACAAATACCCATATAGGAAAAAAGTACCCTTTAGGTCCCAAAAGGACCTACCTGAACCTTTTACTTCTCAGTCCAAGCCTCAATTATTTTCAAAACCTACTTTACCAAATATTATTTGTCACCATTGTCATAAGCCAGGACATATAGCCAAATACTGTAGATTTAGGAAAAGAATCCAAGCCTTGTAAATTGAAGAAAATATTATTAACCGGTTAAATAAACTCTTAGTAGAATCCGAGTATAGTGAAGATGCTCATCTCAACCAAATAGAAGATGATGAGGTTGCCAGCAACAGCCAATCAAATTCAGAACCTGTAATTAACAAAAGAACAAGATTTACTTGTAGAAATCATTGATAATCTCAATGACCCAGAACAAAAGAAAAATTACCTTAGCCAATTTAAAAATGCATTAGATAGTCAACCCTCTACTTCAAATTTTAGAAATAATCTATTGGCAAACCATCCAAAGATACTCAACACTTATAATATGATATACTGAATAGATTTCCTTCCAAATCTATTAAACAAGTAACCATTCAAGATCTACAATTAGAAAATATTCTATCTCAAAGATTAGATCAAACAGATAAAAGAAAGACAAGAAATTGAAATCATTATCTTGCGTACACTAATTGAAAAAGAAAAAGATTCTATTGGCAAGGTTATAAATTCAAAATTTCTAACCTAACTAAATACTTCTCGCCCCACAATAGAAGAAGAAAAAAGTGTCAAACTTTATTTGATAACTTCATTTAGAAGGCATGATGTTATTATCAAATTAGTAGTTCAAAATAACTTTGTCTTAAAAATAGTCGCATTATGGGATACATGGGCTGATCTCAGTTGTATTGAGGAAGGGTTGATTCCTTCAAAATTCTTTGAAAAAACAAAAGAAAATTTAAGATATGCAAATGGTTCCAAAATGAGTATTACATACAAACTCACAAATGTAGAGGTAGAATTCTCCTCAGCAATTGTGAAGGTATCTTTTCTTTTAGCCAAAGATCTCACTAACCCTATTATTTTGGGAACTGACTTCATTATGCAATTAGTACCCTATCGCACTACTCATTAAGGGATTAACCAAGAGAAATTTGGGGATAATGCCATTCTCCGTTTCATAATGTGACACCCTGAGTCCGACCTCCCTATTTGGGCGGGAGGCCCGACTGAGTGTGCCTGCCTGGCTCGCGCCAGGACTCAATGACGATTTTTTACACAACACTGATTAATTACAATATATTTATACTAAAAAATGACGTCTTCATTTCACTAATTTTACATATTCCAAAAGTTTGCTAGATATGAAATATTAAGTCATAGTAGTACAATAGTTTCAACAGGTAAATCTAATAACTAGATTAATACAACATCATTACCATTATGTCTAGATACACAAAAGTTACTACCTTTACATAAATGTGCAAAATAATAAAATGCTAGTACTCAAACGGTAAGTCCAAGTTCTTAAGCACTACTATCATATTAGCACTTCAAAACTATACAAAAGCCCTTCATTAGCATTACAATACAATTACTTTAACACAATGCACTTCAGCGTTGATTACTCCCAAGATCTGTAACATGCAAACGTCTAAGGGGGTGAGCTCCAAAGCTCAGTGAGGTCCCACTATTTGAAAAGTTACCAAGTAATCAATTTACCAAACACATAACACGTATTTCCTAATCACACAAGGGGAACAAATAAGGGATAGAAATAGCATAAACAGCAAGTCATACCAAAGTATCTATGTGACCCTTCGAAGATATTACTGATTATACTTTATCTGAAATTGGGCACTGTACAATGCAAACTGGTACACTGTACAATGTTAACTGCTTCTCGTCAACAACGCTCACAACTGGACACTGTGGCATACCTCGAGATAATACCGAACACTACCTCTTCAGTCATTTAGTCGAACGCTCAAGCCCAATGCTGACGTGCCCGATTTCAACAACTAAACAGGGTTTGGGATCCCACACTGACACTCAAATAACACATAACACTAACATTCACAAATCACACTTAACACTAAGCACTTAACATTAAATACTTAACATTTTAATCACATACATGACATATTCTTAGATAAACTTTAACAAATAGTTCACTTGTACACAGAACTCGATATTTGAGAACATTACACACATATAACACGCATATAAACAGTACACTTTGCACATACAAAGCTCACAATGACATACATTTTACAACTCTATTACATGGAGGCATTTCACAACACAACTTTGCATAAACAATTTCATATGAACATTATCGTAAGTAAAGCATGCTAGCTCATTTATTACTCATTTAAAACATTTACCCCTTTAGTGAGAACACTCACCTTGAGTCTCTAGTACTTTTGGAGCAAATCTGCATTTAGTTTAAAGCTAATTATCAATAATAGAGTTGCAATGAGGCGTAGATGTAAGTTAACATGTTTCTAAATGATCTTACATGTTCTTAAGTTGAATTAAGATTTGAAGTTCAAACTTATGAAACATGGCATTTCTAAGAGCTGATTCTAGCTGTAACCAATTCTCATTTTAGTTTTAGCTAAAACATGAAAAACTTCCTTATGCAAAGATTTGGACAAAAGTATATTTTCAAGGAGGTTAAACCTCAATGTACTCCCCAAAACATTCTCAACATCATCTAAACAGATAATAAAATTGCAAACCACCATAGAAAAATGATTTTTCAAGCTCAAGTGAGTTTATATTCTCAAAGGCTCAATCTGCAAGTTTAATTATGCAATTTCAGCAATGTTTCTACGGGCATTAGCATATTTCGAAAATCTTTAAAACAGCCAACTCCCACAAGTTTTAGAAAACAGAATACTATATTTTCTCACCATTTTTCCTAAGGTTTTAAACCACAAAACACTCTTTTAAATTTTTAATGCTGAAAATCTAATAATTTTAAACCAAAACAGTACCTTCAAAACTTATATCCTTTTACATTGATAAAGTTATAAAAGTAATTTGCAAAACAGAACTTATTCTTTCAAAACAACCAATCCACAAATAAGGTCTTGTATTAAAGACAAATTGGAATGGTGATTCAGTTTTAAATTGGAACTATTCATTTAGAAAGAAACAGAATTAAAAGGAACTTTCACATATATTGATTATGGTCAGACACACTTCTCCAAAGTTTAGATAATAAGATTGTAGAAAAATTGATTGAGCTCAAGCTCCTAAACAGCCTTTGCTTTTCCTCCTTTCTCAAAGCTTCAAAAGCTGAAATTTTGATTTTTACTTTTTTGCAAGGAATCAATCAAGCCCAATATTTCATTGACTCAAGAACATTTCAACAAACAACTTAAGTGCTACCAGAAACTATCATGAGGTTAAAAAATTGAAATAAACCGTATTTACCCTTCTCAAATACAAATCACCTACAAATTTCACTAAAATCTCAAATTAATCAATTTTGAAGCAACTTAACAACATGTATGCTCTATCCGGTTCAGTACTAACAATCTAAACAGTAATCCAAATCCAACTTATCACTTTTCATGAATTAGCAAGATTAAAGTTTGTTTACATATGAATTCTATTTCCTTTCATAAATGGGTATTGTGAGAATGAGTTACCTTTAGAATGTTTTGAAACTACTGCAAATTTCATCCCACCTTGGATGCGAAAACTCCCACTTGTTTCTAAATCCTTTCTTTGCTGAATTTTAACCCCTCCGATCTAATTCTTTAGTTTCTCTCAATGGAATATTTGTCAGTTTTTAATGTTAAATGAAAAAGATAAAGAGTCTTTAGCTTGAGGTGAATGAGAGAGATGAAGAACATGGAAGTAGCTCGTACATTCTTCTTCGATCGGGGTTCAAGAAGAAGGTGAAATTTATGATTTCGGGGAAGAAAGATGGGAGAAAACCGTGGGTCTAAGGGAGAAGAAATGGTGAGTTATTAGGTTTTTTGCTTTATTTCTCCCTTCCCGTTTCTTCTTCTTCTTTTTTTTTTTTTTGGTTTTAATTAATTAATTTATTATTATTTTTTTTAAACAAAAATAAAGTACTATATTAAATGGCACTAGAAACGTCCAGCAACGTTTGAGATACAGACTTCGGGGCCATGCCCCACTCCCACTTCTAATTCATACCGAGCCCTAATGCTCCTTCAATTGCAATTTTCATCACACTCTCTGCCCCTATCTTAGGCTTCACATTATTCTCATCATTCTCCCACAGACATAACAGATTCCCAACACGGCAAACCAAAGGAAATAATAGCTAGCGATCCTAGTGCCCCAATAGCAACCATACTGAGGAAAAGAAACAACTCAAAATAACCCTTTTGCGATCCTACAACCTCAACAGCCACGGAATTAAGTTTTGATTTTGACAGGAAAATAAATAAAACTAAAGAAACAGAGTACGACCCTCTGGCTTCATAGGCACCGGGTTAAGTTTTGTGTGTGACAAAATAATAAACCAGAATTCTTTGGACGGATAGACACGCCTAGTTTCCGAACTGGCCAAGGATTTTCCAACCCCCGACAGCTCCAAGGGAGGATACTCATATTTTGGGGCTGGACTGGACCTCCTGGCCAATCCTTGCCCCTTCATCATTACTGCAAGTTCCCCTGAGCATTGCAGCCACAGCAGAATCAAAAGAAACATCATCCCCCTCAGTGGCATGCAAGGCAGGACCAAAAGTGTCCATAGGATCAACTGAGGGAACGGACAACATAATTGAAAACCAAACCAAACATCCACTTGCCCAAACTGAATTGAAAAACAAAGCAAAGCAAAACAGGACACCAAACTTGAGTAGCAGACCCAGCAGAAAGAATCAAGCAATTGCCGTCAGAGCCACGTCAGGCGAAGGCAGTAGCGAGAGATCTGAAACAGACGATGCGATAGAAACGAGGCCAGTGGACGATCCGGATGGTGAAATAATCGGAGAAAAATCAGCCGTGGTGGTGGTGCCGACGACCGAAGCGACTTGCAGAGCAGGAAACCCCAAGGTTTGCGAAAAACCGTGGACTAAACTCAACTGGCGAGGAGGCCGACGAACAAAACAGTATCGACAGACGACAACGACGGACTGAAACAGAACGGATACATACCAAAAGAAAACAACAGCAGCCGCAGGCGATGGAGCCAAAGGCGCCGGAAAGAAACTCTACGGGTTGCTCTGAAACCCGAGAGAGAGGAACCAAAAAATCCGGAAAAACTAGGTTTTGCCCATAGTGGCACGGCGCTCGCATGGGTCGGACCAAAATTAATTAATTTATTTATTAGTTTCTAATTGAGGTGGCCTCTTGTGTCCATGCATAATGACACATGTTTAGGTCCTTATTAGATTTTCTTTCCTATCCCTCAATTCCAATTTACTTGGACTTTACCCACAATTCTTTTCATTCTTTATTCAATTGGCCCTTCTCCTAATTTGCTTAAGCAGAATTTGGTCTCATTAATTTATATTACTTTTGTTTAAACTTGATTATTTCTATTAAATTCTTACGATACAATTAGCTATTTTCTCCCCAAATTATTCTGATGATATAATTAGACAATTCTCTAGCTCTGGACTTAATTTTTGTAGAACATTTCATCTCTAGTTTGAATCTTCTAGTTTTATTCTGATGATATCATTAATTTATGATATCAGTGACAGTTCAATTTTACATCTCAATATTCTACTTTTGAATTTAGCAATTGGCATCTTTTATACTAAACTAATTATTAGATTATAAAGTTCATATTTAAATTTTAATTCAAAATTACCTTATAAAACATTATAATAGATGTTTTAGGTTGCACTAAGAACACCTAAATGAACCAAGTCATGTGAGTTGCTTCTTCTACGTGTTTAGACGTGCTTATAAAGTTAGGTGCATTACACATAGCCAATAATTTATAGGGAACTAAGGGGGCGCTTGGTTCAACGAGAGGAATGTGTATAGGAATGGAAATGATAGTAGTGGGGAATGATAGTAGAAGGAATCATTAACTTGTGTTGTTTGGTTTGTGATGGGGAATGACTATCATTACCATTGATGGTGTTTGGTTTATTTGGGAATGGAAATGGTTTAGACCTTTTATTTTGCATTAAAATTTATAATTAATTATGTTTAAATATATTATAAAAATAAATACTAATTTATTTTTTGAAACCAATAGTTTAATATTTGTTATATTTTTTTGAAATCTTAAAAAATAGAAAAATAAAAACTATAATCCTAAAGTGTGCAAAATCATTGATTTATATAATAATGTTTTATTTCTTTTTTTTTTGTATTAAAATTTTATTATATTATAATTAATTTTTAAAACTGAACATCTTACATGCTGCACCGTTCTTAATTCTAATTACTAACAATTACAGAGTTTATTAACTTTTGAAAAAAACACAATCCAATTCGCACAAACATAAGCTCTGTTCATTTTTTTTCTACAGTAATTTTTATACATTATAATTTTTAAAATATTATTTTCTAATACAAATTTTTGCTATAATTTTTAATAGTTTCAATATAATTTTTACATTAAATTTTAATTTTTTAAAAAGCATGTCAAATAACTTATAAATATTAATTAATGTGAAAAAATTAAATAAAATGAATTACGGTTGCAAGATCCTAAATTCCTAATCTAGCAGATTAATATTTTAATGAAGAAGAAGAAATGATAAATGGGTGAAATGAGAGGCAGAGAAGCCTGGTTTGTGAATCCGTACAGGAATGATCTTCATTCCTTAGCTTTTAGTGGCGAATGGCTGATATCTAACTAATGAGATATAAAAACTACTGTAGGGGAATCATTACTTTGCACCAAACATTATTTTTCATTCCATTCCCATTCCCAAACCTCCAAAACCCTTTACCAAGCATGCCCTAAATCCTTTGGTTAGCAAAACTAAGCAAATCAACTTCCTCAAAGAAGAAATCAAATACAGGAGAATAGAAGAACAACTACAACAAGATATTGTACAAATCGAATTAAAAAGTTACAAAAGCAAAGTGCGGTGCAAATTTGTGCAGAGATTCCAACTGCATTTTGGAAAAGAAAACAACATTGTAAAAAAGAAATTAATTATCTTTCTTTGTAAAAGAGATTCCAACAATATATCTTTCTTATGAAAAAGATTTTGATGAAAAAAAATATTCCTACAAAAGCTAGACCAATCCAAATGAATCAATAACTCTTAGAACATTGTAAAAAAGAAATTAATGTTCTTCTAGACAAAAAGATTATAAGCCCCAGTCAATCTCTTTGGAGTTGCCCAGCCTTTTATTTTAATAAGAGTTCAGAGATAGAAATGTGAGTTTCCAGATTAGTAATAAATTACAAAGTTTTGAATAACGTTCTTCAATGGATTAGGTATCCAAGTCCAAATAGAAAAGATCTTCTCCAAAGACTTTACTCAGCTAAGGTCTTCTCAAAATTTGACATGAAGTCTGGATTTTGGAAAATTCAAATTCATCCATTTGATTGGTATAAAACAGCATTCACAGTTTCATTTGGACGCTATGAATGGAATGTTATGCCATTTAGATTAAAAAATGCATCTTCAGAATTTCAAAGAATAATGTGTTGGAATTTAATTATTTCAAAAGATAATTATATTGATTTACTGAGATAAGAGTAAACCAAGTCACAAGTTACTCCCTTAAATTTGGTCAGTTTTCTAACGTTGAGGGATTTAGGCAGAAGAGAAAGAGTCAAACTCTTTGAACGGTAGTGGAGAGCTGTTCGCAGGATTTTCTGATTCACCAATAATCTCCATTTATAAATACCTCACCTATTTTCTACGATCCATACAACTCAGTTTTCCTGAAAATCACTTTTCTCTAAAAAAACCTTCTTCTCTCTCGTTCGTTCAATCCTTTTGGCTTTGCTATTCCTGATCCCTCTTAACAGAGGAAGAACTCGTTTAATCTTGGAGAAATATTTATACCCATAAATAATTTCTTGAGCACAGTGCTTTGCACGACTCGAGTTATCAATCGATTAATTGGTTGTGCCTACTTTTCCCAACAATCTCAAGAAATTAACATGGCCTCCAATTCGAATGCCATCTCTAGCGATGGTGTTGTTGTTCCACCGCAGACCCAAAATCCACCGCAGTCTCAAAATTCATCACGGACCCAAAGTGTGATTCCCTTGCCATATGCTAAACCTTTCCCTGATGTATCGAACATCGAGATATTTGCAAATGAAAACTTCAAGAGATGGCAAGAACGCATATTTTCATTATCAGACATCCATGGGATTGCCCACACAGTAACTGATCCAAACCCTAGCCCAGACACTGAAGCCAAGATTCAGGAATTATGGCAATTTACCAACAAGGTTTGTCGTCACACTATTTTGCAAACCATATCTAATGAGTTGTTTGACGTGTATTGCAGCTGTAAAGATTCCATGGCTATATGGGAATCGTTAATAAAATAGTTCACTGCTGAAGATGTCACAAAACAAAAGTTTGTGGTAGGAAATTTCTACCAATGGAAGATGACAGATGAAAAGGAGATTAAGGTTCAAATCAACGAGTAGAAAAAATTACTCAAAGATTTGAAAGCTGAAGAAATCGATCTGCCTGACAGGTTTGTTACTGAAGTGTTGATTGAAAAATTGCTAGACTCATGGAGTGGCTACAAATATAGCATGAAACACAAGCAGAAAACTCACACGATTGAAGAGTTGATCACTCACATCCTGATAGAAGATACAAACAGAAAGAAGTCAAAGGCTGCCAAAGTCCAGGAGATGACACTCAAAGCAAATCTGGTGCAGGGCGAGAATAAGAGGTATGAAAATAAATCTCATAATTACAAGCCCAATCATTCCAATTTTAAGAAAAACCCAGGAACTTGTTTTGTCTGTGGAAAACCAGGACATCATGCTGCTCAGTGCAGGAAGAGAGTGAAACATAACAATGATAATGGCCAGCCTCCTAAAGCTAACTTAGTTGAAGGAGATGAAATTATTGTTGCTGTTATTTCTCAAGTGAACATTGCAGCTAATGTTAAAGAATGAGTGATTGACCCTGGGGCTACTCGGCACGTATGTGCAAATCGAGAAGTGTTTGCCTCCTACACTCTTATAGGGGATGATGAAGAAGTAATCTACCTTGGAGACTCAAGAATTGCAAAAGTTCTAGGTAAGGGCAAAGTGCTCCTAAAACATACTTCAGGAAAAACTTTAGCCCTCTGCATGTTCCAGCTATTAGAGCAAATCTGGTTTATGTATCCATGTTGGGTAAAGCTGGTGTAAAAGTGTCATTTGAATATGATAAGATTGTAATGACAAAAAATAATGTGTTTGTTGGAAAGGGCTATTGTAATCAGGGACTATTTGTACTGAATGTTTTAAATATGATGAATGATACTGCATCCTTTTCTGCTTATATTGTTGATTCTCTTTCCTTATGGCATGCTAGATTGGGACACATTAATATAAATTATATCAAGAAAATTCAAGCCGTGAATTTGATATCTGGCATTAATCACAACAACATGGATAAATGTGAAATATGTGGTGAAACTAAAATAACAAAAAAGACTTGTGTATCTGTTAACAGAGAAACTGAACTATTAAATCTAATTCATACTGATTTTGGTGATTTAAAACAAGTCATAACTAGAGGTGGAAAAAGTTATTATGTTACTTTTATAGATGATTATTCTAGATACACTAGACTTTATATACTGAGAAATAAAGATGATGGCTATAATGCCTTTTTGTCTTATAAATCTGAAGTAGAAAATCAACTTAACAAGAAAATAAAAAGGATTATCTCTGATAGAGGGGTTGAATATTTTGCCTTAAATAACTCCTCCTTATTCACCTGAGTCTAATGGTGTAGCTGAAAGGAAAAATAGAACATTAAAAGAAATGATGAACTCAATGTTGGTAAGCTCATCTGCAGCTGATAACTTGTGAGGAGAAGCCATTTTGTCTGCATGTCAATTACAAAATAGGATTGCACATAAAAAGATTGGCCAAACACCATTTGAATTATGTAAAGGTTACAAACCTAACTTGAAATATTTAAAAGTGTGGAGATGTCTTGCTAAAGTGATGTTGCCTGAACCAAAGAAAAGAAAAATAGGTTCCAAAACATTTGATTGTATGTTAATTGGATATGCTAAGCATAGTGATGTTTAAAGATTTCTTGTTTTGAAAAGTAATGTGCTTCATTGTAATACAATAATTGAGACAAAGAATGCTAAATTCTTTGAACATATTTTTCCATTGTTTAATAAAATTTCTCATGCACCTATTGCAACAAATAGAGAAATTACCCCTAATGAAGAACTGAGAAGGAGTAAAAGGCCAAGAAAAGAATTTTCCTACGAAAGTGATTTTCAAACTTTTATTGTTGATAGTGATCCTTCAACTTATTATGAGGTTATTTCTTCTTCAAATGCTAAATTATGGAAAGAAGCTATTAAAATTGAAATTGATTCTATCCAAAAAAATAAAACTTGGATTTGGTAGATTTACCTGCTAGTGCAAAACCTATTGGGTGTAAATGGATGTTCAAAAGAAAATTTAATCCAGACGGCTCTATAGATAAATATAAAGCCATTTTAGTAGCAAAATGACTTTCTCAAAAAGAAAATATTGATTATTTTGATACTAGAATTTCTTCCATACGAGTTTTATTTGCTTTGGCTTCTATTCATCAAATGAATATAAAAATAGCATTTTTAAATGGTGATTTAGAAGAAGAAATTTATATGGTACAACCTGAGGGTTGTGTGAGTCCTGGACAGGAAAATAGTTTGTAAATTAATTAAATCTCTTTATGGCCTTAAACAAGCTCCTAAACAATGGCATGAGAAATTTGATTAAGTTTTAATAAAAGATGGTTATTCTTCTATTGAAGTGGATAAATGTGCTTATACTAAAGTGTTGAGCAATCATTATGTGATAATAAGTTTATATGTTGATGATATTCTCATATTTGGTTCTAGCTTAGACATTGTGAACAGTACTTACTAAGTATTTTTTTTATCATCTATATTTGATATGAAAGATTTGGGTGAAGTAAATATGATATTGAGTGTTAAAGTCATAAGCAGAGATAATGGTATAATGTTGTCACAAGAACATTACACAGAGAGACTTCTTCGAAAGTTTGAAAACTTTAATGTGACACCTGTGAGTACTCCTTATGATGCTAACACTCAATTGAAAAAAAATCATGGTGACCCAATTGCTCAGTCTAAATATGCTCAGATTATTGGGAGTCTAATGCATTTAATGAATTTCACGAGACCTGACATTGCCTATGCTGTGTGTAGACAGAGTAGATATACTCATAATCCCAATAACGAACATTGGTCTGCTTTAGTAAGACTAATGAAATATTTGAGAGGTACCATGAATTATGGTAATCTATATAGTGGATTGCCCACTGTACTAGAGGGGTACAGTGATGCTAATTGGATCTTTGATTCAGATGAGACAAAATTCACTAGTGATCATGTATTTACACTTGGAGGTGCGATAGCATAGAAATCTGCTAGACAGACGATCATTGCTTGATCAACTATGGAATCAGAGTTTGTAGCTCTAGAACTAGCTGGTTCTGAGGCTGATTGGTTAAGAAATTTCTTGACTGATGTTCCTGTAAACAAAGGATCATTACCTCCAGTGTCTATACATTGTGGTTGTCAAGCGGCAATTACTATTGCAAAAAATAAATCCTATAACTGTAAAAGTCGACATATGAAATTGAGACATAGTGTCGTAAAGCAGCTGCTAAAAGATGGAATAATTTCCATAGATTATGTGAAGTCAGAAGTGAATTTGGCCCATCCTTTGACTAAATCGACAGGAAGAAAAATAATTCTTCACACTTCGAAAGAAGTGGGACTTCAGACAATATGATGTCAATATAGATGGCCACCCAACCTATGTGATTGGCGATCCCATGAAGTAGGTTCATATGGGTAACAACAAATTTATATTGGCACTGAGGCACTACAAGTGATGAGTGTCAGACTGCATTAATTGTGAGGTTGAGTTCAAAACTCTTAATGAATTCATATTCCTTATGAATGGTGTATTTCAGCAGTATACACATGATGAATTCACCTATATGAGAGTGGGGTGGGGCCGCTCCTATAAGATTTTGGCTAAATCTTTAGAGCTTTCATGAAAAACCAGGTGCACGTATGGCCTATTTGAGCAAAAATATGTTGAACAGAAAATTCGGGGTGTACAATTGATCGGTATAATATCTGACATACAATAAGATTTATTGGTTCATAGAAATATTACATTTCACTAATAATTCTGTAAGTCAAATTTTATAGGTCTAAATTTGGTTCATAGTCCAAAAGACACAAAACTGATTGTTCTTGCACCCATACAAATCCAAAAATCGTTTTGTGCTTAACTTTTATTTTATTCAAATCTTTTGAAATATGTGGAGAATTGTTGGAATTTAATTATTTCAAAAGATAATTATATTGATTTACTAAGATAAGAGTAAACCAAGTCAAAAGTTATTCCCTTAAATCTGGTCAGTTTTCTAACGTTGAGGGATTTAGACAGAAGAGAAAGAGTTAAACTCTCTGAACATTAGTGGAGAACTGTTCGCAGGATTTTCTAATTCACCAATAATCTCCATCTATAAATACCTCACCTATTTTCTACGATCCATACAACTCAATTTTCCTAAAAATCACTTTTCTCTGAAAAACCTTCTTCTCTCTCGTTCATTCAATCCTTTTGGCTTTGCTGTTCCTAATCCCTCTTAACAGAGGAAGAACACGTTTAATCCTGGAGAAATATTTATACCCAGAAATAATTTCTTGAGCACAATATTTTGCACGACTCGAGTTATCAATCGATTAATCGGTTAGGCCTACTTTTCCCATCATAATGAATGACATATTTATTTAATCCTTATTAAGCTTTTGCAATTGTCAACATAGATGGCGTTCTTATCTATTCCGACAATGTGGATCAACATTTCAAGCATCTCAACACTTTTGTACAGGTAGTAAAAACCAATGGGCTAGTGGTATCACAGAGAAAGGTAAATTTATTTTAAACAAAAATTTGATTTTTGGGTCATTATATTCATCAGGTATAATTACTCCAATTGAAAGGCCAATTCAATTTGCTGATAGATTTCCTCATCAAATCATAGAAAAGCAACAATTATAAATATTTTTAAGATGTCTTAATTATCTAGCTGATTTTATACTTGATTTAGCTAATATTGCTAAACCTCTGCATGACATGTTAAAGAAAATACCTCCATCATGGATTGATGTCCATACAATTGCACAATGCTTTAGTGAAAGCCATACCTTGTTTGACTTTACCTGACCCAAATTGTCCACAAGTAGTAAAGACAGATGCTTCAGATTTATGTTATGCTGAAATACTTAAACAAGTTAAAAATAACAAAGAAGTAGTAATTGCATATACTTCCAAACACTGGAATAATGCTCAACAAAATTATTCCAAATTAAAAAAGAGGTTTTACCTATAATTTTGTGCATATCAAAGTTTCAAGCTGATTTACTTAATCAAAATTTCTTGTTAGAGTAGATTGTAAGTCTGCTAAAGAAGTGTTGCAAAAAGATGTCAAAAATTTTGTGTCTAAACAAATATTTGCTAGATGACAAGCTATACTATCTGTTTTTTATTTTGATATTGCGTACATCAAAGGAGAAACTAATTCTCTGCCTGATTATCTGACTCGTGAATTTTTACAGGAAAAATGATGCAAACCAGAAGAAAGAAAGTGGAGCTGGCCCCGATATCCAAACCAATGGTTTCACCAAAACAAGATGAAGCATCATCTTCCAAAACAAAGGCTCAGGAAAAGCAGCCACAAGATTATGCACTCACTCAAAGTGAATTTGAGTCCCTAAATGCAACAGAATTAGCACAACCCCTTTCAATTGTATCACCAAAAACCTGGGCTGATATAGCCAAGGAAGAAGACATCTGCTAGCAGGCCCAAATAGAGTCCATCCAATGATGGGCAGCATCAACTGGTTTCCAGTTGGTGAAGACATCCCCTAAGCTAGCAGTAGTACCAAAAGTAGTTTCATAAACAAATATAGTGGCATCCAGTCCTACAGCACAAACGAATGTGGTGGTTTCAAATCCTACAACTTCCACTCAAATTTGTACTCCAAAATTTTTTTTACAAAAATATCAAGCCTATAATATTTCAAAAACCAAAGATACGCCATACTTTGCCAAATTGAGCCAGATTTTGGGTAAATAACCTATACCAATTAGCCCAAAAAATCTTACCCAAAGACACAAATTTTGTACCTTCGGCAGTCAACAAAACTCAAAAATTTTATAAATTTATTATGGTAGACTCTGGTTCTATTACTCTCAAACATTACACTGACTCAACCAAACCCAAATAACTCACTCCACAGCCCAAATACATAAAATTCTCAAACCAAGTGATTGAAAAACAAACCTCAATACCCCAAGACAATTTTCTCAACCGTTTTCGCCTGCTGAGTATACGTACTGGAATTACAAAGCAACCTGGTACAATACATTCACAATTCAAAACCAAGCATAGAAGCATTCTTGGTTCTTTTATTTCAAGAGAGGGAACCAATACCAATTCCCAATTTGATTTATCCAATGGTGGTCTGTTTATGGCCAAAATCCTGAAATTCTTCCCATAGAAGTCCGGGAAGGATTACAAATTTTTCAACAAAAATTTACACCTCCAAATGCTTATGCCCCAAGCATCTTGCATTTTTTCTCCATGTCTACCCTTTCGTGGATTTATACATGGAATTTCGAATTTAAAAAAAAATAATTATTTTCCACCACAACTTATCAGACAAGGGTACACAAAATGGTTGAAAGAATTCAAAACAACTGCAGTCCAACCAGTGCAGATTCAAGCTTGGTTCGAAAGGAACCCACAATACCTGCCGCCGAGTGATGTACAAGTGGCACAATTTTTCAACAAAAGGCACTAACAACATCAAAGTTGGCTTTCATATCCAACAAAAATGAATTTGCCAAACAACTGAAGGATGTGTTAGCCCAACTCAAATAAACACCTTCACCAACACCAAGGATGCAAGAAGCAGCAAAAACAGCAGCATCAGCAACATCAACATCTGTTCAGCAGAACACACAAGTCAATGAACCGTTAATTGATTTATTTCAAAATGAAATGAAGACAATTGTTATAGAATATTTTCACCTATTCCATAAACAATAAGAGAAAAATTAAAAAATAATAATAATAACAATAAATACATAAATAAATAAAATTTAAAAATAATAATAAATAAATAAATAATTTCAAAACTGACATGATTTAATGTCTGCACATGCAGACCTCGTGCAGTGAAAAAAAAAATCAAAATTGAAATGATTGCATTGCCTATACATATATCAAACTCTCTGATGCTAAACAACCAACTTTGGCACCCCGAGAGTAGACTCTTATCTAGCAAATTCTCCATTCCTCTGCATTCTCTTCTCTTCTTTTCCATTCCTTCTCTTCTGTTTCTTTACTTCTTCTTTCCTTTTTCAAACATTTTTGTAATAGTTGAGCAAAATAGTATAGGATTTAGTCCTAAACCATTGATAGAAAACAGTCCTAGGAAGCTTTTCCCTTGGGCATCAAGGTAACAAGCCTTAACTGTAAGGCACAAATTTTTGTATTTTATTTTATACTATTAGTATTACCAGCAATTGGTAGTATTAACTTATGATATAATCAAAGGGTTGATGAACCTCCAACTGACTTGCATTTACTTTCAGTACTTAATTTTGCTTTTACTTTCAATATTTTAATTTGATTTTTTTATTATGGCCGGTAGTACAACCTAATTTTGTATTTGTATTTATTTTCAGTGGCAGTCCGTTTGTGACCAACTTTCCATTCCAGTATTTACTTTATTAGTTAAGGGGATACTTTCTCTTCTTGGTTTATATATATATCAAGGAAAAAACGGTTGTTGCCTCTGCAAGCACCCCTGGCGGCGGAGGAAGAAACTTCCGCCTAAGGCCTGCCGAGGTTGTAAAAACCTCCGCCAAAGTCAGGCGGAACCTTCGCCAACCTCTGCCAGCACCCGTTTCTCCCCACCCCCCTCTCCCCCCTTTGGAAAAAAAATTACATTTTTAATATTTAATATTTTGTCTCTTTACGATTACACTTCACTTAGTTATTAAATATTTGGAAAAGAAAATTGGTAAATTACTATTACCCGTCTCATCATTAAATAATTATGTTTCTAAAAAATATTTCGTAAAAACATGTATCTAACTTGTCAAACAGCTCGGTGCATGAGGTTTTTTTAAAGCGCGTATTGACTTCAGCCTAAAAGGTATAGCGTGTACATATGAAACACGTGCATCATGTATAGCTTCTAATATATCGCGTATGGTGTATAACATCTAATTTATTATACATGTGTAGTTGCTAATGTATTACGGCTATGAGTGTAGTTGTTAAAGTATCGTGTATCGTATATTGCATATAGCCACTGATATATCGCGTATAAATGATAACCTCTAATATGTTGAGTTTACCGACTGATGTATTGTTTGTCTCTAAATTATATTTATAATAATAAAATAAATAAACAATATTTAGTGAAAAAAGTATTAATTTTAAGGGTTGAAATATCACATATTAAAGAAAATTATCGTCAGCAGTGAAAATATGTGCGTATCGATTGTATTATGAAATATATATATATATATATATATTTCATACCCTTACTACTACAATAATTCGCAACTCCACGACTAACCTATATTAAGAAAACAATGATATAAGTAGAAAAATAGTGTCAAATTGATTATTTTAGATGTTGTAACTTACACCACATATAAAGTTATACATTTAAAATAATGATTATTTATATAGAACAAAGGGTGTATAAAATTATATTAAAAAAAGTTACATATTACAAAGGATCAATTAAAAAAAGTTACATATTAAAAAAAATCTTTGAAAAAAGTTACATATTAAAAGAGATCTTTGAAAAAAGGTACATATTAAAATTTGTAGAATCAAAGTTGATATTAATAGTTTTATACTAAAATATATGCTTAGTTTTTCATAATACAAAGATCATTAGTATCTATTTTTATTCTATTTATTTTTTTTGAAATATTATTCTATTCAATTTTAATATTGAAACATCTAGTTTATGTTTTAGTTATTCTTATATTTAAATTTAATTTATAGTTTTGAACACAAAAAATAAAAATAAATATACCATGATGGAAAAAAAGTGAATTAGTCATAAAATTAAGGGCAAACGATTGTTACCATCTCCTTGATAGTTACCTCCTATATTTCAAAATACACAGTTACACTCAATATTTTTGAACTAGAATATCATTTGGAAAATAGTAAAGATAACAGTGTTAACAGTAAAGTATAAAATACCTAAAATACCCTTATATCCCTACAAGAATAAAAAATAAAATAAAAATTTCACTCTCCCTTCCAACACACCCTGACCCATTCCAACCATCAATGACGGAAGTCTTTCCACCCAAAACAAAGAGAAAAAATTAGCAGCAGCACCAAGTATTATTGAGAAACAATCATTTACCACAAAGATTATACATGGGTTTCAGGTTTCATCTTCTAATTTGTCTTTCATGGTTTTCGAAAGAAGAAAAAAGGTTGTCTATTTCTTTTTGAAAGAAGGAATGAATTAAGCCCAACTCAACATGCATTGAACTACACATTTGAAGTCTTCTCATATTTTTCCAAGAACAGCCACAATTTCTTTACCTAGATTGAAACATTACTCGCTAACCATATTTTCCCCCAAATTTATTCTTCATACATATTTAGGATAAATTTTTCACTTTTCTACATATATATATACATCACAACTTTTCAGTTATACTTGGATTTTAACTCAAACAAGAAAATTTTTCTCTGGGGTGAATTTTTTTTTTTTAAGGGAATTGTTTTATGAAATATTGTGTAAACAATAGTTAATGATGATATTATTTTTGAAATAATGTGAACATAATTTCAAAGAAAATTTTAATTTTAAATTTATAATTTAGTGAAAAATGAAAGTGTTTGGTTGTAAAACTTTTTTTTTTCTTTTCAAGAAAGTGAAAATTTTCTTAAAAAGGAATGAAAACAAATAAAGCCTGACATCACTGTATTCTTGTGGTCCACGCACAACTACATAGCGTTTACACCACTTTCCGTCAGAGTTAAAAATTTATGTTAAAGTGACACTTTAGTCCTAAAATTGTGTATTTTGTAAACACAATGAGTAATTGTCATGCAGGCATTACACAATGGGAGTAATTGTCATTTGCCCTAAAATTTAATATGATAAAAATTAATGCTATGCTAAAAAAATTATTAAGAGAATAATATTTAAATCAATTATTGAAATCCCAATTAGCAATGTAAGCAACCTAAGATGAACCTAAGAGGGGTAGGAGGTGAATTAGGTTCTATACCAATTTAAAATTTTCTTCTAAAAAGTGCAACTTTGAAAAATCATTTTTAGACAAGTTTTAAAACAATTTAAAATTATTTTGCTAAGTGAGGTGTGATGAGTGATTTGCAAAATGAAAGCAAATAAACAAAAAAAGCAAGGGATACCAAATTTATAGTGGTTTCGATTCCCTTTGATCCTAGTCCACTCCCCAAGTTCTACAACTTGAGATTTCCTAATCAACTCTAGGAAACACTTAATGGAGTGTATCAATCCCTTACACTTGCTTAAGATTAAGCTCTTAATCTTAAGACTTTACCCCTTACCTAAGACTAGCAACAGATCTTTTGCCTAAACCTTCTGAAGGCCTTGGGACTTACTAAAGACTCCCCTTGCCTAGCAATTAGGAATTTTGCTTAATCTAACTCTAGTAAGCCTTTTGACAAATGCCTAACTTAGCTCTAAGTTAGGACCTTTACCTAATTCAAATTCTTAGATAGGATTTTAACCCCAATGCCCAACTTACCTCAAGTTAGGACATGTTGTTCCAACTTGCACAAGTGACCTGCAAGATGATAAAACAAACAAAGAAAAACATAACAGATAATTCGTTAGCGAAACTAATGTGGAAGGGCTGAGGTGCGTAGTCGCTATCTTTAGGTGATTCAAACCATTCTGCAAATAATTATCTTTGGTGCAACAGAATTGTCAAAACTTGTCACTCTCGGGATACAAAAGCCCAGCACACTCGCTGTGTTTTCCTAACAACCTACACAATTGCTAAGAAATTAAACCAACTCTTCTAACACCTTTCTCTCCTTGCCAAAGCTATATTTTGTTTGGGGAACTTGTAAAAGAACATCGAAAGATTGCACACTAATCTTAGTTCATTCGACTCATATATATACACAAAGAATTAAAATTGGCTTTAATTCAAATTAGCAAAACCGAAGGCAACATGTAATAATTGGTTCCGTTATTTTTCACAAATATGAATGGGAACTTTAGTATGCCAAACGGAAATGATCAATGCATTGATTCTCTTTGAAACGGATGCTAATAATAAATTATTAAAGTAACATTAATTCATTAAAATTGATTGGTAAAACTGATGAATCAATTCACAATAATGTTTTAATATTAAGAATCAAACCTCTTGGTCCAATCTGTGTTCGAAATTACCGAATTTGAATAACCCAATTCGAATTCAGTATTCGAATTAGGTTTGGTTTGAAACCGAATTCGAATTATGAATTCGGTTTTCGAATTTGGTATCTAACCTAAAAATCGAATTGGGATATATGATTTATATTTTTTAAATTTATATTTCTCATTTTTTTAATTCCTCTGCCCCACTACATCTCCCCCCCCCCCCCCCCCCCCCCCACCATCTTTTCCTTTCTTTTCTTTCTCCCTGCGAACCCACCTCTATTCCCTATTCTTCTCTTCATATATTTTCTTTCTTCTCTTCATTATATTCTACTCCGTAATACATTAGTCACACGTTTGCTTGATCTTTCTGGAGCAAATCGTTTGGTTTTAAAAAATTACTTGTGAAATGGAATTAGAAATTTGACCCGTTGATATCAAATTGGGGATTGCTTTCTTTTTGGGTAACTGCCTAAAAAAAAAATTCTAATTCCATATATTGGATAGTTTCCTAAATTGTTTCTTCTACCATACTTGTTCTTTAATTCTTTTGCACTCTTATTTTTTGTTCTTTGCTTCTTGAATCCTTACATGAACTAATTTGAAAATTTGTACTATATGTTCAATATGGTACTTTTTCAAACTTATTTTGGAAATTATTTTGGACCTTTTGGTGCATTTCCTTTTCAAAATTGAAAAATAACTCGATTTTCTTAATAATAATTTTTTCGTAAAACCCGAACCAATAAAAAATTTCTTCAAAAGGTTTTCTTTGAATCCTTCAAAGTTCAATTTTTTTTGAACTTACGAAATTGATTATTTGAACTAAAATGTTGTTTCCTTTAAATTCATCTTAGAATCCCAAGAAGAGGATTCAGGTGAAAAAATGTAAGAGTGATATATTATTGCTCAAGGGGCAAGCCAAACCCTAGAGCGATACACTACATTTGAGCAATGTAGCTTATAAGGGATATACTTGGGGGAAGAAGAGAGAGGTTGTTTTCTCGTTCTTTTTCTGATAAGCTTACTTTCATTCTTGTTTGATGCAATGACAAACACTAGGATTGTTGAACCACATTCCATGATGAAAACCATGGATCTTGACACACAACCAATGAATGATCCATTTTGCAAACATAGAGACAAGATTGGAACAAATTTCTGAGACGGAACCTTCAGAAAGGAAGGAAGGCAATCCTTTTGGAGGTTTAGGAAAATTTAAACTCAAGGTTTCTGGGTTTCATGGAGGGGAAGATCCCGAAGAATATCTTGATTGTGAGATGGAAATTGAAGGGATATTTGAAGGGGCCAAGGTGGCAAAGCACAAAAATGTTGGATTTACCACAATGACATTCAAAAGCTACGCATTGCTTTGTAGAATCAAACATGTCATGCGCAGCTATCGACAATGAGACTCCATCAACGTAATCAACCCCCTAAGACGACTCGGTATGATTTAACAGAGTTGATGATGCAAAGATTTGTCCTAGATCACTTTCATAGAGAACTACAATGATTTCATAATCTTGTGCAAGGTAATAAATCGGTTGATAAGGCTAGGCTTTTGGGCAATGTTGTCATGCCCGGACCGGGCACAGACCCGGCGACGTCCAAGGGTCGCAAGACCTGCGGGGTCGGACGAGGATCAACTCGGATGACGTCATAAATATATTTTAAATGATAAATATATTAATAATTCACACATATATATATATTATATTTTTCATATTTCAACCTTTAAAAAATATATTTAAGTTAATTACATACATTTGTCATATTTAACAACTAACTTAAATATCAAAGTTATATCAAACTTTATAACCAAAAATAAACATAAAAGGTTTCAATAAATTTGTTTAAAAATACAATTTTTTAATTTACACTTTTGTTTTTGTTTTTTGTTTTTTTTTGTTAAAAGAAATAGAAAATATTTGCAAACTTTAAATTGTTTTCAACTACAAACAAAGAAAGGGGAAAAAATTAGAGCATCTAGATTAAAAAAAAGAAAAGAAATTAAGAATATAACTTAGAATAAAGAAAGAGAGAGGGGGGTGTGTTAAGATGTTGATTTTCGGAGATTATTGAGAATTAGGATAGGATTTATTTGTTTTAGGTTTGAAAGGAAATGCAAAACTTTAGTTATGGGCAGCCAAAAAAAAAAAAAAAAAAAGGAGTGAGAGGGCAAGGCTGACGGGAAGCATTATATGGGATTGAGAGAAATTTTGTCAATCAATTGTATAATTTGTATCCCGCATGGGAGAACAAAATGAAGCTATACAAATTCTAAAAATTTAGGAGCCTTTGCCCGGTTAGTGGGCTATAAAAGGCCTAAGAGCTGCTCTTCAAGCCAATTGGTAGTAAAAAGTCCAAAATTTCGTATTTTTGGAGAAAATAGAAAAAATTGGGTCGGACAGTTCATACTGGTTACCTGGATGTTGATCAGTTTTCTTCACATTTGGGTTTTAATCTTAATTTGGCCCCGTAACAGTGATGGGCCGAGGGCCGGGCCAAACAACTATGCTTTTGGGTAGACTTCGAAGAGACATGCTTACATTGATTGAAATCCAAGATCTAGCTATTATATGCATAGACAAAACAAATACTATGTTCTTTTCGCAAATTTTTAATATATTATAATCATTTTCAATATAACTTTTTACTATTCAGTTATACATTTTTACATTTTGAATACATTTTTTACATTATTTTCCAAAAATATGTTTTCAAATTTTGAAAACAATAAAAAAAGAACATATATAAGATGCCAAACATCTCCAACATCATTTTATTTAGAATGTGAGTAACTGGTGGAGAACGGGGTGTCCAATTTTTTAAAGCCAATTTTGGCTCAAAAAATGAATTCGTAAGCAAATTTGGCTATGGTGCAAAACCAGAGCCAAATTTGCTTCCATTATTATATATTTTTCCGTACATTTTTTTAAAAAGTTAGTTTTGTTATGAATATATATAATTATGAATGTTCCTTTATTTCTCTATCTTCTCACCTACCCCCCCCCCCCCCCCACCCCCCTTCCCCCTAAAGTTCTCATGTAATTAGTAAGACCTTGGAGATGTCTTGAATTCATGAAATGTAATTATCTATGCCTATATATAAAGGCATAAGTAAATAATGAAAGAAAAGAGATGATAGAATAATAAAAAATCCTTACCACTATTTTGTTCTCTACTTTTGTATCTTGTCTTCATATTATATGATTGTATTTTTACCTTTATATTACTATTATACTACTAGTCTTAGTAGTAATTTTATAACACGTTATCAATACGAGACTCTAGCCAAATTGATTGACGAGAAGGATTACTAGCGATATGGAATCATTGAGGTACGTATTTATTTTATTATAATATATATATATATATATATATATCTCTACATGATTCACACAAATACGATTTATGAAATATTATACTTTTTTGTGATTTGAATTATTTTGAGAGAATTTTGAAACCATGCTCATATACTAGTTACAATGATTTTACTTGTGAAAGTCATAATCATAATTGGATATATTATTTGGATATTTTATGTGCTTGTTTTACTATGCTATGAATCATTTTGCAATGTGTCTTTTGATAATTTACATTTGTATGTATTTTACAAATAGAAAAATGGGAAAATTTCTCTTAAGGGTGTGGGAAGAAACAATATTATTATAAGGGGCGTAACTTATTTATATTTATTATTAAGGGCGTGGAAATACTTTAAGTATTTTTTATATTAGGAAAAGACTAGTTTATCCCTCAATAATTAGTAGGATGGTTGACTTAATTTGTTAAACCTTTTCCTTCGCTCCAAAATTAGTTTTCCATTAACGATAGCCCTAAATCGTTCTTATTCCGTTTCAAGGAATTGCTCTCTGTTCAAAAATCTCATCATCCTCTGATTGCCGGCCACAAAATCCTCAATAACGCCTAAAGGTTTTTTCACTAGTATGTAAATTTTTAAGCATTGTTTTCTTATACTTGATTGAAGAAGTGTGTTATTAATTGTTGGTACTGACTTGGATTTTAGATTCATGTGGTAATATAGAGCAGTGATTGTAGACCTTTCAATTGGTTAATGATTAGTAATAGATTTACGCAGTCATCGTCCTCTATATATGTGTATATATATATATATATAATTGTATTGATGGCTTTAATTGGCCGTCTGGTACTGTGTATGTGTGTAATTTAGAAAAAGATCATGTTGCTCTGTCATTAATTAGAAAATTTTTAATCAAGTGGTTTTGTTTGTTAAATAATAGTTTGGAGAACAGAAAAAATGGGAGTTTTATCCAAGGCCCCTTTCTCTGCTTCCTCTTCCAACCTATCCTGATTTCTTCAATTTGTTACCCGGAAGCCATGCAACCTCTACGTTCCTTGACTGTTGGTAATTGCCATTTGCCTTTAGTGTTGTGGGCATCTTTTATTTTTGGCTATAATATATTAGTTGGGTTTAATTGTTGATGAAATTTATTTGTGACAATGGAACACTTATTATACCACTAATATTCTACATGGGTTTCAGTTATTTCAGAACTAATTGCTCTAATATTTTTCTATTTCATTAACAAGCTAGTAGCTTATTGTCTCGTAAATATTTTCATCATATATAGCTTTAGAACTTATATTGTTTGGATATCCTTATATTTTTATATGACAAGATTGAACGTGATGCATTGTTTTTTAGACCTATACTAGATTGTAAATTTAGTTGAAGTGATGCCAAAGGCTCAGGAAGCCATGAAACTTTCATAATTTCTGCATAAATAATTACTTGGAAAAAAATAGAAAGAAGCTGATAGTTGTATGTATACATTCAGATTGGTCTTTTTTGTTTCAATAACAATAATCAAATCTATGGTTACTCGTGGCTGGCAAGCTAATTTGTCATGGGTCATGAATTTGCATTATTAAAATACTTATAATTATATTTACCACACCTATTATATGTTAAAAACTTTGTATGTTTCTTTTGCATTATTTTATTTAATTCAATAGTTTTCATGATATATATAAATACAGATTCAGTCTTTACCGTTTAATATGTTAATTGACTTTTGATTTTTTTTTCTTTTTTTTTAGGATGGAAAAAACAATATTTTGCTACTGTCATTGGGGTGGAGAAAATGTATTACAAGCAGATGGATCCGTACTATATAAAGGGGGTACTATTGATTCGATGTATGTGCATAGCGGAATGACATTAGAAGAATTCAAATTATCAGTATTTTATCGATTGGGGATAAATCCTAAAGGAAAATTATTATATTTTACTGTGAAATATGATCCGAGACAATTTATTCTATTGAAAGATGATAATGGGATTCAAACTTTGGTTGCTTGCAATGATGAATATGCTAATGTCTTTGCTTCTGATTCTGAAATATGCATTGCATCATCCTCTCGTAATGTCACTGGTGATAGGTATGTTTATGGTCCTGTTGTGTATACGAAAGTTGATTTTTCATTTTTAACAATTTTATGGTAATTAATTTTGTGCCTAGTATTTAACAAAATAATGAGATTGTCTATTTACAGGTTATTAGCCGACACATGCCCAAATCTAATGCATGGAAGTACATCCTCCAATCATGTAGTAATGGAGTCTTCAAGAGCTGATCACTCCCAATCATTTATTGGAGCAAGATGGGATACTATTATTACAGGTGTAGGTCAAGTGTTTGAAGATGCAAGATGGGATACTATTATTACAGGTGTAGGTCAAGTGTTTGAAGATGCAGACTCTTTCTGTGATGCTATATACAAATTTTCCATTGCCCATCGATTCCCCTACAAGTATACGCACAAGAAGCCTAAATTTTTGAAGATTATATGTGCTATGGAGGGCTGCAATTGGGGAATAACTGCATCTGGGAATACAAATGTTCCGGTAATAAAGATGCACGATGTACATACTCATTCAGCTGGAGATATGGTGAGCTTCAAACCTAAGTTCAGATCAATTTAATGGGCAGCATTATGATCGACAAATTGTTCAATACTCATAGTTATTTGCCACGACAAATATGCAAAGATGCAATGGATGAGTACCAGGTGCCATTGACTTATCATCAGGCATGGAAATCAAAAGAGAAGGCACTGAATATGTTGGATTGTAATGTGGAAGATTCTTATAAGTTGATCCCATGGTATTGTAATCAGTTGATGGAGATTATACCTGATACAGTGGCTAAGTGGTCATGCTATGGTGATGGTACATTCAAGCAATTATTTGTTTCTTATGGATGCTCGATACATGGATTTCCTAGTGGTTGTAGACCTATAGTGTTTATTGATGGATGCCATCTTAGTGGTCCTTACAAAAGAACATTATTGGCTGCTTCAAGTTTAGATGCAAACAATGGTATGCATCCTCTAGCCTATGGTGTAGTGACATCAGAGAATGACGAAGATTGGTTCTGGTTTCTTCAACATTTAAAGTGTGTTATTAAGGGCAGAGATGTCGTGATTGTGTCAAATAGAAATTCATCCATACTCAAGGGTGTGGATATGTTGTTTGGGATAGAGAATCATGCACATTGTTATCGTCATTTAAAGGATAATTTTAGCTCATTCATTAATAGGAATTCTGCTTTCAGATTGAATAGCGAAAGCAAAAAGCGGGCTCTCAAAATTTTGGATGAAATTGCCTATGCTCAGACCATGAATGGTTATGATAAGGCTCTTCAAAAAAATGCAAGATTTTCAGCCAAAACTCTTTGAATGGGTTCTGCAGAATAAGCCAGAGCATTGGAGTAATGCTTTATTTCCAAAACAACGTTGGGATTGGCTGAATAGTAATATTGCTAAAGTTTCAATGCATGGATGGGGGAAGCAAGATTTTATCCTATTAGAAAGATGATGCAGGCTCATATAGCAAAGTATTCTGAATTGTTAATAAATAAGGTCAGTGATCTACATTCTTGGAAGCATGGCATTGGGAAGAGAATTGAAGAAAAGGTATTTGAAAATATTGTTCGGGGCCATGGATTCAGTGTGAAATCACAACCTCCATATGAATTTGAAGTTTCTGAGCGTCGTAAGGGGGTTTTGGTTGTAAATATTTCTCTTCACACATGTACTTGTGTTGAATGGCAAATGACAGGAATTCCGTGTCCTCACGCATGTCGTGCCATTCAAATGCAAAATTGCAATATATATAGCTGCATTGAGGAATGCTACAAGAAAGATGTGCAAGAAAATATTTATGCTGAGCTAATGCCTAGAATTCCTACTATTGATATGCCGGTGCCTGCTGATTTACCAATTGCATGTCCTCAAGAAGGAAGTCTAGAAGGTACAAACTCAAATTGTGCATTACTACCTCCAAAAACCAAACGGCCACCTGGACGACCTCGAAAGAAACGAATTGAATCACAGTTTATTGAAAGAAGACAATTACGATGCTCTCGATGTCATGCTCTTGGTCACAATCGCTGTACATGTAAAGAGCCCTTGTAGAAAATCTAAATCAATTATTTGACGAAACCAGCATTTAAATAATTGCTTAAGTACTTGTTAAGTTGTATTTCTCTTACATAAGTTTTATCGATAGTATTTTAACACCTTAGTTATATCTAAGCTAATTCACGAACATGTATGTTTGATTGTTTTATAATTGACATATATACTCTTAAAAGTTGGCTGCATCCTTAATTTAATTAGGTGAATAAATATTCTCTTCATCAAATAATCATTTTTGAGAAAATGAAAAGTAACATAATTTCATACATAACTAAAAGTAGCAAAACAGTGAACACTGTAACTAAATATACAAATACTCAACAAATTAACCAGAATAAAGTCTCATCTCTTTTGTGAGCACTTCTAAATAACTATAAGAAGAATTTAAATGAGAATCACTTGATTTTGCTTAGTTGTCTAACAATGATCTCCCAAATCTTGCTATTGTACTATATCTCTTTGAATGTGAGGAATAACATGCAGAGCAAGTCCAAAATACCTTGGCAGCCTCTCTTTCTGATCATGAAAATCATTTATTCTGCTAGAATCTAAGTTTGATTGATGTTTAGCTTCTCACAATTTTTCATCTATGTTTTCTGCAACTGCTGCATTTACTCTGGAAGTTTAACATTCATTTTTTCATCTGGCTTCATTTCAAGAATTTCTCTTCCCCTGTTTATCACATTTTCAGCATCAACAAAAGTTACAATTTTGATGGTTGATCTTCGTCTTTCGCATCTAAAATATACAAGAGAAAATTTAATATATTTGTTAGTATTATGCAGAGGCATATATATAATACCCAAAAATAAAAGATGCCCCCAACACTCAAGGCAAATGGAAATTAGCAACCAAGGAACAGAGAGGTTGCATGGCTTCCGGGTAACAAATTGAAGAAATCAGGATAAGCCGGAATAGGAAGCAGAGAAAGAAGCCTTGGATAAAACTCCCATTTTTTTCAATTCTCCAAACTAATATTTAACAAACAAAACCACTTGATCAAGAATTTTCTAATTAATGGCAGAGCAACCTGATCTTTTTTCTAAATTACACGCCTACACAGTACCAGACGACTAATTAAATCCATCAATACAATATATATATATATATATATAGGACGATGACTGCGTAAATCTATTACTAATCCTTAAACAATTGAAAGGTCTACAATCACTGCTCTGTATTACCACATGAATCTAAAATCTAAGTCAGTACCAACAATTGATGACACACTTCTTCATTCAAGTACAAGAAAACAATGCAACAAATTTACATACCAATGAAAAAACCTTCAAGCGTTATTGAGCATTTTGTGGCCGGCAATCAGAGGATGATGACACTTTTGAACAGAGAGTAATTCCTTGAAACGGAATAAGAACGATTTAGGGTTATCGTTAATGGAAAACTAATTTTGGAGCGAAGGAGAAGGTTTAACAAATTAAGTCAACCATCCTACTAATTATTGAGGGATAAACTAGTCTTTTCCTAATATAAAAAAATACTTAAAGTATTTCCATGCCCTTAATAATAAATATAAATAAGTTACGCCCCTTATAATAATATTGTTTCTTCCCACGCCCTTAAGAGAAATTTTCCCTAGAAAAATACAGTTGAGATAATGAATGTAATTCTTTGGTATTGAAATTTTGGTATTTGATTACAAAATATCAATTTGTCTTGTAGACAAATTTAAAATAGAGATAGATTGCTAATCAACGATTATTTTGAATTATTATATATTTGATTTACTTTATTTTTGTCTCTAAACAAAATAATGAGTTTTGTTCAAAACTCATGAACCTCGTTCAATAAAACTGCTCCATTTCCTAAAGTAAATGTGATAGTTATGCACTCTTGTTATGTGTGACATGTTCCGTTTCCCGAAGTAAATATAATAATCATAAATTCCTATAATATATAAAGATTTCATTTCTTGAAGTAAATGTGATTGTTTTGCATTATTATAATGCTCAAAATCGCAATCATAAGGTGCAAGTATTATGATATAACTATTGTAATCATGATTATTCAGATATGTTAAACTCACCACCAGAAGTGGGAGAAAAATCATATAATACAAAATTATAACCACCAGAAATGGGGGAATTATAACAAGAAAGATGAAAGTAAAAGGAAAATTGGATAACCAATTTTATCGTTGTTGCATGAAAGACCATTGGTCATGGATGTACCTATAGTACACTAAACTATAGAGCTACTATAATGTGGTATTAATTTTCAATTATGCACCCTGAAGGTGATACTATTAAAAATGTCGAATAAGAAATTTCTTCTTGATTGATTTTGATGTAGTTGATTTAAATTTGCTATTTTTAAATATCTTCTTTGTTGTTAATTTATGACTTTAATATTTCCTATGATTTATAAATATCGTACAGAAATATATACATCATTTGAAATTTTGATTTTGTGATAAAAATATACATTTCATTAGTTAATCACAAAATATTATGTCCAGAATACAGCAACATATTGCAAATACGGATAAGAAATAATGTTCTTATCTAATAATGTCATAAATTATTGTTAGTACTATATATTGGTGGTACAAATGATTAAAAGCTCCAGAAAAGTAACTATTATTTTACCTGGGGGAACAAAATATTGCACCTGATGATGCATTATTTTCTTTTAAGTTTCAAAAAAATCTATTGAGATTTCCAAAGATATTAATGGATATCATGTTGATAATAAAAATAAATGTGACAATAAATACTTGTACATTACAATTACTATTTATGAAAAAAACCTTTATTACAAAAGTTACCTTCTTATTCCTCCAAACTATACTACACTTATATTACTGCAATTGAAATTTATGAAACAGTAAACCAGACATTTACTAATAAATTTATTATGGCACGACCGGTTAGGCCATCTTGTTTCTATAATGATGCGAAGAAAATAGAGAATTCATGTAATCATTCATTGAAGGGCTAGAAGATTCTTTAATCCAATAAATTCTCGTGGAATGCTTGTTCTCAAGGCAAACTGATTGTAAAGTCATTACCTGTGAAAATTCGTACCGAATCTCCTGCACTAATTGAACATATATATGATGATATATTTATGGGCTTTTTCACCCACCGTATAGACCATTTAGGTATTTTATATTTTGATTGATGCATCAACCAAATTGTCACATTATGTTTATTATTAAAAATCACAATCTGGAGTTTGCAAAATTACTTGCGGAGGTAATTTGGTTATGAGTTTTCTTACTATTTAAATAACTATTGCATATCTTTGGGATAAATGTGGAATACCTATTGTTTATATTCACACAAGAAGTGGTCTAGTAGAATCGTTTCATTATATGCATTAACTTATTTACATGACCATTATTTTTTAAAATGGAACTCCCAATATATATTTGGGGGCGTGCTTTATCGCATGTTGCAATATTAGTTCGCATCAAGCCAATAATTTTAATGAATTCTCTCCCCAACAAATGGTTTTGGTCAGAAACCAAAATATTTGTCATCTAATAATTTTCTGAAATGTGCGAATTATATTACAATTGCTCCACCACAAAGCACAAAAATGAGACTTCAAAGGAGGTTAGAAATAGATGTTGGGTATGAATCTTCACAAGAAAATATCTTGATACTAAAGTTGGAGATTTATACACTACTCATTTTACTGATTGTTATTTTAATAAGTCAGTTTTTCCAACATCAGGAGGAGAGAAGTACGTAGCCAATTAAGAAAATTACTTTGAGTGAATTATCAATGATTCTCGTATAAAATTATATGAACCTGAAATTCAAAAGATAATTCATTTACAACTTTCATTTGCCAGATGTTTTTTTCTAACCTAAAAAAGTGTGACTGAATCACACATATTGGCTACTAGTGCTCTAATTAAAATTGATGTCCCTGAAGGACCTTCTACCACTAATAAATAATTAATGGCAACATCAAAGTGTAGTAGACTAATCGGTTCCAAGAATTAAATTCTCGAGAAAAAGGAGCAAGTGATAAAGATGGCAAAATCGAAATGTTAGATATTCCAGAAGAATTTTCATGATTAAAAACTCTTGAAGAGTTTCTCAGCATGATAGGTAATGAGCTTCTAGAACAAGCTCAAGTACCTAATTTTTTTTTTAATAATGACATCTCAACTATGTCATGTCTGACTGCTAAATATGGAATCTAGTTATAAACATCGACGTCGATAATAAAATTGTTTATGCTTCAGCAGTTGCCATTATGAATGAAAATGAGAATCATCAATTTGGGCCTGTGAATAAATGTCGACATATAAATTATTGCCCACGAAAAATGAAGGAAATGAAAAAAAGTAATTCTAGTAGAATTGAATTCAATGCTTCAAAGAAAAATCTTTGAGCGAATATACACCTGAAGATGCGTAACTTGAAAGTCATAAATGATTATTTGTGAAAAACGAAATGAAATAATGAATTGACACAATTTATCGCACAAATTTTTTTCCTGGAGAAAATGTATTGATTATGGGGCGGCATAATCTCATGTGGTGGATGCAATAATTAATTTTATTTGCTTTATCTGGTAGCAAGGAAAAATTTTTAAAATACGTTTTATAGATATCATGACAGTCTATTAGAATGGAAAATAAAAAATCTCTGAAAGATTTATATTGCCCTAAAGGCATGATACGATTTATCGCAATATTTATTATATTAAATTATATAGAGCTCCATATCTATGTTTTATTGAGAGATCTGAATCCTAAATTTATACTGGTTATTTTACTTATATCTCCTGAAGAGACTCAAACTATTATTGATTATTTAAAATATTATTTTTGAATTGAAACTCTTGTAGAGAATCAAAGTGGTGTTGAATATTTGAAATATAAGTTTAAAATGAAATATTTTGAAAAGGACAATTTCTTTTTTGTCTTGTTTTCAAAATTGAGCACTTAAGAGAATGACATTTCTTTGCATTAATCTACTTATACCACTAAGGTGTTAAAAACACTTCAATATGAATAAATTACATACTTTGAGCAAAATTTTGATTGTAAGATCACTTGATGTGCATAAAGGTCCATTTTATCATCATGAGGATGATGAAGAAATCATTGGTCCAGAAGTATCATATTTTAGGATTAATGTATCTTGGAAATAGTACACAAGTCTTAAAATATGCTTGCAAAGTCATTAACATCATATGTTTCTTTGGCTTGAAGGAACGATAAATATGGGTTTTTATCTTTTCAAAATACAAAAGTCTGATCTTACAGGTTATGCAAATGTTGGATATTTTACTAATCTTTAATAATGCTCGATCAAATCAGTTATGTGCTTTCGTGCAATGGTACAACTATTTCTGAACGCTAAATTCATGAAAAAAATCCTAACTGCTGTTACTTATAATGCACGCCGAGAGCATTTTTTGGTAAGATCAGTAATTCATTATTTTTGGGAATAAAGTAGTTTGCTCTCAAATTTTTAAAGAGTTTCTAGTACTTTGTACAAAGATGATGTTACATGGATTGCTTAGTTGCAGGAATGATACTTCAAATATTTATTCACTGTCAACTTCAACATTTTGAAAAGTTAAGATACAAGATCAGATCGAGGCAGTGTTATACTAAGAAAATGTACTCTTTTTTCTCACTAAGTTTTTTCCCACTAAGTTTTCTTAGTAAGATTTTAACGAGACATTTATCTTAAAAATGTACATTCAAGGGGGTGCTATGAATATACATAATTATGAATGTCCCTTTATTTCCCTATCTTCTCATCTACCCCACTTTTAAGTTCTTATGTAATTAGTAAGACATTTGAGATGTTTTGAATTCATGAAATGTAATTATCTATCTCTATATATAAAGGCATAAGTAAAGAATGAAAGAAAAGAGATGATAGAATAATATAAAATCCTTGCCACTATTGTGTTCTCTACTTTTGTATCTTATCTTCATATTATATGATTGTAATTTTACCTTTATATTACTATTATACTATTACTCTTAGTAGTAATTTTATAACAAGTTTTGCATTTTTTTTTTCTTCCCAATATGTATTTATAGTGATTTTTTAAAATTCTTTTTATGAAACTTATATATACTTATTTTATTTGTATTCAGATTAACTTACTTTTGTAATAAAAAGTATAATGGTAAATATACATCATAATTAGTAGAAAAAAAAATTAGAAATAAAAATAAAAAAGGTATCCTGTTAAACTTAAGAAGGAAATAAAGATAACTAAAAATATTATTATATAATTCACTTAAAGATATAATATTTTTTGAGAATTTATAGATTTAAAAAAATTAGTTTTAATCTAGAAATAGTTAACTAAAAAATTATTTTAAGTGGAAAATAAAGATATTAAAAACTAAAATATATTATAATATTATTAAACTGCAATTAAAGATATTAAAAACTAAAACTAACGGCAATTATATAGAAAAGAGCAACTGTTTACAAATGTCTATGGTGAGAAACAAAAACTCATATGCAATATACAATATTAAGGTGGTGGGAGTGGTGAACCGAGAAAAGCAGGTTTATCACGCCACATCAGCGCCATAGTAAAAACCCACCCACTTTTATAACCTACCCTCAGTAACAATAAACCCAGAAAAGCAACTTCATCACGGGTCCCACTAATAAACAACTCTATACATATTCATTTATACATTTTTAATTATAATTTATCAACTATATTCAATTATAAATTTATTTTAATTTATTAAAATATTTAATTTCGTAAATGACATAATTCAATAAACCACAAGAAAAAAAATTAGATAATTAGTAAAATATTATATAAAGTACGTTACATTAAAAAAAATACCTGATTAAAATATCAGAAAAAACTACATAATTCATAATTCCATAATTAAAACTTAAATCACCAGCCTCGTTTCACTCTAATCTCTTCAATGAGCTTGTTATGAACTGCTAGTTGTCCCGCCGACATTCCACTCGTATCCTTCATGAAAATTTTGTATTCCTTCAGTTTCAGCTCTTCGTCTTTCTGTTTTATTATTTCCACATGCAATTTATTGAGTTTTTCCCATTTCTCATCTTCATCTTCATCAGCAACTTTCAATTTGCCTTTTCCCAATCTTTTTGCTCTTTGTGCCCCATTGGACGGGACCGAATCGAACTCTCTGAAGTATGCCCTTCCGATTCGGAAGTTCTCGACTTCTTGTTAGCATGCTGATCCATTTGGAGAGGAGCCAATTTCTCTAGTTCTTTCATTATTTTCCATACATGTATGTACTTGAATGTCTTCGTCGGGTTAACTGTATTCCAATGGGCTATGCTAGCAGTAAAAACATCCTCATCACTTTGACCACTAGTACGATTGCTGTAAAAATTGTTGTAGACTCCCGAGAAGGCATTAACATCAGGTATTATCGCATAGTAATGAGATTTAAGTGCAGTACCTGATCTTGTGGCCGTACCTTCCGGTTTATTTTCATTATAATAAGTAGCTAATTTTTCATAGAACTCTTTATTCTTCTGTGCATTGCCAACCTTCGAGCAATTGCTGATGGTGTGCCCCAAGCTTGTGCAAGACAACTTTCTTCGTCGTGTAACCATGGCCTATTTGCCTTGCTGCTATGTCGACCTTTTTTTTCTTTGACGTTGACGAAAGTGTCTTTTACACCGGGTTGTGTAGAGTGTGGTGAGAACTGTTGCGCTGCGACAAATGAAAATGACGAACCTATCTCCCTATCGGATGAAAATTCTCTCATGCTCAAATTTCTAAAATCGAGGGGCATCTGTGGTGGTGATGGTGGATACATAAACGCTTGAGAATGTGACACCCCAAAGTGGCTACCCATTGCTCCGAAATTGAGAAAATTCTGTGAAAAAAATTGTTGGTATGAAACTTGTTAAAACTGGGGATTGGGAGAAGATTGGGGGTTGAAATTTTGCGAAATCGAATTTCCTTGCGTATTTGGCGAACCCGAAAAATATGGGAATGACCCAAGATTATTTTCGACCATTGTGATAGAGAATTTGGATGAGGAAGACAATGGGAAAAAAATATGAAAATAAAATTTTCTAATGTGAAAAAGAAATATAAAAACTTGATTAGAGAGATGAATAATTTGGATGAAGTGTAGAGAAATTTTAGAATGAATAGGTATTTATAACAAAATAAATAGTAAGAAAAAAAAAACAAATCAACGGAAAAACTAACAGTCAAATTTATTAAAAAAAATAAAAAATGAAACAAGCCGTTGAATGGCTATAAAAGGAGGAAAGAGAAAAAAAAAAAAAAAAAAAAGTCATTTGCTGGTTGTCTGCCACCAGCAGTTCTTCCCACACGGGCGTAGGAGGAACTCGCGCTGCACTCTCTTCGCATGTGGGACCCACCGAAATGCAAAAATCCAAAAGCTGGGTTCATGACATTGAGGGAGAGAGTGGTGGGTTTGGATTTTTGTGGGTTTTTGCTGAACCCACCACTCCTACCACCCTTAGTTTAAACACTAAGTAACAAACGTCAACATCAACATCAACACCAACATCAACAACAACTAAACTTTGTTCCAATACGTAGAGTCAGCTACATGAATCATGTCTTGCACCAAGCAACAAACGTTATCTGCAATTTCTGTGATTAATGTGAGATTGGACACAATGGACAAAAGCAGTTGTATATAAAAAGAGAGAATGCCATCTAGTATAACAGAACCAAGTTATCTAACAATGACACACTGCCACTACATTTTCTACAAATTCACTGCAGGCATAAGGGGCAAAAAGCATGCTATTTACATAACACACACCTGCATGGAATTCAACAATCAATCCTTTATATCATTAGTTCTGGTCCTTGCAAGTGACATTTCTGACAATTTCAGCAGTGAAACTTATAGCTGGTCGTGAGGTTCCGCTTAGGCAATCCACAATGATTTTTTACTCCAAACTGCAAGTATAAACAAACAATACCCAGAAAACAAGGTTCAAGAACAGATGTAATTACAACTAAAAAAGGAATGCTGAACAACAAACACCTTATCTGCAGAAAAACTTCCTGCAAATTTCCTTTTATTGTATGCTCCGGTTAAGCAGACCTTGAAATTATAGGTACAGATCTTTGTTATCTATCCCAAATACCTATTCAGCTTTTTTCAAAGTTTCCTGTTTGTTTTCAAGAACAAACAGAGAATATATGTCAATAAAGCCATGAAAGTGTCAAAAAGAAACACAGGATTTACTTCTGTGGTCACTACATAATTGAGGCGCTACCTCCCAAGATTGCTTCTATGCATTTAGTTCCTTTTTGTTATCCAGAAATGCACTAAACTGCTCATATGAAAGGCGACTCCTACATCAACGGGATAAGACGGAATCCCGATGAAGACCTTTTTAGTAAAGAAAAAAAAAAAAAAAAAAAAAACATGTAAAACTGAAGGAATACGGAATATGGCAGTCACCTGGCTTGACTGAAAAACTCACTTTCATCAACTCAAGGAATACGAGCTTTAGTTACCAAAAACAAAACAAAAAAGTTCATTAGAAGATAGCCAACATCTCCATAGAAAAATAGTAATAACAAAAAGATAAAAAGAGGTACTCATAGTCTAACAGTAGAGCAAATTAAATTACAAATTCTAGATTCAAAACACACTCAAATATCTGATATTCCTGCTTATTCCAGATAATTGAACTAAATACAACAACACATGATAAACAACTGGGAAAATTCTTTTTAAGGACGTTATATGATTGAAAATTTTAAAAAAGGGTGTTTAAAATTTTTAAATTCCATTTAAGGGCACAAAATATTTTAATGTTTTAAATAAATTGTTAATACAATTTAATCATTTCTAAAATAAAAAGTCACTAATCATTTTTACCTCATGTTTTCTCTATCAAAATTTAATAAAATAAGAAATCCTATCTTTTTAGGATTCAACCATCCATCACACATTAATTTTTCCACTTAAGAACTCAAATATCAACCATATTCATGTTTTGGCCAAAGAAATTGGTGAAAGAACAAAGAACATTCCCTTCACGTTTCAAGTTTCAACGATGGATTCAAGTCGTATTACCTAAAAAATGTTGCCAACAATGGTTGCATAATGAGAAAATAATCAAAATTCTATTCGTGACAACATGATAGTTCCAAGAATATTCCTTATGTACAGCAAAAATCAATAATACTTTAAGTTTTCACTTTTTATGAAATTTAGCAGAATATGAAGAAAAAAACTAAAGCCTAGAGAAGAAATGGAGAAATACTACGGCTACAATAAATCCTGCAAGAATTTCAACCAAAAACAAATCTTAGTGAAGGTATCCTACAAAGTTTCACCAACTCTAATTTGCTGATACTAAACAACCACTCCTGGGTGTAGAGACAAAACAAAACTCTAATCAAGGTGCCTGAAAGAATAAAGATTAGACAGCAAAGGAAAGGTTACCCATCAAATAGGTACAGCCAGAGAATGAGGTGAAGGGATTGAGTGCAGAAGCCAACCACTTAAGGATATAATTACTGGAAAAAAACAAATAAAAAGAAAGGTTGAAGAATTGGACGAGTTTTGCAAGGGCAATCTCCTGACAGATGAAAACCGCCACATAATTTGACAGCATATCTTCCTATTGAATCTTGGAAATGCATAACTATCTTTAATGTCTGTGCAGGAAAAATGAAATATGACTCTTTATTTTGATTGATATTTAAGTCTTTAAAAAGGGGAGTTTATGTTGGTTGATGATTGAAATCTAAAAAGAGATGACTTTTTATTTTATCAATTTTGATGAAGGGTACGTAAAGTAAAAAAAATCAAATATAACCTTTTATTTTAAAACATTAAATTCATCATTAATAATTTATTTAAAACACTAAGATATGTTTGTAAAGGAATTTTAAAATTTTAACATCCTTTTTGAGAATTTGGCTTGACCTTTCCTTTGGCACGGATATGAATCATTAATCCACCGGAATAACAACAGACAGATGAGCTGTTCAAGATAGAAGAGACTTACAACTGAGGCACATGAGGAATTCATGGCACCTTGGATCTGCGAAATACTGATGAATTAACTGAGAAGTCCTTGTCTTTGTTCGTTTTGGACAAAATGAGATATAGCTTCATTCTGTCAGCTGTCTTTCTTCTATTAAATCCTCACAATCGTTGAGTTCAGATTCGTATTAGGTCATAAAAATTGCACAATCTGAGCCGAACTCTCTGTATTTGATGCAATTGTTCTCTTACCTAATAAGTCCTGTGATGTCTCTCTTTCCTTTCCCTTCCCTAATAAATATTGAAATAACATTAGTGATCATTCTAGGGTAGGTATCATCTGAGCAAAAAACAAATATAACTGCACCAGAACAAACCAATAACAATGGTTTCAATGAATCACATTGTGAATTGGAAAGTCCAGCGTGGAGATGCTTTGTGTCCTCTTTATCTTTGAGAATGTACCAGTTTTGGAGAAATAGGAGGTTTGAGCACCACTTCCGAGTTGATTTGCAAGTGCTTGAGGAATACTAAACTCAATCCCCTGAAAAGAGAAAGGAAAAACTGAATAAATATGCAAGACTAAAGCATTTCTACATTAGGTAGAACTTAACAGTGATAAAAAGAAACAAGAATTACTGAAAAAGATGCTGGAGATCAATAAAATAAAAATAAAAAGCTCAAACAGGGCCAGAAAAACAGTTGATTCAACTACATTATGTTTTTTAGCTTTTTCTCAAGAAAATCCTTAAAATTCCCATTCTTGATAGCAATCTTGAGGCTGAACTGTAAAAGAACAATTACGGGGAAAAAAAGTTCAAAACTGAAAATTTACCAGTCCAAACTCCAATCCACCGAAGTTCATCTTTCAGATCCATAATTCAATGTTTTATCCAGTGAGTGCTCTATAAGAAACAACTTGAAATTTTACGATATGCCAAGTACATAGCCATCACATTCTGAAACAAAGCAACTTATGTTTAAATAGACTATGACAAGCAACTCCAAAATGTACACATGAGTACTCCTACTGTGAAGCAACTTTTAAAGCATAACCAAATGAATAAGACCATTTCGTTTCCATTGGCTACATTTTTAGTAGCATATCAATGAAATTATCAGTCTGCCTTCACTAAAGTTTCCTAAATAGTAAAGAAATGAGTACTAACTCACATGGCCTAGAAAAATAACTATGTCATCAGGTCACAAAATGTTTGGCCATTCTCAAATTAGATAAATCTAACGTCTACAACAGAAAGCAAGAAATTAAATGGTCAGAAAAGCATGAACTGCACAGGAGTAAAGGCTAAACTTGAAGTAAGTCCTGAGGTAGCATCACTGCTACCATATAGCTTCCATGATGTTATGAGTTCTATGATCTTCCTTGTGTTCATGCAATTTAAAGCAAAGCCAAAATGGACATAAGAAAGTCATTAACAGAAAGAACCTTCAACATAACGTTATACACCAGACTCATCTTTCCTTTGTTCAATGATAATCAGTTCATTCGTTTTCCAATAAATAAGTCACCAGAAAGAAAACATTTCAATTAGGGTAAAGATCATTCACGTATCCCAAAAATCAATTAATAGATGGGTAGTTGATGAGAAAGAATATGCAAGGAGATCCCTATTTTATTTAACTAATAAAAAGGAACTCTTTCACATCCGAACTATGCAGTCCAAAACAGATCGACTTCAGTATCTTTCTGTAAATTACGAAATATAACTAAGTGTTAGCAATCTTTAGTCACGAATAACTTTGTAGAAACAGATCATAAATGATAAGTCCTAGATCAACTGCACAAAAATTAGTTCCCTTTTAGGCGTGGCAGAAAACATGCAAAGGAAGACAACTATCATGAATGAATCTCACATGGTAAAAATATGACGAACACGTAAATGTGAACACTAAAAGCTGAATTATGATGTTAATCAAAGACAAAAAAACATTATCATCACTTACCAGTCATTTGTTGAAAAAAATGCACATAATGTGGCTGCAGGCTGCTCCAGTGAAACTTGAAGATGATTGAGCAAACATCTCAATAGGGTGGATCAAAAGTATATCGTCTGAAGTGCATATGGTAAGTAATTTATTCACCTGCACAATCCTATCCATTTTCACTGGTTGGTGAGATGTAATAAGTGTTACACCCTTATGGCTAAAGAATCTGCCTAAAAGGTAAGGCAATATTAGGACATTAAACACCTGATATTCCCCTCAAGAAGCCCTTCTATCACCATTGCATGTGTTTGAGGATTCAAATGGCAATTATTTTTCTCCATTATGTCCAGAAGTTCAGAACATTCATCCTTAAGCCCCCTCTTTAGTAGGCCATCAATTAGAAGTTTCCAGGCAATCTCATCATGATTGTAACCACAGTTAAGCAGCCTACAGAATACTGTTTTAGCCTTTTCATGATTTCCTCCATCATACAAGCCACAAACAAGCAATTTATAGGACTCTATGTGTGGCACGAGACCATGCTTGAGCACATCATCAAATACCTGCACGGCCTCATCGCGCATATTCAATTCGATGCAACAACTTATCAACGCATCATATATACCCTCACTGGGAGCTATGCCACAAGTTTTCATATGATCAACCAATCTCACAGCCTCTTCAAATTTTCCTTCTCCACAGAGTCCAATAATAAGTGCAGTGAAGGTGTTTAGATTAGGCTCAAGACCATGTTCAGTCATTTTCTTGAAAAGCATCAGAGCAGTTTCATATTCCATTGCTTTCCATACACCAGCCATATAGGTCGAGGGGATCTCACATCCCAGATCCAGTTCTATTCCATCTACTGTTTCTTTATTATTCTTTTCACGTAAAAGATGTTTAGTTAACACAAAATAGGTATAAAGAGAAGGTTGACATCCTGCATCAACCATACATTTTAGGGTATTGAAGCCACAGTCTATAAATCCAAGACGTCCATAGCAATCAATCAATGCTGTGTAGATCTTGAAATCTGGGCTGATTCCACCTTCTTTCATTTTAGCCATTACATCCTCTGCTTCTCTCAACCGCCCTAGCTTGCAATATGCAATAAGAAATGATGTATAAGTACAGACATCAGGCTTGTATCCTAGGCTTCTCATTCTGTCAAGCATACCATAGGCATGATCAAAAGCATAATCTTTTAGCATTTGTTCTATAAGAATTGAACAAGTAATAACATCTGGTTTCACACCTCTTTCCAGCATCCTTTCAAAAAATTCAGATGCCTCACACATTTTACCCAGTTTGCACAACCCACTAATCAGTACATTATAAGTATGAGAGTTTGGGAAACACCTTTCGGCAAGCATTTGTTCAAATAACTTAAAAGCGACATCAATCTTCTCCACTTTGCAATATCCATCAATCAAAACAGTATAATTCACTTCATTTGGCTTAATGCCTTTCTCTTCAAGAGAGTCTAGTAAGGTATGAGCTTCTTCAACCTGGCCTTTGTTGCACAATGCCTCGATCACAGGACCATATGTCCACTCATCAGCCACCACATTACTCTCTTCCATCAACCTAAGCAACCTGAATGCACTATCTAAATGACCCTCTTTGCATTGCCCATGCACTAGCATGTTATAAGTAACTACAGTTGGAGACTGTTTACCCTCCAACATGGTGTTGAGTAGAGCCATTGCCTTGTGCACCTTTTTCACCTTACAATACCCGAAAATCAATTCATTATATGTACGAACATTGGGACTGCAGTCATTAGCCTGCATGACTTGCAATATCTCAAAGGCAGCATCTATCGTCTCTTTCTTACAGTAACCATCAATCATAGCATTATAAGTAACCACATTTGGAGCCAATCCCTTTTCCAACATTAGATTCATCAATCTTCTTGCTTCATCAAGTTTACCATCCTTACACATGCCATCTATGAGAACAGTGTAAGTATGAACATTTGGCTCAATGCCTTTCTCGTTCATCTCATCAAACAACTCTCCTGCTTCCGATTTTCTACTGGTACCACACAAAGCATTAATAAGAACTGTGTAAGTCCGAACATTTGGAAAACACTTGTCCTCCCCCATTTGCTTAAACAATTTCAAAGCCTCATCTAGCTTCCCCATTTTGCACAACCCATGAATCAAATTGTTGTATGAAACCTCATTTCTCCTATAACCCTTTTTCGGCATTGCAAAAAACACCCTAGAAGCACTATCTACATCCTTTTTCCTACAGTACCCCAAAATGAACGAGGTATAAGTGTGAGTATCAGGATTCAACCCAGCTTGCAAAATCTTACTCATGTACAACTCAGCTTCGCCCACATTTGCCAATTTACAGTACGCATTAATCATGGTATTAAAAGTATATATATTTGGCAAGATCTTATCATCCAACATCTCCATATACACACATTTCATAGTCTCAATCATGAGAAACTGTGCCAGCACCATCAACAGCATATTGTAGCACCTAAGAGTAAGCTTAAATTTGAATCCATGGTCACAGTTATTCATTTCCCTTAGCACACTGAGCACAAATACCGCATCCGCAGGGGATTCACAAGATTTTACCATAGATATGCGGACTTTCTCCGCGACCCCAAAAAACTTATTGGGAATCAATATGTGCAGCAAAGATGAATAGGACTGTACACTGGGCTTGAACGAGGGCACCGTAGAAAGATAGTTAAAAAAGTTAAGGGCAATTTGGGGGTTGAGATTAGGGAACTGAGTGAAGAAGTCAGCGACGTGGGATGCTGATAAAGTAGGGATTAGCCCTTTGAGAGATGGGTTTCTCTTCCAATTTGGGTAAGAGAGCAAAGAATGAAGCTGCGAGGAAAGTTCAGCATCATCGGAAGAAACAATGGGGCTTGGGTTGAGAGGGAGGGAGAGGGAGAGGGAGAAAATGAAAAGGGTTTGGTAATGAAGAAGAACAGAGAAGATGGACCTGGATGCTTGATGTTGTTGATGGTGGCAATGGATCTTAAGAGCATGGTGGGCAAGGATCGAGCGGCGGAGGTGAGAACTGCATGCCTAGGGCCTTGGAAGCATGGAGTGGGGAGGGGTAGAGGTGGGCAATATTTGGTCCAAACCGATAATCTGACCAGAGCTTTCTTACTGGTACTATACAACTTATTTTTCTTCTTATTCACTTTCTGGCTGGCCACCAAGCTTGTCAAAGAATTGACAATATTTTTTACTCCAAGCTCTCGCATTCTTGCTTGGTTCTGTTGAACTCTTTGCATTCTACTTCTTTCATATGCATTCATGCCTCTGGGCGTAAACTAATCCTAACTGCAGCAAAAGAGAACATATTAGTAAAATGCCTAGAGCTGAACAGTTCTTCACTTTATGCTATTAAATGACTAAATGTTAAACTATTTTACTGTTCCATAACTTGTAAAGATACTCCATCAATTTCACCAAAAAATATAATAAATTCTTTTTCTCTTCTTTTCTTTTTTTTTTTTTTTCCTTTTTTTTTTTTTTTTTTCTTAAGAGGAGGGAGAGCAAGCTGAGTTAAGAATAACTGCCACAGGTTATCGTCATCAGGAACAACATCATTTATATATCCAAGAAAAAACACAAAATGGGATAATAACAATAATGGTTCATATGAGCATGCATTTCCTCAGAAACTAGGACCATGGTGTGTCTGCCTGATCCTGGAGTATTTGCATATCAAACAGCCAAAACAGACAATGCATATGCAGGTTTCATCTTGAAAGCCAGGACTCAAAATGGGACATAACATCCCTCAAGTGTCCAAAACATCTTGGTATTTACTCCTAAAAAAGCGGTAAGCAAATGCTTTAGAAGATGCACTCTAGGTAGTTATTATAATGTCTTTGGTTTAATAGCATGTGATCATTTAGAAGACCACAAAACAATTGCCAAACCAGGGTACCTTAAGAGCTGTCAACTGATTTGAACATTACTGAAACAATCCTGATTGTCACAAAAACACCTGCAAATCACCACCTCCCATTAAAAGCTAGTGTTACAGCAACAAAATACACAGCTGGAGTTAAAACTGGTCCAATCTGAACAACAGTCTCAACTCTACAAAACAAAGCTATAATAAAAACCAGGGTTGAAAAACCATAATCTCAACCTCTACAAGAAAATTTGATGGTGTGTTAAAAAGAAATTTGGAACATATTTCAGAATATAACCCATAAAAAGGAGAAACAGAATCTTTCTGAAAGGGATAACAAGGTGCAACACATTCCAGCAATGGAGGTATAGAAGATTCGGACAAAACATTACCAAATCTTCATAGAAACAATCAATGCGACCAAGAAGCAATCAATGACACTTTTTCTAGTTCAGTTATTATCGTGTAGCTCCATATCCCTTAATTTACAGCCACAGCAAAATGATATCATGAATAAGCTAAAAAGCATGATACTTATTTTTTAAAAGAGAAACCAGCAAAAAAATTATATCCAATTAATTAAGCAGTTTTAAGTACAGTCCCCCAAATACGTCTGGTGCTAACTTGTCTACTACATGTCTAGGCATAGAGTAACTAAGTCAAACAATCAAGATTGCTCAAAGCATCTGCAGCAGCAGGATCTGATGCTAGTTTCCAAGGATGAAATGAAGGAGAAGAATGGACATAGCTTGTCAATTTCTTAGAGTAAATTTTCACGAAAATAGTTGCAAGTAAGAGATGATGAGAGAAAACGTCCAGAATATGGAGCAAACGAAATGAAAAGCCTCCATAAACTAGGGGTGTTCATTGGGCGGCTTATTTGGTTTGACTAATTTATAAGACAAATGTGCACTTTAAAATAGCAGAATTTATTATCTAACCCATGCATTCAAGACAAAAGGGACTTCTGAACTAAATGTTACCAAAATCAAGAGCAAAATTATATGAACTATCAGGTGACATTAATCAACCAAAAAGAAAAAGAAAAAAATGGCAAGATGGCGATGCATTAGTTTCTGCTATTCATCTTTTCATTCATCCTCCATATATGCACTGAGTACTTACAGAATTTATAAAACAAGAATTCTCAGCCCAAACTGATGTGGAATCAAACTTATAACATGAAATTTTTGAGTTGAGATAAAACCATAATTAAGGAATCAATGTTGTTTGGCAGAAGAAGTTGGAGGACGTGAATACTCTCCTTAACATTCAATCAAATTTTACAACCCAATGATATACGTAGGTGGTTCTAAAACAAATATGAACATTTTCCTACCCAAAAAAGATGCAAGATAATTTTTTTAGGTTCATTTGGAATCAGAACTTGTACAAATTAAGCACATACTGAAACACAAAACAACATACTACCCAAGGAGAGTATTCACGTCCAAATGAACACAACATCAGTAGAAATACAATAAAATAAACCCACAAAATATAACACTCACCGGCGGTTCACGGCGGGGTAGGGCGGCGGGAACAGAACAGCCAGCACCCTTGGGCATTGTATTCTAAAAAGAAAGAAAACAGACCATGACCCCCAACGGTTCAACCCTGCAAGTTGTCAAAATAAATAAATAAATAAAATTACCGCCTAACTCCGATGTAAATACACAAAATTTGGCATTGATCTCTCCTTCTTCTTTCGTAACACTTTTTGCTCCTCTTTTATGTGTCGTCGCAATTTTGGTCCTCTCCTTTCATGTTTTGGCACTGTTAATCCTATGACTTACTGTAGCCAGTTTTGTAAGTCAGTTTGGGGTGATTGTGTAAAAATTACATTTTGGCCCTAAATGACATACAAAATTAGTTATAATAAGTCACGAGAACTAAAAGTATCAAAATATAAAAAAAGGAGCCAAAAGTGTAACGACTAACGAAGGTATAGAAGATGGACAAAAAATATAATTTTCCTTAAAATGAAAATGGGCTACTTTTCTATACAATAATTCCCTAAAATAATTCTCCATTTTCGGATAGGATATGATATTTATTTCTTCGCTCATTTCTTATATGGTGTTATGTAAGGGTTTAAAAATTAGTTGTATATAGAGAGAGCTTTTTCCATTTTACTATCTTACATAAGTACTTTAATTATGTTATTTATACGCATCTCAATAAATTAATCATAATTTTTCATAGCAAATAATGTAATATGCATTTGTTGATCAATAATATAATATTAATAAAAGAAAAAAACCAGAAGTTTCACTATATATAAAGATCATCCCCAAAATCTCCAAAAATAATTGAACACAAAAATCCAATATATATATATATATCTATATATATATATATATATATATATATATTAAGATTAATAATAGATATCTCAACTAATTCATTATAACTTTTTTATAACACTCATGTTACATATATTTATTGGTTACACTTTTATAAAATAATATTAATAGCACATTACTAACTAATAAATACATGCCATATGAGTTATGAAAAAAAGTTGTGCTTAATTAGTTGAGATGTCTATCCTTACTTATCTATTAATTACACACACTAAACTCGCCTAAAAAAATTCATTATCACCATGAAACACACACTAATTAGGTATGACTTTTGAGTGAAAAAAATTGTAAACGAGAGATGATTTTTTTATTTTTACTTTTGGAAGGAAAATGCATTGTAATTAATAATGATTAAAGTTTACTGAGTTATGCTCTCGCAGAGAGCCAACAGATATCATATGTGCATCATGCACCAATGATCTATCTACTTTCTTGATCGTAAAACCCGGATAAGCCCTACAATATTGTCTGATGTCAATCAAGATGGTCTAGACTTCCTTATGCGTTGAATCCGCTTTGCATAATTGAGACACCACCAGCAGATTGTTTGTGAGAATTTGTGGGACCCATCCTTTCGCCATAGAGAATTGAACCGCGCGAAGGCAAGCCAGTGCCTCCATTTGGAGAGATGATTTCCCCGGTGTTCTCCACCCTACTTTGTGAAGGGCAATATCCAATCTATCTTTTATAACCCAGGCAACAACACTTATAAATTTCTCACTTTTAAATGTTCCGTCCACCTGTATCGTTCCTTGAGTGTCGTGGCCTCGATTTGCACTCCCCCTGGGTAGTATGCTTCTAGCATGTGAGGGTTGCCAATTCATCACATGTTGTTCCTGGTCCTTTGAAACTATTCTCCTTGGATAAAGCTCAATCTCATCCATGATCTGTCTCCAACTTTTATCTGGTGGAACGTGTTTCCTCTCCCAGACCATCTAGTTCCTTGCCAGCCAGATTCAATAAAGTATATAAATTGACAATATAATAGCCTCTCAATTTGGAGCCTCTTGCATCCCTTCCCAAAACCAATGTACGAAACTAACTTGTGGACCTCTCTCAAAATTGAATCCCAAGGAAGATAGTCTCCATAACCTCCTTGCGTGCTCACAATTCAAATAGATATGCTCCGTATCTTCATGTTCTGCCACACATCTAGCTCAATTTCATGTTATTTGTATACCCCTCTTCCTGAGATTCATTGCAAGATGTCAAGCATTCTGAATGAGTCTCCATATGAAGAACCACATTTTTGCTAGGATCTTTAGCTTTCACCACTGTTTCCATATTAATTGTTACTTCTGGGTTATCTCTATTATCATTACCTGGCTTCTATCCTTACCAACAACTTCTCTCGTAGTTGTTCAATACCCCAACTTTGCTGAATATTTGCATCTACTGTTTGGTTTATACCATCTTGTATCCTCCATGTCCAGCCATGAGGACAAATAGATTATCTTCTCATCTCTTGGATTTGAGGTAGAAATAACGCTTATAGTAATGGGTCTCATCATTTCCTTCTATTGCTAATTAGATGTTCCACTTTCAATGATGTTCTTTATAGAGCATTTGTTGTATGCACCTCCTGTGAATTATTCAGATTTTCAAATGCCAACCACTGATGAAATATCAAATTTTGAGGTAGCAATGAAGTGTGGTTCAAGAAAGGAGTTTAGGGATGTTGTTAAAACATATAAGATTCTAAGTGGTAGACCAACTAAGGTGACACACAATGATAACAGAAGGCTGCGTGCTAAATGTATGAGTGGAAGAGAAGATGATGACGAGGAGAATGATAACAGCAGCCCACAACCAGTTCGAGTGAAGTGTACATGAAGACTTCATTGCAAAAGAGTGCATGCCCTCAACAGTGCGGATTGTATGTTAAGCAAGATAAATTTAGAACATACGAATTGTGACAACACCAATGTTGATCCGAATGTGACCTCTTTATGGTTGGCTAACAAATTCTTGGAGAGATTCAAAGCAAATCCTAATATGCCTCTAATGCAAATTAGGCAAAATGTAAATTAAACAATACCACTATGATATAACAATATCCAAAGCATATTTAGCTAAAACAAAAGCTATGGCTAAGATACAAGGGACAATAGAGGAGCAGTACAAGCAGTTAGGTAGAAGAGTTTAAAAGAGCAATGGTTGAGACTTTTGTTGATACTATCTGGACACCTTTTAGGGAGGTTGGAAGAACCCTAGATTCATGAGATTTTACTGCTTCCTAGGGCCTTTGAGGGATGGCCTTAAAGAATGTTGTAGGCTCATCATTTTTATGGATGGATGCTTCACAAACAGGATGTACAAGTCCCAACTATTGAGAGCTATTGGAGCATATCGGAATAATGGATATTATCCAATCGCTTGGGTTGTTATAGAGAAAGAAGCAACTGAGCAGGGGTAAAACACATCTAGTGGGTTTGGGCTTTCAATTTTTCTATTTGGGTTCGGTTCAGTGGATGAAATAAATACGTTTTTGTTCGTTTTGTTTCAGGTGTTGGTTTCTAGAGCACCTGGTCGCAGATTTGATGTGCAAAACTCATACTATTATACTGTCCTGTTTGATCAACAAAAGGTAACATTCTTCCCCTTACTTGCATTTTCCTTAATTAGCTTAACAGTTATTTGGTGATAATTTATTATTTTTGGTCGTAGGGCTTGTGTAGAGCAATATCTCAGTTGTTGTCACAAGCTGAGCATAGATTTCAGTGGCGGAACTTGACTTGATAATTTGGAGGGGCCAATAACAATACATTACTAAAATTATAATTAAATATTAATTAAGCATGTCCAATAATTAATCTAAGAAAGCAACATATTAAATAATATCATATTTAACCAACTAAATGAGTTTGAAAAAGAAAAAACACTTACATTAAAGTGCTGCTCGACGTTCTTTCAAAGACTTAAAGACGTCTATAATAGACTCAGAATCAAATTTTTTAGCAATATCTCTCTCGATATGGATAACCAAATTATCAGCCAGAAATTCATCCTCCATCTTATTACGGAGTCGTGTTTGAACTAATTTCATAGTTGAAAAAGCATGTTTTGAAGTAGCCGTGGAAACAGGAAGGGTCAAAATAAGACAAATCAATCTTGTAAACAAAAAATATACCTTTGCTTTTTCTATCCTTGCTAATACTTGAGAAAGCTCTAACATAGTAGAAAGATTCTTGAAATCTGGATCAAGAGGTGCAATAACAATAAAATGCTGAAGTTGAAACTTCAAGTTGAGTCTTTCTTGTTTACTCTAATCCAACTCTTTGAAACTTAGGAAGGTGCTCTTCAAGATTAGTCCTTTCAGATTCCAAATGATGCTCAACTTGAATAAGTTGATCCGGTTAGAGTGAATTGCTTAAACTAGCACGAACATTTGGCTGAGTGCGATTTTTACCACAAACATTTTGAAATAGCTTTTTTTACCGCAAACCTTTCGAAAACGTGATACTACGTAGCATTTCGTCAAAGTGCTCCGTTAGATGCTTAACGGAAGGATTTTTTTGAGGGCAAAATTGTCCAAATTCCTTTTCCTTTGTCTTATCTTTATCTTATTTTACTTTTATTACCAAACGAACCCCAATCTTTCAATTTTTTACATTTTCATCCAAAAATAATTACTATTTTCTTTAACTTTTATATATTTTTTAAAACTTTCTTTTACTCTTCATTACTTCCACTAATTAATTAACCCTAAATTAATCTATCTCTCATTCTCTCACTTTCATCCACCGTATTCACCATCTACAAATCCACCCTACCATTAGGTAATCAATGCTTTTATTATTAGAATTCACTGTGGATATTTCCAAGAACCTACATGCCTCACTTTTTCTGTTCTTTCGTTTTCTCCCACCCTTTCCATTTCATGTTCTTGATTCTTTTTCTCAATGTACTTCCATAAAATTCTGTCCTTTCTCTTCCCCTTTTTCCTTTACAATCGCATATTGCTGCTCTCATTTCGTTTGTAACTGAACTATTAAAAGGGGTTATGGTGATTTTTGTCGGTTCATCCCCAAATCGAAAAATAATACAGCAAAATTGGGGTGAAGGCTTGCTGGCCCTAACCCAGATCTGGCAACGCTAGGTTTTTCAGCGACAACAGCCGTGAGCAGAAAGGCTTGTTGTGCCTAACCCAGATCCGGCAACGTAAGTTATGCTACGACAACAGCCGCGAGCAGGAGCCATAAAAGTAGCAGATTAGCCGAAGCGTAATGTCGCGAACGGAAGCGGGGGTACCACAAAGAAGACCACCGACCGACAGTGTCGGAAGGAAGATGGTGACTCCGAAAGGCCGACGATAGAAACCAGTGGCATTTGGTGTTTGATGTTTGACCAGTGCATATTATATTTTTTTATTTTTTTTCCTTCTTAATGCACAAGCCTACATTGGGTTTGGATATGTCAAGAGCAAAATAGAACCCACTTGCAAAACAAAACAAAATCGTGATTTTGATTGTTTGGTGGATGGTTTCGTGAAGTTAGATTCACAAATTGTTTTGAACCTTTTTTTATTAATGGATTTTTCCAAAAATTTTATGGTGCTGACTTGATGGTGGGGTGGATTTGTTGATGGTGAGTGCTGCGGATAAAAGTGAGAGAATGAGAGATAGATTGATTTAGGGTTAATTAATTAGTGGAAGTAATGAATAGTAAAAGAAAGTTTTAAAAAAGTATAAAAGTTAGAGAAAATGGTAATTATTTTTGGACGAAAATGTAAAAAATTGAAAGATTGGGGTTCGTTTGGTAATAAAAGTAAAATAAGATAAAGATAAGACAAAGGAAAAGGAATTTGGACAATTTTACTCTCAAAAAAATCCTTCCGTTAAGCATCTAACGGAGCACTTTGACGGAATGCTACGTAGTGTCACGTTTTCGAAAGGTTTGTGGTAAAAAAAGTTATTTCAAAAGGTTTATGGTAAAAATCGCACTCAGGCAAAGGTTCATGCTAGTTTAAGCAATTCACTCGTTATGATAATGCTATTTCATTCGACTTCTCCATAGCTTTTCTCTTGAAAAATGTATCAATTGTTTTCAACTTGCCCATAGTTACCTAAAAAGAGCATTAAAATTTTCATGAACTTAAAATTATACAAATGTCAAATTATCTCCCAACAAATAAGTTTTTCTCAAATAGAAGCTAATTGAACTTAGCTGCTTCAAGTAATGCATCAGTACTTCAATTTCAGTACTAAAGTTGTCCAGTGGAACAATTGAACAAAAGCATAACTGACTCCTTCCCAAATCCTTTGCCATGGCTGCCATTTTAAAAATCACCACCACAAAAAAAAAAAAAAAATGCTGTTTGAAAAACTTGGAAGTTTTAAAAGTACATATGAGAAACTGCAGAGAAAAGCATGAACTGCCACTTAAAACTGGCATCCATCAAGTAAAATCTTAGTAATGGTATATAATACTTCATGTAGGACAACCAGAAACTTTGCTGAAACAAATAACATATTTGATCAAATAAGATGTCAACAAGTGGAAACTAATTCACACTTTACATTAAACAGCTTTTGAAAGTTAGCAGTGAGAATATTTAACCAAAAATCCCAAAAATGCATAATTGAAGGCAAACCTCAAAACCCAAATGTAATGTGTACTAAAATCTGTAATCACTCCACCATTCTAGATATTTTATAGACAAAATAAATCAATGTCTAATGTAACAGAGTAATAACTAGAAATTTCACTTTTTTTCCCTTTGTACCTAACAGTTACATTGTCCATCATTCATTAGGGCCAAACCCGGTAGCATCTCCATTCCGTCAGGTGCATAGATATTATTTAATAAACAAAAATATAAAGTGTCATGTTCATGAATTAGGTTACAACATGAAACACCAGTGTTTTCTCCATGAACCTAAAATTGAACCTAGTACCATTATCATAATTCTATCACTAGGAAGTGAATAAAATCTTCTATCTTGTCCAAGTAGAAGATTATCTACTATGAGCTTCCGGAAGCCATTACATCAGTGCCAGAAAGCCACAAAAAAACAAAAACAAAGCCACAAAAAAAAAAGAAGCCACAAACAAAACACAAAAAATATAATCGATCGATTGAAAAAAAGCTAACCCACATAGCAGACTAGTAGTCCCAATGGCTTACCTCTGCTGAGCAGCTTGCGCTGCAAAAGAAAAGCCAAAAAAATCTCACATCAACTTCCAATTCAATCGATGACCAGTGCACACAAACACTAGTTTTCCGTCAAATTGAATCTATCCGAAATTTCTTCAGTCGATCTGATTTTGTGGTCGGGTTCTTCTGAATCTCTGATGAGTGATGAAGCAGGCAGCGAGAAGATGAAAAGGGAAAGTGGGAAGATGAAAACTGAAAGAAGAAAAGCTATTTGACAAATTTTAACTTTCGAGTACTAAAATAATGTTCAACAAAGGCTAGATCACACTTCAATTTTTGTGGGGGGCAAACAATAAATAAAAAAAATTAAAAATATATACCTAATTTTTTTTTTTCTTGTAGGGGACAGGCCTCCCCTGGCCCCCATGATCTTCTGCCATTGATAGATTCTGTATGCAACATATGTATGCTAACTTCAAGAAAAAGCTTCCAAGGAAGGATCTAAAGAATAGACTGTGGGAGTTAGCAAATTGCACAATAAAGGAGTTCTATAAATAATAACTTGAAGAATTACAATTGGACAATTCTCCGATGTATTAGTACATTAGAAATGCCCATGCATCTAAGCATTGGGTAAATGCCTAGTTTACATGTGTGAGAGTCTTAATTGCAAGATTATTGAAGCTAGGGAACAACCTATTTTTACTATGTTGGAGGAGATTAGAAAATGTGTTATGATTAGAATTCAGATGAGAGGTGAAGAAGGGTCACCCATCAGATGTGACCCTGTAGTGAAGTCCATTTTAGCTGAAAGAGCCAACTATGGTACACTGTTAAAAGTAATCACAAATGGACGTGATGGTTATGAAGTTCGAAAGTCCAAGTGGTATGCAGTTTGTTGTTAACCTTAGAGAAAGGACCTACAGCTGTAGGAACTGGCAAATAAGTGGAATTCCTTGTGGGCACGCCATCACTTGCAAAGAAACAAGGAAGACCCTGTAAAATATGTTGATGGTTGGTACAAGACTTCAAAATTTGTGCAACTATATGACCATGCGCTGATTTTGATAAATGGACGATATTTATAGCCAGAATCACCAATAATGGAATTAGAACTCCCTCAGTATACTGTTCAGCCTGATAAACCGAAGAGAAACAGAAGGAAAGATCCACAAGAAGTGGTGTTGTCTGATGGATCAGTTTGGTTGAGAATACACATAATCATCCATTCCAAAAAGTGTGGGGAAGAGGGTTATAACTCCAGGACGTGCAAGGCTTCACAGCCTAAATTTGAAGAGTCTTCTAATACTAACAATCAAGATGATAAACATAGATCTCAACAGTAGCTGCTAAATCCCAATGATAATGAAGTTAATTTATGATTTTGGTTCATGTTAATGGTATACGCTTGTGAATTAAATACTGAACTGATGATTTGTTTGATTCATGTGTTCAGGAACATGTTGCAAATAATAAACATGTTGAAGATTTAGATGGACAACCCCAGGAACGATTCAATCACAATGAGGTTATTTGGTCTTCTTAACATTTCATTTTTCTTTGTATTAACACGATTTTTGTTACTCAATGCTTTTTCTGAATAGGAACATGCTATTGTGTCTAGCAAAAGAACTAGGAGAGGAAACGAGGTTGGATCAAGTATTGAAAATACAACAATGCATCCACCACAACAAACTGAGCAAGGAGGACCGACAGCTAGAAATGACCATATGCAATCTAAAAGAGCACGTCGTCAAATACAAATGTTGGTGCAGAACCTACACCACAGCCTCCAACTAATTCTACTGCTATGGCTGTACCATCTTCAAGAACTAGAAGTACACAAGCTGCCAGAAACAGAAGACTCACTGAGGCTGAGAAGATAAGAATTAATGTCAACGAAGAGTATTTTGGGAGGGAAATACCATATAAAGTTGGTCACTGGGCAGTAAGAAGGACTAGGGCGAGAGTTGGATAAACTGTTGGTGTAGTTTGTGACTGAATTAAAGGGGTTTAATTTTACAATCTTTTTTGTTCATGTTGGGTGTAATTTGCTGGTGTAACTAGTATGGTTTATTTTCACTTCTGCACAAGTGTGTAATTGCATATTTGATAGGTTTCTTTTGCTGTATTTTGTTAGGCTGATGTACGAATCAGTTGTGTTTCTTCACAACTTATGATTATTTTGACCTTTTGTTCTAGAACATCAATTACATGCCCAACTTTGTTTTCTTAGTTGATTTGACATGTTTTGTTTATACGTTTTGTGTGCACATTTTGAGTGTCTGAATTTGGCACAAAAATTTTATATACCATAAAACAGATTGTAACAACAATAAGATGCAGAAACATAATGGAACTCATTTAGCAACACCTTAACATATTGAAGGTAAAAATTTCCAAAGAAATTCCTTTCCCATTCAATGAACATTACAGAAACAGGAAAAAAAAAAATGCACAGACATGGTAGACGAATTCAGAAAACACGATTACATAATCTTGCATTGCAATAACATACAATTCTAAGCATTCAGAGCCCATCGATTGCCAGCATCTTATTCCCATAACAATTTTCCTTCTTTTAGACTAACAAACACCATAAAATTAATATCAAACATCCCAAAAACCCTATAAAGAATCTCCTCACTTTTTTCTTCAACACTTATACTTCTTTCAATAATTGATGTTTACACTTCAATACTTCAACTTGGTTCTCGGCAATTATGGTTTTCTCTTTTGTACAACGGGACTCAAGCTCTAACTTGTTCAATTTACTCAGCAACCCTGGTATCACTTCTTTCGATCTAGGGCACATCTCTGGGTTGATCCATTCCCAGAAACCATATCCACGGCCCAATTTTGATCGAAATCAAATTGCAAACCTCCGACTAGGGTTATCATCCGTCCACCATGTTACCACTTCAGCTAGCAACCCACATTTGCATTTTGGGGGGAATGGGCGACGACTTTGAGCTTGGAATTCTTGCGGAGCGTTCTTTCCTCTTCACTGTCGAACAAATGAAAATTGGCTAAAGAGAGAGAGTTAAAAAGGCGGTATGTTGAAGTTTCTATTTTATAGCTTCTCGCTTAAATAAGATAGGACAAAAATGCCCCTCAAAAAAAGGCTATGTTACTAAGTTAACGGCCAAATTTAACGAAGTGACTAAAAAAGTGCAAAAATTAAAGTATGATGATTAAGAAAATGATTTTCAAAATATGGTCACCAAAAGCTGAACCTTTGCATAGTAAGGTGACCAAAAAATGAATTCACCCATTTGCTTTGTGTAGTTCTTAATGGGGAGTGCTAGACTTACCCCCAGGGTCAGTGACCCTTACTTATGTGGCTGGCATGTCAAATTTCAAATAAATTATTAGAGTTATACATATTATAAAATTTGCGACAGGGCCCTCTCCTCCTCCATAAATTGTGGGCCTTCATCTCCGCTGCTATTGAACGCCCCATCCTCCTCCTGGTTCATTGTCACAGATCTATTGTTTGGGGAAGGAAACGAAACTAATACCCTAGATCCATGTATAGGCAGAGTGGATATGCGATTTAGTGAAGCTAATATCTTATCAAGGATGAAAAGTTTGCTTTGATTGGTTTGGGTGGCTATTAATTTGGGTGGGAAGGATAAATTAACTATTTGATAAAGGTTTAGGAATTGAAAATGGTTTAAACTTCTGGTGTCTCACAACTTGAAACACTAAGTTGTGAGTGGCTGCTGAAACAAGGAAAACGAAAAGTCATAAAGCTTCTAGAATTGACTAAACAGAATCAGTTTGGAAAGGATAAACCGTAACATTGGCTCTACTTGGGATGGGTAAAACAATTCACTCAAAAGGTTATTTATTGATGAAAAAATGGCAAGTCCGGTGAATCATCATAATTACCATACTCGTACTTCCTCAACGTTTGCAAGTTGCCTAGTAAAGTTGCATCGATCAGAACAGAACCAGAGACCAATATTTTCAGTAACAAAAACAGATTGAATTTTATCTTCTAAGTGTCAGAGCTCCAACCAAGTGAAGAGAGAGCTCTCTCGGACTATCCTAGAGAGAGAAAATTCAGCCTTATGTTAATTCATTAAATGCAAATATTCTCTTTCCTCTTCTATATTCTCATCTTCCTATACTCTCTCTCTATTAATAACTATTGGCTAAATATCTTCATCTTTTTATCTAGTACAATGACCACCAACATAACAAAAAAAAAAAAAAAAAAAAGAGCATGTATTTTGTTTAATGAAACTCTTTTCTTTATTTTATTTTGGTTAAGTGATTTTATAATTCAACTTACATATATATAACTTATTCATAATCTCATATTTATCTATGTATATGTATAGTGATTTTATGGTTTTGAATAATTAATATGTGTATATATAAATATTCCTTATTTACATATATAGTGTTACTGCACATATATATATATGTATAAAAGTTTAATTGAAACATACATATTTTTATATATATATTTAGTGTAACTTTATACTACTAAAATTATTTTTTACAAGTGTATACATATATCGTTTTTCTACCTGGAAAAGAATTGAGTAAAGTGGTAAACGTGAATTTTTACCTACAGAACCCCCCCCCCCCCCCCCCCCCCCCAAAAAAAGTGAGAATTTGCGACATGGATGTCATGAGTTCAAAATGTAGTTTACAATTAAAAAAAGTTTTTCTATGTTTATCAAATATAAATTTTAGTATTTATAGTAAATTCTTTTTATGTTAGTATATATACACACATAACACAACACATAAACATGCACAAAAATATATAAATGGGTATTGTAATATTATTCAATTGTATGTAAATATTTTGCATACGTTATGAAAGGGTCTTCTATCAGACATATGTGCAGTATGATATGAGACCCCCCTATACACACACGATACACAACACTTTTATTTATTTAAGAAACGTGGAATACTTTTTAAAACATGTTATTTTCCCACTACAATCAATATATATATATATATATTTTACATTCAATACTTTTTGAAACAGCCGTACTTCAGTCCTTGTAATCGATACATTTTTACTATTTCTTAAGGAGTAAGCAATTGAATAAATAAGTAAACTTGATACATAAGAGACTATACATGATACGTCGTAAATCAGAGGTTATAGACTACACTTTTTTATTTAAGAAACATGTTATACTTTTATATGCAATACGTAATACTTTCTACATACACGTGATATTTTGAGGCTAAAATTGACACTTTTTATTAAGGAACAAGTATGACATGCTTCAAAAAGAAAAGGAAAAAAGGAAAAAAAAAAAAAGAGCATGTATAACAAAAACTTGCGCCGGATGAAAGTTTTTGCGGTATATTCTATACAAAAGAGTTAATTGTAAAAAGTATTCAAACTTTTTAAAAATTATAAATGGTGCATAAACTTTTAATTTTAACAATTTACCCCTAAAATCATGAATTTGTGGACAAAACTTCTGAATGTAGATAAATATCCATTTATGCTAAAACTTTGCCACAGATTATAATATTGTTGTAATAACAAAAAAGAAAACGAATCCATTAGTTATTAAAGGATAAAAATAAAGAATGAATGAATAAAGTCGGATACCTTTTACCCAAAGAAGAAAAAATGAAAATTTGAGACAATATCAAACTATCAAGTATCAAATGGGAAGTTTGCAGTGATTTTTGGAGGAATAGTAAAAACATAAGTTGGAGCAAAGAGAGAGGCAAGATATATCTAAAGAATAAAAGTTCAGCAAGTAGAGATATTTAAAGTGAGAAAAAGTTGTAAAGATATCTAAAGTGAGAAGAAGTCATAAAGATCTCTAAAGTTCGAATGTGATTTTCTAAGGTCATTCTGCATAGTAGAGATATAGAAAATTGTGATTTTTCCTTGGATATATACAAAATTATTTGAATTTTTGATGAGGACATCGCAAACTCCCTTAACCAGGAGGATGGACCCGCACATCAGGAACCCAAAGGGCACAGATTTCTAAGTCAGCGGCCCAGTTCAGTTGTGATCACAGAACGCAAAGGAGATTATGCGGAACTGAGCCTAGTTCAAAGGCGGCCTGTTTCGTAGGGTCTGTTGACTCTGCGAAATCTCTCATCCACAATTCATGCTCCATCTTACTTTGGGAAAATCCATATAGCATCCAAGCTTCTCAAGTTGGCCTAGTAGATATTAGAAGCATACTGCGAAGAAGCCTACAGCGCAAGCCTGCAAATCGCAAGTCCACGCTGCGGCCCATCGCAGCCTACCTCCTTATGGATCCGCGCGCTCAAGCCTTTAGGCTTCTTGCGAATTTTCGAAGGTTGCCTTGTTCTAGAATCCGAGAAGGATTTGGAAAGTGCATGTTTTCCTTTTCCTTTTCCTTCTCCAATAATAATTATAATTAAGTTAAGATACCTTAATTGGTTACAACTTGACTTAATTATTAGTTTCCTTTTTAAAGTAGATTTTCTTTCAAATTTGAATTTGGATTTTCTCTTCCAGATACTAAATTTAAGCTTTCCTTTTCTTATTTTATTTCTTGTGAATTTTTGGGTTTCCTCTTAAAGAAGACAACCGAAATTCGCACCTACCTTATTCGAGTTTCCTTTTCGATTGGTTTGTAATCCGATTTCAACTCTTGTTGGTTTTCACTTTTGATTTGTTTCCTTTTCCTTGTAATTTTTGACTACTCCTATCCCTATAAATAGGAGGAAGTCGAAAACACCAAGACTCAGAATTCATAGTATAATTGTGAGGTTTATCATTTACTTTGGGTTCTCCACTTTATTATTTTGAGCTTGTGTGTTTACTATGTATTGATAACTCTGCAAGTTCCTGAACTTAGGATTTCTAGGTTACTTGCTCCACCTAGATTTCTATTGGTTCACCTCTTAATTCATCTATCTAGTTAGGAATAAAAGAGCTAGTCTCACTTAGGCTAAATAGGGAATTTCGATTTTATGAGAGAGTAAGTTTGTGACCTTTCAAGTTTGACCCTTCCTTGGTAGTTGACTTCCGCAACGTGGGGAGTTTCACAACAACTCACATCAAATTTGGTATCAGAGCCAAGACAAGTGTGTTTGGTAGAAGGAATACCGGAATAACATGGCTGAACTCACAACTCTGCTATCTGTTCTTGGCTTGTACTCATTATGAGTTGCCTTGCAAATTACCTAGCCTGAATTCTTTTCAAGCTACCTGGACATTAGATCTTAAATTGTTTTAGATTTTGTCATCGTGTGCATTACATTAATTTCTTGAGATTGAGGGCTTCTGCCCGAATCTCCTCCTTGCACACTCCTTGTCTAAATCAATTACTGAAAAATATATTTTTCTAAACTTCAAAATCAAAATAGGTTCAACCCCTATTTCGAGAATTACTTTGCGTTTTTGCCTAAGTTTGTTGCTTGTTTGAGTGAATCTGCTTATTTACATACTTGCTCAAGATTGAAATAAGACCAATTTAAAGGAGTGTCCAGAAAAAGGCAGAGTGACTTGTAACAAGTTTTGAAAAAGCCAATTAAAGCGAAACACTGGAAAGTGCGTAGTTTTAGTTGAAACACTTGGGGGACAGGGGGTGAGGTTATTATCACCTATTGAAACCTTGTCTACTGCATGGAATTCCCAGCACTAACATGGCCGACAAGGAGAAATCGGGAGCCAGCTCCTCCGACCCGATCACTCAGGCCATCGCGGCCCTCACCTCTTAAATGGAGACTCGATTCGATATTTTGGGAGGAAAGGTCGAAGTTTTGGAGAACTAAGCCAAAGGTCGTGCACCACTCGCTCGACCAGACGCTACGGCCAACCCACGGGCCCCGGACAATCTAAGTAACTTCAAGTCTAAAGTGCCAAAATTTACAAGTAGCTCAGACCCAGACAAATACTTGGACTGGGAAATTCAGATAGAGAGGTTGTTCGACCTCCACGAAGTTTCTGACGAAAAGAAGGTCAGACTTGCCGTTGATAACTTCACCGACTATGTCGTAGTTTGGTGGGATAACGAGCTTGAGTAGCAGCGCCAATCTACCCAGTCGCAGAGGAACAGAGAACCGCCACTCAGTTGGTATGAGTTCACGGTTATGATGCGAAGACGGTTTATCCCCGCGTATTTCTTCCGAGAGCTTTACAAAAAGCTCTATACGTGCATACAGGGTAGCAAGTCCGTTGATGATTACCATCATGAACTAGAACGAGCAAAGCTGCGAGTCAACGTGTTTGAAGATGAGGAAGCAAACATGGCCCGATTCTTAAGTGGCCTCCACCGTGAGGTCGCATTGGGAGTAGAGATGCAGAACTACACCAGCGTAGTGGATATGTTACACTGTGCCAGGGTTTTGGAATCTTATAATAAGACTACACGATCCGCACCCGCAGCTCTTCCCTACAGGAAGCCCGTTTGGAGCCTTAACCCAGGGCTTAAGACGCCTAGCACCCCACTCCTGGAAAAGAAGGCCATCATGCCTAACCCCTCACCATACACACCACGTACCCCTGCCAGATATATCACTTGTCACCGGTGTTTGGGAAAGGGTTATATTATGGCCCACTACCCTAACTTTAGGAAGATCCTTATGACATTAGAAGGGTAAATCAGCAAGGATGACGATGGGATTCCGAGCGAACCTCGAATCACCATTGAAGACGAACAAGAAACCGACACTAAGAATCAAGAAGTCGCCTACATTAATTAGTCTCACGCTGAGGAAAGTGTCTACATTGCCCGATCCTTAGCTCTTCATTTTGGTGAAGACGACACGCAACGGACAACTATCTTCCACTCTAGGGTCAAACTCAACAGGAAGGTAGTCATCCTAATTATCGAATCAGGTAGTTGCATGAACGTTGTTAGTATGTTCCTAGTGGAAAAGCTGAATATGCAAGCAGTCGATCATCCCAAGCCCTACAAACTTCATAGGTTGGACAAATCCTCAGGTCTGATGGTTACAAAATAGGTTAGGGTTAAGTTTGAGATCGTCAAGTTCCAGTCCGAAGCTCTGTGCGATGTTCTCAGATTCTAGAACAAGGCAACTTGCGAAAATTCGCAAGAAGCCTGAAGGCTTGCACGTGTGGATCCATGAGGAGGCAGGCTGCGATAGGCGGCGGCATGGACTTGCGATTTGTAAGCTTGCGCTGCAGGCTTCTTAGCAGTCTGCTTCTGATATCTGTTGGGCCAACTTTAGAAGCTTGGATGCTGTATGGGTTGGCCCGAAGTAAGATAGAGCATGAGTTGTGGAAGAGAGGTTTCGCAGAGTCAACAGATCCTACGAAATAGGCCGCCTTTGAACTGGGCTCAGTTCCGCAGGATCTCCTTTGAGTTCTGTGATCACAACTAAACTGGGCCGCTGACTTAGAAATCTGTGCTCTTTGGGTTCCTGATGTGCGCGTCCATCCTCCTGGTTAAGCGAGCTTGCAATGTCCTCATTAATCCCTCCTGGTTGGAAAGGATTCGTCCTCGAATCCTGTGTGTGACCGGACCTAGGAACAGGAAACAAAAATGGATTCGTTAGGTATAATTCTCTTATAAATTCCACGTTGTCGTGCGGTCGGATACCCCTTAGGAGAGATCCGAATATCCTGTGAAATCTTGTTGCCTGGAGAATAAGCACAGGCACTATAAGACTTAGTGTCCTGGCGACGGGTCAAAAAACCCGCAATTTTGATGGATTTGCTTGCTTGGCGTGTCGGTGCTTTGGTGAGTAGCTCGAATCCCTTCCCTTTTTGTTCTTTGGCCCACTGTTCGAAAGCGATTCGCATCTGGGTACATTCGCTACTGACCTCGACCGGTGGCATCGGTTTAAGCATGAATGTCTTGGTACCCTGGGTGACGGTATAGGTGTTAGCAACCCCGTCATGACTAGCCTGAAGATCGTACAACCAAGGCCGTCCGAGTAAGTCATGGCATGCCTGCATAGTTGCATGTTTTCATTTTCCTTTTCCAGTAATAATTATAATTAAGTTAAGATACCTTAATTGGTTACAACTTGACCTAATTATTAGTTTCCTTTTTAAAGTAGATTTTCTTTCCAACTTAAATTTGGATTTTCTTTTCAAGATACCAAATTCAAGCTTTCCTTTTCCTATTTTATTTCTTGTGATTTTTTGGGTTTCCTCTTTAAAGGAGACAGCTGAAATTCGCACCTAACTTATTCGAGTTTCCTTTTCGAATTTGGTTTGTAATCCGATTCCAACTCTTATTGGTTTCCACTTTTGATTTGTTTCCTTTTCCTTGTAATTTTTTACTACTCCTATCCGTATAAATAGGAAGCAACCGAAAACACCAAGACTCAGAATTCATAATATAATTGTTAGGTTTATCCTTTACTTTGGGTTCTCCACTTTATTGTTTTGAGCTTGTGTGTTTATTATGTATTGATAACTCTGCAAGTTCCTAAACTTAGGGTTTCTAAGTTACTTGCTCCGCCTAGATATCTGTTGGTTCACCTCTTAATTCATCTATCTAGTTAGGAATAAAAGAGCTAGTCTCACAGGTGCTAAATAGGGAATTTTGAGTTTATAAGAGAGTAAGTTTGTGACCTTTCAAGTTTGATCCTTCCTTGGTAGTTGACTTCCGCAACGTGGGGTGTTTCACAATAACTCACATCAATTTTGCGTTAAAATTTGTGTGTGCATCGATTCTACTGCATCAAATTAAGGCCCTGTTTGGTAACAAAGTTTTGGTCTGGGTTTGTATCCAATTTTGTGGGGCCCAGACAAATCATTGTTTGGCAAGTGGGTTTGTCCAAACCCAAATCCAAGTCATGATTTGAGCCAATTTTTCCCAAACCCAAACCCAACTTCAGATTCATTGTTTAAACTTATCCCAATTAACCCTAATATTTATTATCTAATCTTTCCCCCTTCTCTATATGCATAGTTCTCTCCTCAACCCATCCTTGCCACCGCCGCCTCCTCCTCCATCACACTTTCGCCGCCGCCATCGCCTCGTCCATCTTATCTCTAGCCACCTCCTCCACCTTTCTCTCCCTTCCGACTCCATCACCTATTTCTTTGGCCACCAACTCCATCACCTCTCTCTTATCGCCGCTTCAACCACCTCCATTGCCCGCTACAATCCTACGAAGAATATATAACCATCACCTTCCTTACAAAGAGATCGAAGTCGATTTGCACAAAATGCCATAGATCGATGTCCTGAGTTTGGACCGTTTCACCATTGTTGTAGTTACCCCTTTAAGATTTGTCCTCTTCATCGTTGAGATTCTAGATTTGGTTTGTGCTTTGTCATTGCGGTTCAAATCTGGGGCTTTGTTTGGTTTAGTTTCTTTTTAGGAAAGGGTGAATTGATAATTTAGTCACCTTATTTTGGAAATATTCACGTTTTATTCCCTATACTTTTTTAATTATTTTCGTAATCACCTTACTTTCATTTTTACATTTTCTGGGTCACTCTGTCAAAGTGCACCACCAACCGACTAAAGAACTCAAGGAAAATTTCATCTTCACACCTTTTTTTTACCCCTATAACTATAGAAAAAAATAAAAAATAAAAAGCAACATCACTCTCTATCTCCTTTTTTACTTTTTTAGTCGACTCCTTCCTCTCTCTCTTCCTCTTTCTTCAATTAATTTCAATGTCATCCCTCAAATCTGGTTTCTGTCTTCAAGCTCACAACACAAACGCACTAAGAAAAAATGTAAAAAATCAAGAATCCATGGAAGAAACAACCGTGGGAACAAAGGATTGACGCCATAACCCCCATTACCAGTCCCACAACTTCATCGCCCCTCCATTCTAAGTTATTTATAGCCACCCAATTCCCTGTTACATCAATTGGGGACTATCCACCCATTCTCTGCAACAAACCCCCAAGATCTTTCCTTTCATTCAATTCAAATGGGCTCTATTTACTTTTCTCCAAAGGGTTTCCAGATTTAATTGTGCAAGAATTTCTTGGAGGTCCAAGTGCCTTTTTCAGGTCTCACCACCGATTATTCTCACCAGAAGAGTAGCAGAAGCTTGGTGAGGTGAAACAGAGAGGAGGGAATATGTGAGGAAAAGGCTTAGAAGAAGACGCCTTGAAAGCCATGTTCATACTTTGATTCAGATGCTCATCCCTATTTTTTTTTCCTCTGGCTGTTCTTCTGGAGCCCAGTGCCAGAGTACACTCGTGGCAATCATTGAAATTATCAATTCTTCGTATGTTTTGTGGACTAATATTGTAATAGTTGTTGTGAATTTTTTATTGATTGTATTCTAATTATCTTTAATAGTTTCTCTCAATAATTTGATGGTATTCGAGCTAATGAGGAAGGAGGGAGAGAGGAAGGAGATGACTAAGGAAGAGAGAAAGTGACGCGAATGGTTTTTTTTTTTTTTTTTTAATCTTTTGGCGATAAGGTAAAAAAGTAGGTGTGAGCACAAAATTGCCCTTGCCAAAAATGGCACGTTAGTTAGTTAACGGTGTATTTTGACAGAGTGATCCAGAAAATGCAAAAATGAAAGTATAGTGACTACGAAAACAATTAAAAAGTACAATGACTAAAATGTGAACATTTTGAAAGTAAGGTGACCAAATTATCAATTTACACTTCAGAAAAAATCGCACTTTTTCACTAAAAAAAATTTTATATCCAAACACCTTCAATTCCCTTTAAATTCAATTTTAAAATTTTAAAATTTCCTCTAAAATTACTCTCACATTATCTTAGAAAACAATAAAATCATTACACTTTCTTACACAATTTTCCATAAAAAAAATTCCCTCCAAAAAATTTCCTCCCCAAACATAAAAATTCCCTATTTGAGATACAATCCAAACAGAGCCTGGGTTCTTTTTGCGTTCAGATTTCTTTTGGTTTTTTTTACTTTTTTTTGGATTGTAAATTGGTTTTGAAGAAATGCTCTTTCTTGCTCTAGATTTTCTTTTTGTGCGTCTTTCATTTGGCATGTATGTCTTCAGATGTATTTTCCTCTGTGAATATGTTTAGCTTGATAGAGTGAAAGTGAACTTAGGGGTGGTGGTGTGACTGGAAGTCTGGCGATGGTGGTGGGTATAATTAAGGAAATGAAAATTAAAGTAATAATTAAAATATACAAAAATTATGATTGGAAAAAGATGAAAGATTACAATTTTGTAAAAGAAAAGAAAATTAATGATATTGAAAGATTATGATTTGTAGAGGAAAAAAATTATGAATTTTAAATTAAAAGGAAACAAGTTTTTTATTTTTAATTAATTTAAAGGGAGAAAAATTAACCATTTGATTTCAATTGTAATTGTTGATTATATTTTAAATTCAGTCCAAAGCATGTTGCCAAACAACAATTCAAATCTATATTTAAACCATGATTTTGAACCTTGTTTAGTAACTAAGCTGAAGTTAAGATACCAAACGCAAGCTCAGACCTTAGTTTAAACTTGGATTTGAACTTTAGATCCAAAACATGTTACCAAACAAGGCCTAAATAGGGCCTAAATAGAGTGAAGTGCATAACTCACCACGCAACTTTGCGAAAGTGCAAAAATGATCACACAACTTTTAAAAGTCGATTTTTAGTCACGCAACTTTCAAATACATGCAAAAAAGGTCATTCTGTTAGGGACAGCCGTTAACTCCCTAACATAAGCTAATTGTTTAGGGCAAAATCATCCAATTTTCATTTACTGTCTTATCTTTCAATTATTTTACTTTTATTAACAAATAAACCCTTAATCTTTCATTTTTTTTTTTTACATATTTGACCAAAAATAAAATTTACTGCATGTTCTAATTGCAAAGGAAGATGAACACCTACCTTTATTACCTTAGCTAGATCCGCACCGAGTGAGATTTGTTTAACTTCGATGCCAGCCTCGATGAGATGCTCGGGCTTATCATTGGGATCTTTTAAATCAACTATGTCAAGGGGTTGGGATGGCCTAGGTGTTGCAACTGCTTAGCGAGTGGCCTTAGCAGGGGCCAACTTCCTTTAGCGATGTCGTGTAGCACTTTCAAGCCTGGTTTACATCACAAAGAAGAGAAGCAATCCCATTTATGGTAGAAAATTTTACCATCATATGCACAGTAGATGCTATAGCCTGGAAGTGGTTGAGACCGAGCCTTCCGAGGTACATGTTGTAGAGTGATAGCTCATTGATCGACACAAACTCTATGGTATCCGTTCGGTTAAACTGGCCAGCAATCAATGTTACTGGAATGCTCAATCGACCAGTAAGCATGACTTGATGGTTTCCAAAACCGATCAATGGAGTCCGCACCGGGCTTTATGCAATCGACAACCTTATAAAGCATTAACAATAATAATATTGCTAGAGCTACCAGAATCAACTAATGTTCTACGGATTTGAAAGTTAGAAATATAACAATCAATAACCAGAGGATTATCATAATGATATGATAAGAAGTGATCATGGTCCCCAAACGAAATTAAAGAGGCCATAGGATCCACCTTATGCTTACTCAAAATACTCCTCACATGCCAGAAAGCTTTCTTGCGTTGCTTGTTTGAGTCTCGAATGGTTGGTCCTCCGTCAATGGTATTAAAAATCTCGACAATAAGGGGATCTGACCCTGACCCAGTTCCGACCTTAGGCGCTCTTGGATCAGGTTAAGGACATTCTCTGATAAAGTGGCCCAATTCCCCACACCAAAAACACCCCGCACGCTTCTCCTGGGTTGTTCCAAACTGGGACCTTGGGAGGCCCCCAATCTAAGAGTACTGGGGTAACTTGCCGGCTTGGATAAGCCGGGCAATCTCCAAAGCCAAGTTCTTGCAATCATTAGTGTTGTGTCCAATATGCTTATGATAATTACAATACCTGCTGGTTTTCAACTTGTCTATGGGACCTAAGATAGGTCGAGCTGGGGGAAACAATCGTCCCCTGAATAGCAGCGTAGATCTCTGCCCGAGAAGCCGAGAAGGGTTCTGTAACCTATAAAGAATTAACACCATTCCCGGTACTTGGCCCGGTATTAGTAATACCTACAAAATTTTGCCTTTTACCCCCCTTGATGTGGGACAGGAGAAGTAGCTTTTCTTTTACCATAATTTTTCGTAAACCCAGCCTCTATTTCTTTTTTCATAGCCTCCGCCGCCTCAATTACGGGATAGTGTATAGCGGTGGTTATCATATTTAAATAGGTAAACAGGGGCCTGATAGTTAACTCAGTAGCCAACAGTCCAGATCTTAACCCGTTCATAAAAGATCCTATGATAGTTCTATCATTCTTTTTTTGACATTGCCTAGCTTCAGTATTAAGTTGATCTATAAAACCTTGCAACCCTTCCCCTACGCTCTGTGTAATATTCATTAAGTGTGATATCAGTTTAGACAAAATTTTAGTTCCCATAAAAGTAGCCAAAAATAAATTTCCAAACTGATCTAAAGAATGAATAGAATTTCAAGGCTAGGAACAATACCAATTAATTGCCTGCCCCTTCAACATAAGATGAAACGCCATGCACCGGTTGACATCAGATAAGTTCGCAGTGTCTACAAAGCTCATACACTGCATCCAATGGGCAGTGGGATCTGTCGTTCCATCGTACTTATCAACCCTACCTATACCTTTATAACCCAGTGGAAATTATGCATTTTGGATTTCCCAATCAAAAGGATGAGATACTTGAGATATAGGCCTCATTCGTCCATAATGTGCATAACCAGAGCCAGGATAAGCTAACCCCCCATGTTGCAGGTAGCCCATAGGCCCTGAATGAGATCCCCCATAACTCGAATTTCCTACTCCCCCGGTATAGTACCCTGGATTTATCAAAGGTGGATATCCTACTGGGGGCTGCATCACCCTACCCGTTCCGACCTTGTAATATTGAAACTAGCTTAACCCTACCCCCTTCCCCCCCCCCCCCCCCCAGAAAAGGGACAAAAGCCTGTGGATAACTCCCTTTGTGAGGACCCAAAAAATTTTGAGCTAGAAATCGTAACATATTAAGGGTAAAATGGACATTTTACTTGCTCTTCAATTACTAAAACCGAATAAATGAAGTGCTTGATTGATTGCCTGAGTGATTGTTTAATTGATTGCATGATTAATTGCTTAAATTGACTGCTTGATTGATTTATATATTGATTGCCTAATTGATTGGTAGAATTAATGCTTGATTTGTAGTTAATATAGAAGTGAAAATTATCTAAAGTGAAACAAGGAAAGTAGGAGAAACATAAAATGAGCGAATCTGGAAAATCGCGTCGTACGAGTTTCCATCCGAGTCTGACAGAAACTCGGACAGCAGAACAATTCACAAAGAAAGAAATTCACAGAATTAGCCCATGCGATTTACCGTCGAGTCGGACGAATACTCGGATAGAAGGAAATGAAAATGGGACGAAATCTTTAATTAAGGAATCCGGAATCACAATCAATCTGTAGAAGGAAACTACCCGAAATTACCTTACCTTATTTGAAGAAGATTATGATCTCCCTTAATCTAAAGGATGCTTATAAATACATCCTTAACTTTCAAGAATCAAACTTTTACAAACACTTTAAAAAAATGTTAAAGAAGATGTGAAGTGCAGCGCCGTTGCAGTCGTCGAACCACCGCCGTGCTGCCTTCTTTGAAGTCTTTAAGTTTGTGGTATTCGTAGAACCTCACGGTGAGTGTTTGATTCGTGACTCAGAATTGAAAACGAATTAAAAGCATGAACATATAGGAAAACTTGAATAACAAGTAATTAAAATTCGTGTTAATTGATGGATAGAAAGAATATTTAGGATGTTGGTTGAACTCCTTACATGTTATTATGCTTAGGATACATGCCTCTAGATTTTTATTAGCCGTAATGTTTTAGATCTGAAAATCGAAATATGGAATTATGCATGTTTTAAAATCAGTGTTCTGAGCCTAGTTCAGGATGAAATTTAATGTAGTTAAAATACTTGTTTTCGCATGATTTAAGTTCCTACCAATAGCCTGTATATTAGACTATAGATCTAAGACTTTGAAATAGATTAAAACGGATTAGAAACCTGTTTAAGCTAACCCCTAACGTGATACCCTGAACTAGTAGTTTCTGGAAAACTGAACCAGCCATTCAATTTTTCATCCGAGTCGGACAGCAACTCGGAAGAGATCCAGAAAGCTTTTTCTTGAATTTTAAACCTGAAAACTTGAAGAACACAAAGAACACAAAAGCTAGGTGCGATTTTCCACTCTAGTCGGACAGAAACTCAGACATAGCCCAGAACCAAAAATTTGCTTTATTTTTCTGAAATTGGTTTTAGCCCAAAAGTTTACCTTATTTTGAAAATTAACCGAAAGGTATTGGGAAAGGCCATTACTTGAAACTTGACCTTGTTTCACAACTTGACCTATTGACCTTGACCTTTGAGCTTTAACCTTGACCTTCAAACATAGTTGACCTAAAGTCAAAGTCAAACTTAGTTGACCTAAAAGTCAAAGCCAAACTTAGTTGACCTAAAAGTCAAACCTAGCTGATCTAAAAGTTAAAGTCAAATATAGTTGACCTAAAGTCAAAGTCAAACCTAGTTGACATAAAGTTAAAGTAAAACTTTAGTAACTCACGCTAGAATGCTCGCTTTGCAGGAGTTGACCATTGACAACTAATCGATCTAGTCAACCGTCATTACGTGCACACATACTAAGGTGAGGAATTACTCGATATTTTCATAAGACTTAATTGGTCTATCTAATTAGTAATTGTGTGTAACAATACCTACTTGATTGCTTGATTTTCTAAAGAGGTCTCCCACAACTCAGCACTTGCCTATTTTAAATACAACTTATTGCTAAGTGTGTATACGTGTTGCTTAACATGATAATGCTATGATTGATTGTGTTATGCCATGCTTGACTTGACTTGAATGTACGTGACTTGCCATGATCAATTGAATGTCTATAAATGTATGCACCTATATATGAAAGCATGACATAGTAGCCATGAAGGGTGGTGAGTTCTCAGGGTTAATCACATTTCATTTAGGATTGCATATTTGCCTCTAGACATGTATGCCCATAAACACATACGGACATCATGCATCAGCCAGGATTAGACATCTAGGATTGCATGATTGCCTCTAGAAATATATGAAGCATGCTAGGGTTTGCCATGATCACCTTAGCCTGAAATAGGTCAGAGGACCTACGTGAAAAGAATTGGGCTCCGAAACTTTCTGATTGAATAGATAGTAGCCGCTTGTCCACTAGGTAGGGCTTGCCGGCGAAAGTCATGTCGCTGATAGTCTACATTCCTCTATATGAGAGGAACACCCGTTTTGGCCCGATTTGGAAAAAGGCCAAGGATCCAAAACCCCTGCCGTTGAGCATACCCAGTTCTACTGATATGGCTGCCGTGAGGGCGATGTGCTTTGCAAACCATCAACGCGAGTGAGTGAAATGTGAATAAATACTGACTTAGCTTTATTATGAGAAAGCTAGACTACGCTATCTGATCACTAGAAGTCTAGTGGCTCAAATGTGCTGCATATGAATGTTGTATCTATGCTGCCATGCCTACATTAGTATTTGTTATATGCTTGCCTATACTACATGACTTGCTTGACTTGATTGACTTGATTACCTGCTTGCCATGTATGCCTACAATTCTATTGTTATATAGATATATGCATGAACTTTTTACTCGCTTACTCGGCCTGTTGTTTAAAGACTTATGGTGGGAATTTTCTTAAAGAAAACCCGAGATCTCTCATTTAGCTTAGTGAAGCTCACCCCTTTCTATCTTATTATTTTATAGGAGCTTGATTTGAGTGACGATAGTGATAAGGCCGATAGGCGTGAGCGAAAGCAATAAAGACAAGAATTCTATAATAGTTAGACTAAGTACCATTATGGTTTTGGGAGGATAATTTGGTCTATGACCGTCCTCAAACTTTATCGTCACTTTTCCACTGCCATGAACTACTTGAACTGTTAGGGTAATAAATACAGTTTTATGGTAATTCTTATTTATTATCTGTATCGATTGTTGAGAGCAAGCCCTGAATGACGCCTACTCGACCCATCTCGCTCTTCCTCGTTGGGAATGGATCCAAGGGAATCGGGAGTCGGGGCGGGGCGTCACACCCTTGGTATCCCCCAATGACCCCCTGGTGACCTAAAAAGCTCTGTTGTTCATGGCTATAGGCTACTGTGGTATAAGTTGGTGGTACCTTGAATATTCCTGAAAAGTGACTCCCAAAAGGTTGGGATATCCCTGGAAAACCCCTAGCCCCCCCCCCCCCCTCCAATAGCCCCTAGTGGTTCAGCCGAAACTATGCCCCACCTAGGATACCCAGGAAAGGCAGGCCCTGTCAAGGGAGAAATTGGGGCAGAGAAAGTGCCCCCAATTTGGCAGCCCAGATTGCAGCAAATCCATAATGGGCCCTATTACCGGCATAGAAACCTGCTTGGTGTGCATAAAAATAACTAAAACCATTGGGCCTGGCCCAATAAAGACAAAAGAAAACTTAAGCATAAAAAGCCCAAAATCAGGCTTAGGTCGGCAGGAACCGAGCTAAGGAAATAGCCTAGGTCTATAAGTAATTAAGATAGCTGAGATCGGGAAAGTTTAGGTCAGGATAACAGTAACAATTACATGATAGCTAGGCGACATTAAGGGGCGGGAATCCAGGACTGATTTCATGTAAGAGTTACTCACGGCAATAAATACAAATGAGCCATAATGGTGAAGGAGCCTCATCCAAGCCATAAATAGCCAAGGCATTACTAAGGTAATAAAGGCAGAGCTCATCAAGGGCAGAGGCAATTAAGGTGTGCAATCAATGCTCCAACTCAGCATGACGCAGAAGGCAAGGCCAAGTGAGCTATATATATCCAGACATCATATCAGATCAAGTACGCAATTTCTTATGAATTTGGGCACTCAGTCAATTCAGTTTACCCATACACTCTACTAACTAGAGCGTCGGAGTGGAACAGGAGGGATAGCCCCGTGATCCGCCGATATTGTACCTAATAATTTAGAGAGTAATGGCAGTTTTCACAGGCTTTTTGCCCAAGATTTGTATTAATTGTGCAGATTTAAGAGAGGAGAAGTTCTAAAAGATGGATTTTAGGAGCACAAAGGCATCCAAGCATATCCGGGATGATCTGAAGAGCTGACCTCGGCTGGACGATCTGAAGAGCTGACCTCAGCCGGACGACCTGAAGAGCTGACCTAGGCCATGGCCGACCTGATGTCCAGAGTCCAATAGACGCGTGTGAAGATATAAAGATGACATCATGACTGAGCAGAGGTGAAGGCCGACGTCACGCCAGCTTGGCGTTAAGTTAGGAATGGACAAATCTATCTTGTGAGTCAAGAAACTCGAGAGCAAAGAGGAAATGGAAATAAGTAATTTCGTGTGAAACAAGGAAGTAGAAAAGAAAGGAGAATTCAAGAAGGAAATAGGAAATCCACGTGCAAGAGATATCATGCCCAAATCTGAAGTGCTAATTGATTAATCTCCTTATTTGATTAGGAGATAGTTTTATTCCAAATTACTAGTTCATAAGTCCTATATATATGGAACTTGATAGACCTTTTTTCCATACGTTTTTAGAGATAGACCCTTTCTTTTATGTAGTTTTACGTTTTATACAGTATTCTTTTGAGTTTAGTTTTTGGCTTCGGTTTTTCCTCATAATTCCATAGCATAGTAGTTAATTGATTTGGCTTTTGAAAACACTTAATCTTTGCTGCATTTTGTTCGCCGGTTCGAAGTCCAAACGGCACCGGCACTTTATTCCAGTAAAGTTTTTCGTATTTTCCTCATGATTTCTATTCCAAGTTATTGCTTTGATTATCAAGTCATGAGTAGCTAAATATATTGTTCTAGTGTTCTGTATTGAAACCGTAATCTATGCATGTATGAAACTTGAATTAATCTAAAGTCTAATTAACTATGTTCTTAAATTAATCAGTGTTCATAAGTCTAATTACTAAGATTCTATTAAGACTAATCACCTTAGTTTAATCTAGTAGAGCCTTCGAGTGGGATAACCTTCGGCCGTGAGGTACTATTAATTGAGTAATAATTCCTTGAATTACGACGATAGGAGTTGTTAGTGTTAGGTTTCTCTATATCTTAATGCTGTTAATTAATTAATTAGGTGACTAGCTGGGACTCGCTGCTTAATTACTTAGTTGGTTAGAGAAGTAATCTTGACTAAAGGGGACTCGCGGAGATTACCGAGAAGTTAAGGAGAAATTGGGTTATGACTAGTGGATGCTCGTGGTAATCTATAACTAACCGGTATAAGGATAATTAGACAACTTAAGTGTTCATGATTGCATGAATGTGATGAAGGTGGATTGCATAATACTAGAATGCTTTCTCTATAATTTATACAAGTTAATTGTTATTTCTGTTCTCTTAAGTGTTGTGACAAACTAAAGGTCTCTTAAGAGACACAAAGGTGACGACTCGTCAAAATAGTTACGCACATATTAATAAATAAAAGGAAATTAAGAATACCCGTCCCTGTGGATCGATCCTGGATACCATTATATTAGATTTATTTAATCCTTTTATTGCAGGTTAAAAGCAGTATAATTACTGTGTTTGCAGAGGTGTACGACATCCCTGTCACCCCGCTTGTTTCTTATTCATTGTTTTCATTCCTAGATCTATCAAGCCCCATTGCCCTCAATCCGAGCTCCAACTCCCAGATTCCCCAGATCCGAGTTATACCTTCAAGATCTTTATCAACCACCCAAAGCATCCAGATCCGGACTTTTTACGTCACATTACTGTGAATAAGATATTAGTGGAAAACTTAATGTAGTAACAACCTGTGAGATAGGTGGATCCTCAATGGTTATGATTTCAGGCCCAGAAGTGCGAGCCATGGAAACAATCGGAGCAAAACCAGCCAAATCCCCCCCATTGGGGAAACGCTGCACGATTTGATCAAGAAAGGGGAATAACAGATACAACTTATCCCGATCCTGCTGTTCTTACTGTTCAGGTGTGAAGAGGGAAAACGAAGACGACTGAGTCATCATAGTGACAACAATAGTGGTTGGTGGAGTAACGGCAACGGAAGTAGCCATTGCGTAAATTTCCACCCCTATAACCTCCACGTTTGAAGTATCCGATCCTTGAGTACCTTGTGCCATGGTGTAAAAAAGTTTCTTGATGTTGTGAAGACAATTTGATGAAGAACTTCGTCAAACTGTCCCCACAATTGGCGCTAGTTGATGAAGCACAAAATGCCCACAGATACCCCGGAATGTAAGAATGGTATCTTGGATGTATAGCCCAGATTATAATCTTCTTGACCCAGAAAACACTCTCTAAAAGTAAACCTGAGAATGGGGATAAGAACAAAGCGATGCTATCCTCTCTGTTCCACTCCGACGCCCAAGTCAATAAGAGATAAGAAAGAAATATATTTGACCAAGTGCTAGAACTGTAAGAAAATGCGTACCTCTTTTGGTCTAAAATGCAAGTATATATAACTTTACCCAACCATTCTTTCCGTTGCGCCTTTATCGACTCCACCCTTTAATGCCCTCCTGATTTGCCTATTTCTTTATGACCCTGATCCGGCTCTTCTGTCTTAACTGCCTTACGAGATTCCTGCCATAAAAATAGCCACAATACCTGCCCCTTATCTGTTACCCTATAGCTCGGCCATTTTCCTTTATACCGGCCTAACTTCTATAACCCAGTAACACCGACCCAAACCTTACCTTATTCAGCCCTTAGGTCTACGTTTTTTGGGCTTTTATTCGTATTGGGTCTAGCCCAAACACCTACTCACTTTTAGTCACATCATTGGTATTATTTATTTATTTTTTTCACTTCCTCATTTATAAGGGTTGTGATTTTCACTCTTCATCATTCGACTTTTTCTCTTAAGCCAGATGGCTTTCTTTTCTTTACATTCATCAGTTTTTTTTTTTCCACTTAAATGTACTGTCATTGATCCTTCCATTTTTGTAACAACCGAAGTAGAAAGCCATCACCATCTACTGATCCAGACGCTAGTGATGAGGAACGACCCTTCACTTAATAACCCCCTTAATAATTATTTAGATGAGAAAATTAGTATTTTTTTAATCAATAATTATATATAGTTTGTTTTGGATAAATGATTTTAAGCTGAGGGTAAAGATGTTTATTTTATTCTCATACTAGAATATTCATTGAACAGGGCATAAAAAATAAATTAATGATACCTATAGTTATTCCACACTACTATCAAACCCATTCTAATTTCAATTCCCTCTTCTAAACCAAGCAGACCCTCATTATTTTATGATTATTGTGAATATGTCAATTGGTCATTTGAATTGTAGATTTGAGCAAATAAAAACATTTGAAAATATATTTAGTTTTTTGTGTGATTCTAAAAATATCGAAAACATTAAATGATGGCGAATTGAGAAAATATTGTGTAAATTTGAATTCCACTCTTACTCATTGCAACTAATCAGATATTGATTTAAATGATTTATTAATGGAATTGAAAATATTGCAAGTGACTTTGTCAAATGAGATAATGACAATAATTGATATTTTTGAATTTGTAAAAAGTATAGATTGTTATCCATATGTTGCAATTGTTTATATGAAAATATTGACTATGACGGTTACTTTAACATCGGGTGAGAGAAGTTTCTCAAAATTAAAATTGCTAGAAACATATTTGAGGTCTTCAATGTCACAAGAAAGGTTAAATGGACTAATAGTTTTGTGTATTGAAAAATCTCAAAACCAATACTATTAAAAATGCTCAAAGAAGTCATTATACATAATATTTATATTTTTAACATTATATTTAGGGCATATTTTATTATTTTGCAATGAGCCTCCTAAGTTTGAGGACCGGGCTTGACTGGCGCTCAAAAGTTCTTCACTTCTTTTGATTGTAACCATATCATATGATTTGGTTATATCTAATATGATGTTCAATCTATTAATTTAATGTTTTATTTTTCACTCTATATGATTTATCACCTAATGAAAGAAGAAAATTATCTACGCCGTCAACCTTCACTGTAAACCGCAAAAAAAGAATAAACCCTTTGATACACAGCCAATACACAATGGTATGCGTTGTATAACTATGCTAATTCTATACTAAACACTATTTATACTACTTAGGTCGAAAGTATTGATTGAACTCCAAAATTTTTACCTTAGGTTTTACAACTATATTAGTAATTGATGGATTGCATGGAATTATTATTATTTTGCACAATATATTATGGAAACTTGACAACATCTGACCCTATAATATGCTAAATGGTTTGGAAAAAAAGTAGAGACATACTATGTGGCTCTCGATGCTTTATTTGGCTGGATTTTATTATCTGCCTACATAATCTCAATTTTTGTATAAAACTGGATTAATTCTAGATTTTTAGCTCCACTTACACTGGAGTGTAATTGGGATAACAGTGAATATGTGTTGTACTTGCACAAATTAACTAAAAAGAAAGATTAGAATAAATTTGGATATAATCTTACAGCGAAAGGCTCATTTGAGCCCCAAATATTATACTCTAGAACCAAATAAATCTTTAACGTTATGTTGCATTCAAATAAACTGTCGACGTTTATAAAATAAGTAAATTTAACACATTTATGTGTAAATGCACATTAACGGAAATGAACTAATTTAGCCTAACTACTACACGTCAAGGCTGTATTTAGATATGACGTAAAACGATGAGGGTGCATTTAGACACAACACAAAACGTTAGGGGATTATTTGGACGTAAAGTAGCGTTAGGGATTTATTTGCCCCCCTAAAACATTAGGGGATAAATGACCTTTTGCCCCCCTAAAGGACTTTTAAGGCACTATTAGGATTTATATAAGGTATGAGTATTAAGAAGGCACTGAGCTTATTATATTTCTTGAAGAAATAGGGCTCAGGGTCATTATTTATGGTTTGTTTTAACATAGACGATCATAGAAACTGCATTAAAAAAGTGTTAACCATCATTCTCACAAGGTTAGTGGGTCTCACCATGGAAAATGCCGAACAATGAGGATTGCAAGGTACACCACATAAAATAAGTACTCAATTTGTTCCACTCGAAAAGTTCAGTTTTACAAATATATAACTTTTTATGGATATCAAGATACTACATTTAAAATAACTAATTTGACACAATTTGTTTTATTTATGTCCTTACTTTTTAAGTGTGGATTAATTGTGAAACACATAATGATATTACTAAAGGTAGGAAAAGTAAAAAAATACTCTTCTATTGGAACGAAAAATATTTATGAAAGTAGACTCATCTAAGTTCTCTGGAATAGAGGAGTAATTTGACACTATTTTATCCACTTTTACCCTTACTTTCTTAGTATGAATTAATTGTGAACCACAGACTATTACTTTAGTAAGGGTATGCAAGGTAAAAAAAAGAAAAGAAATGAGACAATTCTACTTCTATTGGGATAAAAATCAATTTACACTTTACGGTCACTAAATTGGAAAAGATAATGAAATTGGAAATTCTAAATTTGGAAAGCCCTTCATAGCAATTTCCCCTATTTCCACCTTCACCCCGTCCTAACGGCCTTTTACCAGTCGCCCGTCGCCACCATTCCAAGGCTGTAGAGTTTCCGAGAACTAATCATTCTTTAAATTTCCTTCAATTCAATTCCTCCGGCCCCAAATCCAAAACCCCAAAAAGAAAACTCTCCTCACTTCACTCCTCTCTAGACTATAACAAATAAAAGTTTCTCCTTAAACCCCAATTTCTCCCAGCAATGCCTGCTTCCTCCTCAGGTGAAAACCCATCGATTATTGATTTAATTTCGCCTATTAATTCCCTATTTGAATTTCTTGTTGATCACATTAAATTTTGCGAAATTTTGATAATGGTTTTAAAACTTTTCAGAGGCGAGGACGCGTTGGAGGAAGCGGAGACGGGAGCCCCAAATTTCGAGAAAATTGAAAGCGCCTCAATCCGACGACGGTTTGGAAGACGAGGATGAAGACGATGAGGAGCTTATTGAAGACGAGAATGCAACCAATAGTCAAAACCCTAGCAACTCTCCACTGGAACGAACAGTCCAGGTTAGTGAGAGCGAGGCGGTGTCGGAAAGTGGCGAACGAGTTTGTAATTTTCCTATTGTGGTGAAGCGCGCGGTGTACCGGCCCCATTCCTCGGTGGGTTCTATGGTGGCAATGGAGAAGGCCGGGAATATGGGGGAAAGTAGAGGGCCGGGGCAAAATGGGATCTTTCTGGAGAATATATCCCATGGACAGTTACAGGCCTTGTCTACTGTGCCGGCTGATTGTGGCACATTTGCTGAGGAGAATGGGAGTGGGAATGGATCCTATGTGATTTCCCCGCCTCGGATTATGAAGGGTAAAGGCGTGATTAAGAAGTTTGGCAGTGCAGAAAGGGTGCATGTTGTGCCATGTCACGCAGGTTTGTGTTCTTGCCTCGTTCTTGTAGTATTTCGTGTTTTTGTTCTTGTAAATGTTGTGATGCTGGACTACTTAGGTAGTTGCTTGTGTAGATCAATAAGTGATATCTTTGGATGGCAGCCTGATGGAGTAAGTGTATAGCAGAATAGTTGAGGGCTTTAGGTAGTAATCTTTTGATTTATTTAGTAAAAGTAAGGAAACTTGAGCATGGAGCAGAGGTATGTCCATATATCATTTGTTGGGTGGTTTGTGCTCTCGGAAATGTGTCTGCATTCCAAGTTATGCTCATGTTTCTATATCAGTTAACAATTTGATTTATTGGATTTTTTATATTGTTGTTGGTTATATATCTAAATCGAAAAAAATTGTGCTTCATTGAACATGAAGCAAGATACGACCCACATAACCAACCTTGCTTCTTGTTGTTGTTGTTGGTGTCTTTTGTTTAATAACTTTCTTCATTTGTTTTATTGTGTTTTTAATCTTGTATATATATCTAAACTGAAAATTTTGTGTTTAATTGATCAGCAAGAGATGATCCATACAACTAACTTCACTTCTTGTTGTTATTGGTGCTACATAATGTGAACCTTTGTACTAACTTTCTTCATTTGTTTTATTGTGTTTTTAATCTTGTATATATATCTAAACTGAAAATTTTGTGTTTAATTGATCAGCAAGAGATGATCCATACAACTAACTTCACTTCTTGTTGTTATTGGTGCTACATAATGTGAACCTTTGTACTGACTGTGGAGTCCCATTTGATCACTTGAAGGATTTAATGCATCTGAGATCCAACTGTATATTATCAGCGCATTGAAGACAGGGTTTGTGAAATAAGTTAAGGGATACTTTCAAAATATAGAAGTTTTTACTTTTGTCTAAAGATTACTGGTTCTGATGGGAACAACTATGTGAACTTAGTCAACATTGAATGTGTCAATAAGTCTTGTCATGATTGATAAAGTTGTTTCACATGTACCCTATTTCAGTTCCAAGATGAGAGGTGTCACAACCATCTTGCATACTATGTATGTGCAAGTTGAAGATGGGTACACTTTGTGTGTGAATAAGAACATTTGCCAAACATTCTTCTTCATCTATTCAACGTTCTTATATTAGTTTCTTCTATAAGCAGATTGGTTTTCACCTAATACGGTGCACAGACTGGAAAGGCAAGTTGTCCCTCATTTCTTCTCTGGAAAGTCAGCAGATCATACCCCTGAAAAATATATGGAGTGTCGGAACTGTATTGTTGCCAAGTACATGGAAAATCCGGAGAAGCCATTGTCTTTAACTGATTGCAGGGGATTCCTTGCTAGCGTCAGTATTGATGATATTACTCGTATTATGAGGTTTCTTGACCATTGGGGTATTATTAACTACTGTGCACTTAGCCCCTGTTGGGATAACCAGAAGGATGAGACACATTTGCGTGAGGATTCCAATGGTGACCTTTGTGTACCTGGAGCTGCCTTGAAAACAATTGATAGCTTGATCCAATTTGACAAGCCTAAATGTAGGTTAAAGGCAGCTGACTTATATCCTGAACTTGGATGCCAACGTGATGAAGACCCTGATTTTGATAGTGAAATTCGAGAACATTTATCAGAAACAAGATGCAATTATTGTTCTCGGTCCACTCCAACAGCGTACTGCCAATCGCAGAAGGAGGTAATTGTTTAAAATTGCTTTGGGCCTCAATCAATTTTATTTCCTTTCGTACTTTTTGTCTGTAATTTATACTGTCTCATAAATTATATGAATGTGTAAATATGTCATCCACAATTTTGACGTTAGATATGCATAGATGATCTCTAGTTCCTACATGATGATAATCAAGATGAACGCAGATGCTCAGTGGCTGAAGTATATGATTGTTTACTGCTTTAGAATTTTCATGGTTTGTAATTGGTTAGGAAATTATTTGCATTAGCTTATGATCATCTAATTCCATTTGATGTAAAAAATTGACCTTTATGGTCACATACTGTATTTTAGGTCCCGGAGAAGCCTTTTATGTAAATCAAACGATCTAGTAAGGATTTCTATTGGTGTTCTCTGCTTTTGTGCCTGTCTTTGTAGGCAGTACTGCTGAATGATCATCTCTCTCTCAAATCCCTTTGAAATTGTTATTAATTGATTATGAATTTTCATTATTGGTCGTTTCTTAGTGTAATCTGATGTAGCCTGCCTCTATTTAGCTCTTATCAAAAAATGCAGATCATGTCATGGTTCTGTTTCTGCTTCTATAATTGTTTTTTTCAGAGGTAGATAAATAGTGTTTCCTACTCCCCCTTGTTGAGCTTCTTTAAGAGATCATATATTTCTTGTCCGTAAGAGCTATAACTCTTACAAGGTTTTGTCAGAAATGAGATTTTTGGAATCTATTATGTTATATGAAACTAGGAAATCAACTGCAATAGAAAAAGAGCTGAAATAAATTGGACAATCAAAGACATATTTTGAAACAAGCCAAGTTCTGTTCTTTTTATTTTTATTTTTTTGTATTTTTTTTTCCCTTTTTTTTGCTTTGGGGTGGGGTTGGGTTGGAGGGTGCGTGTGTTTCATGTTATTTCATTTCTAAACTCCTTCAAAAGTTCTTCATCAGTAGTTGTTGTAAATATGTGCTTTTGTATTTGGTTTTATAGTATGAACTGTCCTACTGCAAGGTATGTCTTTGTGTTTAAGAATTTGACCTGATGTTCGTATAAGTATTGCCTTGATTTAGGAAACAGAACTTTATTAACTTTTGTGAAGTATAGCTACTTGACTGGCCTAAGGAGTGAAAACTTACAGTAACTAAATTGGTTAAATTGTTAATAAGTACTATAGCACCTGGTAACGTTCATGTTTGCAAAAGAATTTAAATGTTAACTAGAAATGTTAACTAGAATTTAATTCTTAGATTGAGTCAGAAGAATTTAAATGTTACCTTTAGAAAATTTCCTCAGATCTCTTATAGGCAGTTATTCACTCTCTTGCTTGCCTATAATTGATAGATAATTTAAAACTTGCTAGCCCAAGTATGTGAATTAAAGGGATTTATTGATCAAGTTGATGGTGTGACTTTGCTGTAGCTGTCAACTAGAAAAAGTGAGAATTGAATGCTAACATCTTGATTTAACACTCAGGATTCTTTTTTCAATTGTCTTTAAATATTTCAAAAATGCTTTTGACGTACCTTGTCTTTGCAACTTTTTCCGTTATGTTCCAAAATTAGCAACCAGTTAAGTGCTTTGAAAGTCCGTTAAGTTTTCTTGCTTTGGACAGTAGTGAAGATTTCATAGGGAAAGGCATTGGGAATATAGCTAGTATTGGGGATAGAGGAGCTTTAACTATTTAGATTGCTGCCAAGTGCCAACCTCATGTGAAAGATTAGTGCGTTTGTCCTCTTGTTGATCTTTGTTAAGGAATGAAGTCACTATTGTTATTACAAAATGTTAAAAAAAGAAGTCACTATAAGAGCTTTTGACAGCTTATGCTGATAAAATAAACTTTCCCTTTTGTGCTGATACTGTTTCTCTTAATTAATCTATTGAATTGGCATGACTCCCTTTTCTCCTAGCTCCTTGGTCGTGAAGTTTATGATTGGTCACCTTGGTGCTCATTGTCTTACCTCTTCACATGCAACAATTAGTGAGAAATAAAAGCATGTAGTTGGGAGAATTAGTGAACAATTTGATAGTTTGATCTCTTACATTTTTGTATAGCTCCAACAGATTAAAAAATTGGTAAACACTCGATGTTTTAATAGGAGACCATTAGATGCCCCAGTGTGACGGATTGAAAATAGAGAGGCATTGACTAATATTAAAAGGAGAAGGAGAAGACCTAAAAGAATTAGAAAACAACCATAAAAGATGACATATTGTAATCTAAATGAAACAGTGTCTCAACTGTACAATGGTGAGCTATGATTCATAAAACCAACCACACATAGTGAGATAAATGCATTGGTTGTATGTGATCATTGTGTGTTTATGTCTAATAAATATCCTTGACAGGTGGATGTGCTACTGTGTCTGGATTGCTTCCATGATGGAAGATTTGTTGCTGGCCACTCTAGCCTTGATTTTGTAAAAGTCAACTCTCTTGAAGGTTATACTGGTCTGGATGGAGATAGCTGGACTGATCAGGAAACCCTGCTTCTCCTTGAAGGGGTGCAACTCTATAATGAAAACTGGAATGAAATTGCAGAGCATGTGGGTACAAAGTCAAAGGCACAATGCATCCTTCATTTTGTCCGTCTGCCTGTTGATGGTACCCCATTGGATAATATTGAAGTTCCAAGCTCTAACAAACAATCCAGTGTACAAAATGGAGAGGAGCGTGGGAGATTGCATGCGAGATTTCATTCAAGTACCAAAGGAACTGGTGCAGGTCGTTTAATGCGTTTTCTAATTTCTGTCTCGCGTACTTTTCTTTGATTTGTTTCCACATTTTTCTCAATAATGCTGTCTGGTGCCTCACTGTCTTCATTATATTAATGCCACAGTAAGTGATTTGCAAGACCCTGATGCTGAAAGCAAATTTCCTTTCGCAAACTGTGGAAATCCAGTTATGGCCCTGGTAGGTGTTTGGCACCATAAACAATTTATTTTCCTCACGGTGTGCTGCCGCTTATTTCCTACTGCTGATTCTGAAGTTTTGGATTGTTCTTAAGAATTAAACTTGTGCATCCAATTCTCATATGACCACTATTTACATTATTATTTTTGCTTAGTGAATATTTTCTGTTTTTAATGTATTATTTTGTTTTTCTATATTTTAATGTCATGAGGCCCTCAGTGGGAGGGAAGGCTTCCTGGATTACTTTTGTGTTCATCATTAATAAAATGTTCATCCTTCTGTATGGCATGGAAGTGAGACATGGTTTTGCTAGAGTGGTCCCTGCAAATTAGTGATGATGCTCCTTTTTTGGATTTTGATTATGTTAATCACTTTTACTCAACACAATATGTATTTATTTACCTATGATTCTATGATCTGAACTTTTACACGGGGTTGGATGAATCTTGAACATCATGTGAAGTTTGAGTCACTAATTAGGAGCTTCTAGCTTTCTTTTCACCGAATGGGAATCCATCTTCCTTAATCTTGCAATTTGTGGCTATATTCACTCCAACATGGAGATTTCTTTTGCTTATAGTGTTATATTTTATTTTTATGTTTATTTTTTGGTTTCAAAATAGACTGCTTAGACTGATTGCTTAAAGAACCAGTTGTGATTTTTGATGACTTTTCAGGATTTCAATTCCTTCAAAGCTTCTCTCAGTCATTGGCCTCTTTTTATTGCTTTTGAATCATTATCTTTTGAAGGAAAGTGATTGTGATACTGGACAAGTGTAACAATCTGCTCTCACTATAAAGGGAAAGAGGATTGGCTTTTATGCAGTAAAAAAGACAGGCTATATCAGTTAACTAAATATGTTCTTGGCTTGATCCTCAGTTATATCTTACATTGTAAAAGGTTCAATCTGCAGATCTCTCATAGATCAATGTTTATAGTAGGAAAACCTCATATTTCTATTTTAGATTGAATAAAGAAGTGAAGAATTTTACTCAAGGAGTTGAATTGAAATAATATCTGTTCATTAAAAAAAGAGAGAGTAGGGACCAGGATTCTGTAAATGAAATGTGGAATGCATCTCAAAACATGGTTTTGAGATGCATTTCAATTTTATAATATTAAAAAGTTTATTGGGAATGTAAAAAAGTGTGTTGGAAATGTAAAAAAGCTTATTGGGAACGATGAAAAAGTATTATAAAATTGAAAATGCATCTCAAAACATGGTTTGCAAACACATGCCACACAGGGCCTTAAACGTCACTACAAATTCTTAGGATAGATATGCAGAAGACACATACAACTAGCATACTTGCTTCATATGTATGCTAGCAAGATGATTAGAGAATATTTGCCGGCTTTACTTCTAAATCCACCTCAGCATTTTTCTAATTGCCTATTTCCCATCATCTCTGACTCATTATATTGTAATCATCAGCTTCTCTAACACATACATCCCTTTCACATGTACAGTAAATACATGTTCATCAATGGCAAATACTTTGCAATCATATCCTGTTCAAACACGGTTTTGCAGTTGCTTTATTTGTTTGTTTGTGTTTTTCTTTTGAAGAATTCCCCTTATACTGGAGCTTTAGAATTAAATAGAAAACTCAGTGAAAAGGGCTATAAATTTTGTTTATTCAAGAATTTGCATCTAGGAATTACTTGCCTACTGTAAGAAAGCAGTCAAAGTGACACCCAATGCTAATTATTCATGGAGGTCTCATCAAGCCTTGAAAAGCTCTCCTACTCCTTGCATTCATGTTTCTCAATTACAGCAAGTATGGCTTAGTTCCAAGCTTTTCTATTTGTATATCATGCAAAAGTCTACAGTTCATTTTTTGTTGCTGCTGAAAGTTACAAAAGCAGTCATAATTTGGAAACCTTCTGTTTTAAGATTAAGATGGAAATTTGGATCTAGAAAGTTTTTTGCAAGACCAATTATTAGTCTTTCTGTTATGGATCAACTCTTCGTTGAGTCAAATTTGTCAAGCCTGAGGATTCTTTTTATTCTTTTGATGTTTCATCTAATCAGAAGATCCCCACATATTGCCTCAATCTCTCTCTTGCATTTCCTAGGTTGCCTTTCTAGCTTCTGCAGTGGGACCTAGAGTTGCTGCAGCCTGTGCCCATGCATCCTTAGCTACGCTATCTAAGGATGAAACTTCAACTTCATCTAGAAATGTTCAAATAGATGGATCAAGGTAAGATGATAAGTTGACTGGCTTCATACGGTTCATTATCAGCATCTTCATTTGAGCCTGTTTATGTTCGTTTGGTTGAATACCCTATTAACTAGCTTTAAAAGGGAAAGGGGGAAGACCTAGGGCTTCTTCATTATCATGTTTTAAAAGATGGTTTTGAAAACATGTTTTTGGTTAAGAGTTTTTTAATGTAAAAATTGCATTGAAAATGTTAAAATGATGTATTGGAAATATAAAAATGTATAGTTAAATAGTAGAAAGATGTATTGGGAATGATGAGATATTAATATAAAATGCAAATATTCAAAAACATGCTAACAAACAGGCCCCTAAAAAGAATTGGAAAACAACTATAAAAATGGGCATGTGATATAAATGTCAATGACACAATATGTCTCGACCGTACACGATGGTGAGATATGATCCATATAGATGACCCTACATAGTGGGACATTGTTGGTTGAATCAACTATTACTTTCAATAAATAGGATTGTAAATTTGTTTAGCCTTGGCTCATCTATAAAATCTGTCGCCATTTGACCTGAGGTCACGGGTTCAAGCCACTGAAAAATAGCCCCTTCCCCAGACACCCTGCAAATCTGGGAAATTCTTTGCACTGAGCTGCTCTTTTTATTATTATGTTGTTATAGATTCTTTTTCTATATGGAGTCGCTAACAAAGTTAATGCCATTATAATTTAAAGGAGAATTAAGCCATTTTTTAAAAAAGTTTACTCCTGTATGCCTTTTGTTTCTAGTGGTCATTTTATTTTTCATGTGTACATTTGGGGCAAACTTTCGAATTTGTTTACTCATTTATTTTTTATTTGAAGGATGAATACGGAAGGAATGCTTGGTATGGAAGGTGGTTCCCTTGGAAACTATGTTAGTTCATGTCAGCAGAAAGGTATGTTGTGAACTTCCTTCTGAAGATTCCTTATCCTTTCTTTATGTAATTGGGAATTTACACGATTCAGATGTTACTGCATTATCTGCTGAAAAAGTGAGAATTGCTGCCAAGGTTGGTCTTACTGCTGCTGCTACAAAGGCGAAGCTCTTTGCTGACCATGAAGAGCGTGAAATTCAAAGGTTATCAGCAAATATTGTGAATCACCAGGTACTTTGTTCATGGATTATCTGAATGCTTTTCAACTTTAATCACAATCTGTTATGTTAAGATTTTCTTTGTTCCTCTCTCTATAATAATATTTTTGTTACTGGTGTTTGATTTCAGTATAGCTGCTCTTGTGCATCTGAAAGAGTTTTGTGACTTTTGACTTTTCTTTTCCCTTTCTTTTTTTTTTTTTTTTTTTTTTTTTTTTGTAAAAAAGAAAAAAAAATCTTGGGATGTTTAGTGGATATTAGATAACTTTTATCATTTCCATTACACACTAACATTTGTTTAGTGCTTCCATTGATTTCATTATAAACATTAGCTGTCAAATTGGTTTAAAGTTTAACTAAGTGTTGGAAATGTTTGCTTTTAGGGAGGGTTTTGAAGGCAGTAATGTCATGAGAAAAATGTAGTAGACAATCATGGTGCTGATATTTTTGGGTGCTGTATAGATGTTATAGTCTGTACATGCAGATCCATTCTTTTGGTTTCAGGGTTCATGGTCAGTTGAATCTCATTGGTTTCTAAAATGATAAGAAATTGTGTGTGGGTTGGGTTGGGGGTTGTAAAAGAGAAGAAATAGCTATTACCCTACTCTGAAGTGGGATACAATTTGTTGCCAAAAGAACTGATACTTCATTCTCCAGTGGATACATATTTCTGAAGCCCGTAATGAGACTTGTCTAATACGGACATTTCTAGCTCTGCCACAGCCAAGAATTTATTGTCCCTGAAGTTCAAAAATGTTGATTGATATAGAGATAAAGCATTAACCCTTTTAGGTCCCTTTATATATATATATATATATATATATATATATATTTTTCTTCAGGCATTTCAATGTTGCAAAATATTCTCTTTGTAAAATACGCACATTTCTAGCTCTGCCACATCCAAGAATTTAATGTCCTTGAAAGTTCAAATGTTGATTGATATAGAGATAAAGCATTAAACCTTTTAGGTCCCTTTATATATATATTTTTTTCTGCAGGCATTTCAATGTTGCAAACTATTCTCTTTGTAAATACACTCATTTCTAGCTCTGCCACAACCAAGAATTTATTGTCCCTGAACTTCAAATGTTGATTGATATAGAGAAAGCATTAACCCTTTTTCCCTTTATATATATTTATTATACTTCAGGCATTTCAATGTTGCAAAATATTCTCTTTGAGACATTTAGTCAAATGAACTATGGAAAATAATAAGCATGGGTAGATTATTGGTCAAACTCTGAACAAGTTACTGTATGTCTGTATCACAGTTCTGTGCAGTTTCAATAGGTCCATTGTTAGATGGGTTTCCAATTGATATTGGATAAGATTGAGGTAATCTTTTCTACTAGTGCTAGCCGGGGGGGGGGGGGGGGGGGGGGGGGGGGGGGGGGCTGTGTTTGGTAGCCTGTGACAAAGGGAGAAGAAAGAAGATGAATCAGGGATACCTGAAGAGGAAAGATCAGACAATCAAATAATGATAAGGTCTATCTAGCGCAACTCGTGATTTTAATTAGCTATAAACTGCTCAAGGGGAAGAATCCTTTTGTTGTTGTGATTTCTTCTTTCCGATGATAGACATAACTACGCGCTTCTGCAGCGTCCCTAAATCATATTTCTTTTAAATTAGGTATTTAGACTGCATGAACACTGAAGAAGCATAATTACTTGAAGCTTCCTAATTAACGTAATGCTTGTCGTCCCTAACTCTGGAATAACCTACTCTAAATTTTTTAAGATCCTCATCAGCAGCAACCCTTTCTTTTAGAAACCATCTGTTATTGCATTGCAAATTTTTCTTAAGTGTGAGACTGGGATCACTACTGGACAGAAGAAGTCTTGTTGCCTGTTGGTCCTAGAATACTTGTCCTGGGTGTTTCATGGCCTTTTTAGAGTTTGAATAGCTAGTTGGTGTTACTTTCTTTGTATTTGCAGAACAATGCACTTTTCGTAATTTAGATAAATCTGTCTGCGGAACCGGTTATGTTGATATCTGCATCTGTGGCTGCAAATGCCAAGTTAAAAAAAGGTTCCAGAAGTTCTTTTAAACTTTTGCCAGTAATTTGAATGTTTGGGGCTGAAAGTCTGGGACTACAGTATGTCAGTGTGGATAAAACTTTATCTTTTTAATATAATCAGTACTTCTCAAGTTATTATTGTTGGTGGTTGTAATCCCTGCCCTCTTTATAGTTTGTGTTGATGTTGAGTTTTTTAACCTTGCATGATTGGTAATTCGGACTACTCGCCCCTGCAAAGTTTACCACCCTATTTAAGTCCTTGGTATTCTGAATCAATGTCGGCTTAGTAACAGAAATGGCCCTAACTGTTTGTGTCTCGCCTTGTATCCAGTTGAAAAGATTAGAGCTGAAGCTGAAGCAGTTTGCCGAAGTGGAGACCTTGTTAATGAGAGAATGTGAACAAATGGAAAGGACAAGGCAAAGGATTGCCACGGAACGCTCTCTTATGGCTTCAACACAACTTGGTTCCCCTGGATTAGCTCGGCCTATGGGCCCACCGAATGTTAGTCCTGCCATGGTTCCCAGCAATATTGGTAATCGACAGCAAGTTCCGAATGCTCCACAGCCGTTCATTCCTGGGTTTGGCAGTAATCAACAGATGCATCCACACATGTCACTCATATCTCAACAACAATCTATGTATGGACTCGGGCCGAGGTTACCGCTTTCAGCTATAAACCCATCCTCCTCAGCTTCTTCCAATATGATGTTCAACTCTCCACCAAATTCTCACAATGCACTAAATCATGCAATGATGAGACCTCTGTCTGGTTCTAAATCTGGTTTGGGATGATGGTTGTGCTGACAAAGATGCCTGGAGAGTATTTATGATTTGCCTTTGCATGTTTCACTGAAGGCTGAGTGAGATTCATTGCAGGAAGAAGACCATGCCAGCTAATTATGCTGACTTTCTCTGGCGATCGTTCAACTAATTTATTTGTCTTTTTTTTTTTTTTCGGTTCTTTTTGTATACTATTTTAACATGATACACAATTAGTGTTAGTTCTCTTAGCAACTAATTGATCAGTCTTCCGTTTCACATATTTTGTCCCTTTCAATGAGATCTGTCTGAATCTCCTTATTTGGAAGTAAGTCTTCAGTGTAGAGCGATTAAAACTGCTTGAGGAAAGAGTGTTTTTTTCTTTTTCTGTAACCAAAAGAGTGTTGAATGTTAGCTAAAAAGAGAAGCAACCCTGGTGAACAAAGTTCCATTGATTCGTGAAATGAACATCATGTTCCGTGCATAGTAGTTTTCACTATTTTTCAAGTAATCCAAATGAATTTGAGGGCTTGATCGTTTTCACCTTTGAAATTGTAAGTTTGAGTAACCATTTTGTATTAGAAAGCCTCATGTGAATTGATCGAAACAAGGAGGTTAGGTCTGTTTTAATAATCATGTACGATGAGATACCAATAATTAATAGGGAGCCATTAAATGGCTCGATTCTGTCTAGGACCGAGGCGCGTGAATAGAATTTCACATCAGTTCTTTGGTCCAAAATACGAAAATGCCCCTCATCCGTGAAGTTAATTCTCTCTCATATGGATAGAAGGAAACCCATCTTCTCCATCTCTATCTCTCCCTCAACCTTATTCTCTATGACTTGAATCATTATCTCTCTTCCATGTAGGATCGAATAGAATAGTTTTTGTTCCTTCTCAGTTTCTTCTACTTGCAGAGCAACATTCTTTTCAGCATGATTCAACAAATAATTAGCGTCGGCATCAAATCCATTCCCAGCTTTGGGTTATAAATAGGTTGCTTCGGTTTCGTTTTATTCTAGTTCCCCGTTTGGATTTATAACGATGAAGCTTCATATATGAACTCCATGTATGTTAATATGTTGAATTATAATATTTATGATTGCAAGACGGAAATTATAGAAAATGATAGATATATGTAACAGTTTCCCACGCAATTTGTATGGAACTGTAAATTGACATGTATTAATATGAGTTTTACTCTGATACTTTGATTTAAGAACAAAATAACTGAGAAGATTGTATGTTATTAGAACAGCTCAATCGTTAATGAATGTAGTAAAGAAGAAGAAATGAACGATACATTAGTTCAAATAAAACAATACTACCCATGAAGCAAAAACAGTATAGAGTATATAGAGTAGAAAAAACATTACAGTCCTTTTGTAAAATAGTACAGAGTGATAAAAAAAATCAGTACAGTCTTTATTGTCAAATAGTATAGAATAGTCATATTGTAATTAATTGTCCCTAAAAATCTAGGCGAAAAATAAAAGAAATATTGATTGCCATAAATTTAAAACCCATGTTTTTTACTACATTGTTTTTCAAAAATCTGGACGAAAAGTAAAAGGAAAAAAAATAAAATCACTTGCGGATGTTAAAAGAGGAGAATAGAAAAAAATGGACAGGAAGAGATAAGAAATTGGGGCCGTGAAAGAAAAAAGAGAGAAAAGAAAGCAATTCAGAAAAAATAGGAGAGGAGAGAGAAGATAAGAAGGAAGTGAGAAAAAATGTAGAAACCAAAAGCTGGACCCCTCTCGAGAATCTCGGTCCGGGACATACTCGGTCCATTTAATATTTCTTTAATTAATATAGACAATTAAATGTTTGTCTACATACTGGATACTATTTGACTACTAAGAAACTAAATTGATCATACATGAAAATTTTGAAAAAATTAGCATGTTAATTTTTTTATTTCTTAAATTTCAACAACATATATTTTTCAAGAGAATTTTAAACCATGATGGAATGGTTCACAAATTGGGACAGGCCCAAAACATCCTCCAAGGTTCCGATTTCGATTTCACTTCTCATGGAACTAAAATCAACGGTTTTTGAAAAAAAAAATGTGGTCATGTCTAGTTTGAAAATATGTTTCAATTTTGTAGGTCTTGACTAATTTTTAAGTTTTCAGGAATACCCTTCGCTAATCGACAATGGGAGATCATTTTTGATGAAATTTTTTCACGGACCATTTAAATTTTAAATGCAACTTAAAAGGTTGAAATGAAACATTGTTTAAAGATAAATGGCCAAATAAAATTGTACCATCAACTTAATGGGCTATTGGAATTATTGACCCTATTTATTATAAAACAAATTAAAAAAAAATAAAATACCTTATATATATATATATAAAATTATATCTTGTCAGCTTGCACTCTAAATAGGTAAAATCGAATCTACGACCATGGGGTGAACCTCTATGCGTATAACCGTTTAAATAGTAACTCCTTCATAATATATACCCTTTATTTTGAAATAAAAGAATATGCTAATTCCGGGTGGGGATGGGTTGAGGGTGACAAGCGTGAAATATTGTCTGGCAGGCAGCGGCGGAGAGGAGGGGGGGGGGGGGGGGGTGCCACTGCCTCTCCTTTATCCGGGAGCGAAGGGTAGTAGTATTACTACCCTTCGACTCCGCCCCGGCAACGGCGCAGCTGAAAGTAAGGTTTCAGCTGCTGCCCCACCATTAGTCTTCTCGAAGAAGAAGACCCACTAAAGAAGATGAAGTCTTCAGCTTTTGTTCTTTTCTTTTTATTTTTATTTTTATGCCCCCTTAGTAAAACGACGTCGTTTTACTAAGGGGGAAAAAGCAAAAAAAAAATTAACATTAAGGGCCTGACTGAAAATTGAATTTTGCAAATTAATCCCTCCCCATTTTGAACCTACGGCCAATAATTCAATTTCCCCCAATTCATACCTAACATTTCCTTGAATTCTTTCCTCTCTTCTCTTTGTTTGCCCATTGAAAACAGAGCAGCAGCACGCTGCAGCAGTCAAGGCTCAGCGCCAGCGCGTTCCGGCTCCTCCGTAAACAACCACCGTGCAACTCCTCCGCCGCCGTCCGTCCCGTCCGGCGTCCACTGCAGTCTGCAGGCTGCCTCTTTCTCCGGTTCTCCCTCCCTTTGGCCTTTATAGCTTCAGCTTGTATGTTTGTAAGTTTTAATTTTTTTTTTAATTCTAATTTTTGTGTAGTTTTTTTATTGTTAGTAGTTTAATTTTATAATTTATTATATATGGGATGTATGATTATATACTATAGCAATGTTGTTTTAAATTTTAGAATTTTTATTAATTTAGAATTTAATATTCATAAATAGAATTGTGATTATCAATTTCTTATTGTGTGTTTATTATTGATTAATTAATTTTGTGTATGTAATTATTTAATAATTTGTGTGATGCTTGTGTTTTTTTTTTTTTTTGTAGTTTGATGTTATTTGGTTAATATATACTGTGAAGGTATAATTTTAATTTGTTAAGTTTGGTAAATTTTGATAGGTTATGGATAAATTTTTGAAACGAGGTATAGAAGTTTCTAAGAACTCTCATGAGGATGAAAGTAAGGAAAAACATTCTCGTGTGGAATTCAATCTAAATGATATTGTCATGGACCCAGGCCTACGGAAACCAATCATAGAATATGATATGTGTATTAGAGATCAAGTTCGAAGAGAGTATTTGGTTAGAGGTCCTTGTCAACCAATTGGTCATAATTATCCCCGAAAATAATATGGTAAGGATTCTAGATGCTTTCAAAGTGTTTGGTTTCAGAAATATGCTTGGTTGGAGTATAGCATATCAAAAGATGCCGCATTTTGTTTTTGGTGCTATCTCTTTAAAAATAAGCACAAAGGAAATAAGACAGGAGAAGAGACATTTACTACTGTAGGGATGAGTAATTGGAAAAAAGGCATAGAAATATTTAATAAACATGTTGGTGGTCCGAGTAGTGCGCACAATGATGCAAGAGTCCAACTAGAAGGTTTTAAAAAATCAAAGACAGAGTGTGTCACATTTGGTACAAGAACATGGGCGTGAGTCTGAGATAGCATATCGCACTCGTTTAATAGCAAGTTTAGATGTGACACGATTCCTATTGAAACAAGGGTTGTCTTTTCGTGGACATGACGAGTCAAAAAAGTCACTAAATAAAGGAAATTTTCTTGAATTTATTGACTGGTACTATCTGCGAAACAAAGTAGTATGCAAGGCTTTTCAGAATGCTCCTGAAAATAATACAACGACGTCTCCAACAACTCAAAAAGAACTATCAAGTGCTTGTGCTGCTTCAATCACAAGTGTCATTCTTGCAGATATAGGAGATGATGTATTTTCTCTTTTGGTTGATGAGTCTAGAGACATTTCCATTATAGAACAAATGGGGGTTGTTTTGAGATATGAATAGAAATGGAGTTGTTATTGAGCGTTTTCTTGCTATTGTGCATGTGGATGACACTTGTTCTATGACATTAAAGAAAGGTATTGAAAAATTGTTTGCAAATCATAATTTGTCTTTATCAAGATTGAGAGGTCAAGGATATGATGGGGCTTCAAATATGCGAGGTGAGTATAATGGATTATAGGCTCTTATATTGGCTGAAAATCCATCTGCAAGATATGTCCATTGTTTTTCTCACCAACTTCAACTAGTTGTGGTTGAAGTGTGTAAGAACAATCGAGCCGTGGGTGATTTCTTTCAATACGTTGCTATGATTGTTAATATTGCTGGAGCTTCATGTAAAATAAAAGACAAACTTAGGCAACTTGAACATGAGAGGCTTGTGAATGGTTTGGAGGCAGGAAATATTGTTAGCGGCAAAGGAAAAAATCAAGAACTTAGTTTGAAGCGTCCAGGGGACACGCGTTGGGGATCACACTATATGACTATTGTCCGAGCGATGTCTATGTGGACTTCCATATTACATGTGCTCGAAAATGTGCATGATGATGGTGCAAATAATGATAATAGCAGTATGGTTGCAACCTTAATTGATAAGATGGAGAGTTACTCATTTGTATTTGTGATGCATATGATGAAATTTTTATTGGGAATCACAAATGAGCTGTCACTTGCCTTACAACAAAAGGATCAAAACATTATTCTTGCTGTCAACTTGATTAAGACAATGAAAGTCCGGCTACAAAAATTCAGAGATGTGGGATGGGATGAACTCTTGAATGAAACCAACACATTTTGTGTTCAACATATGATCCCAATACCACAGATGGATGAAAACATGAATATTCGTGGTCGTAGCAGGCGTAGCGGACAAACAGTTACTCATTTTTATCATTATCGTGTAGAAATTTTCTTAGAGGTATGACTTCTAAACACATTATTTAAATATTCTAATTTCAATAGTATTTTTGAAATTTATTATTTTTATTGTTTGCAATTGTAGGTTCTTGATAGAATGGTTGCAGAGATGAATAGTCGTTTTAAGGAATCATATACAGAGTTGCTTATTTGCATTGGGTGCCTTGATCCAAAGAATTCGTACTCTCGATTTGACGTTGGTAAGCTAATCCGACTTGCTGAGCTTTATCCAAATGATTTTTCTGGAACCGATCTCATTTTACTTCAGGGGCAACTTATGAGTTACATTGAAAGTGTGCAAACTGATGATGAGTGTTCTATGCTTGAAAATTTGGGAGATCTTGCAAAAAAAATGGTTGAAAGTGGCAGGAGTGTCTTTTTTCCATTAGTGTATCGTCTGATCAAGTTAGCGTTGGTTTTACCTATTGCAACTGCTTCTGTTGAAAGGGTTTTCTCTTCGATGAAACTTATCAATACAGAATTGCGGAATAGAATGGGAGATGAGTGGATGAATGATTGTTTGATATCATATATTGAGAAGGAGATTTTTGTCCAGATTGAAAATGAAGTAATTTTGCAACATTATCAAGCTATTAGGGAACGCAGAGCACAATTATCTCGTATTACTGATGCGTCCGGTTGTGGTGGTTCGGGCTTCAAGAATTAGTTGTTTTACTAGTATTTCTTTGTTTTTAAATTTCTCATTAAGGTTTTAATTTTTGGACATATATTTTTATGTTTATTTTGATACTTTACTGGTATGTATTTTATTTAATGACCCGCGAAAAAAATTCCTATTACGCTCGCCCCCCCCGGGAATTTAGCTCTGCGTTCGCCGCTGCTGGCAGGTGCACATGGTCATTAAACGTGCCATACGTACAACTATGCATTATGGTAGTTGGAGTATTGAAACCTTAACAACCAGAACACAATCGCAGCGCTAAGAAAAAAGTATAGCAATAGAGATACAATACACCCTCCATCAAATGATACTTTATAAACTGATATACTCTCTAACATATTAACTTTTTCAATCTCAACTTGGGCAGTTCAAAAAACTAAAGATTTTAATAAAATAATAATTTTTATAAAGACCCTTCACTAAATACTATAGTTTTTTCATGAAATTATTCATTCAGTGAATAATAGCATATGGTGCATCACTAATCACTAATACAGAAAAATCTATTGGAGATCTTATTTGAGACTGTTGGAGGTAGTTTTATGAAATTTCCTTGTGTCTCAAATGTCGCTATTGTGAATAGTCTTTTTATTGGTCGTGGTTGTAAAAAGCGTCTCCTTTCCTATATATTGGAGGCACTTTTCCAAAAACCCGTCTCCATTTCTCGATTTTTTGCAGACTATTGGTGGTGCGTATTAGAGTAAAAGGGTATACTTTTTCCTATTTATTGGGGGTGCTTTTATAAATAACCGCCTCATTTTCCCCTTTTTAGGAGGACATTTGAAGTTATTAAACTCAGTAATGAACTCATAGAATTGGGTAATTCTACGATAAACTCGATCTGAATCGATAGACTTGTCCAAGTCTTCGAGTTCAAACTGAGTCCAAAAAATTATGGGGCATACTATTTGCAGGAACCAAATTACTATTCATAGAAACATTTTCTGTGAATTTACTATAATGCCCTCAGTTATTTTTTTATAAAAAAAATCAAGAAAAGAACAAAAAATGTCGCCAGGCGACATTTTTGCTCAAAATGTTGCCTAGGGACATTTTTTGTTCCTTTCTTTTCTTTTTTTTTTTTATTTTAAACTAAGGGCATTATTATAGTATATTCACAAGAAAATTTTCCTGTAAATAGTATTTGGTTCCTGCAAATAACAGTTCCGAAAATTATTTACAAATCCGTTATTTGGCCATGGAATTAATTAAAGCAATCTCAAGTTTCCCTCTTCTGGTGCTTTTATTGGGGAGAATTGGGAAACTCCGCATGCTCTCAACCGATGTGGGAATTTGAAAGTTCCGCTCACGGTTATAAAAAAAAGTCTCTTATAACTGCGTATTAGAGCCGGTTGTAAATAAACTGTTTCCAATGCACACTTATTAGAGGCGGTTCTAAGTGAAACTTCTCCAATACCAAGGTATTAGGCGCGGGTGTGAAGAACAGCCGCTAATAAGCACTTATTTGTGCGGTTCTTAAAAGACCGCCCCCTTTAAACTAGGGATAGCCACTGTTCCAGTTCGAACGGGAACTGACCCAGAACCGGACTGGTGGCTTCGGACCCGGAACCGGATCCGCCTAAGGAGGTTCTGGTTCCGGTTCCACCTTTGAAAGAACCGAAAACCGTGGCCATGGACCCAGGCCTACGGAATTCAATCTAAATGATATTGTCATGGATCCAGGCCTACGGAAACCAATCATAGAATATGATATGTGTATTAGAGATCAAGTTCGAAGAGAGTATTTGGTTAGAGGTCCTTGTCAACCAATTGGTCATAATTATCCCCGAAAATAATATGGTAAGGATTCTAGATGCTTTCAAAGTGTTTGGTTTCAGAAATATGCTTGGTTGGAGTATAGCATATCAAAAGATGCCGCATTTTGTTTTTGGTGCTATCTCTTTAAAAATAAGCACAAAGGAAATAAGACAGGAGAAGAGACATTTACTACTGTAGGGATGAGTAATTGGAAAAAAGGCATAGAAATATTTAATAAACATGTTGGTGGTCCGAGTAGTGCGCACAATGATGTTCATAAATTAACCCCATGTAAATTTTACCAAAAGTATTACTCCTTGAAAAAAAAAAAAAATAATAATACATGAGACATTTATTCATAAATGAAAAACAAGGAAATCAATTTCGCCTGAAAATTCGACAAAGTCTCCCCTATAAATGTAACATACTCCCTGTCAAGGATACTTAAATACTTCATTAAGATTCCAACTATTTCAAATAATACGGAATTCAGTTTTAAATCAATTCAGACAAAATCTCCCCTGCTTGTTTTTGATTAAAACACAAGTGCATCATAACATCAACACAGAAGCTTCACACAATTTCCAACAATAACATATTCATTTATAAACATTTCGCTATATGAAGTCCCGGGAAATTTTATCCCTTGATTGCGCGGCTTCATCCAAGTTGTGACCTGTTTCAATCAGACAGTACTAAGGATAAAAATAAATGTTGTTATAAAATTATGTCCACCTCGTTTCATTAAAATCAAAGAAACATATACAAATACACACACACACATACACACCCACAGAAAAAAAATTAATAAAAACAAACAATATACCTGAAAATGATTCTTAACTTATTCTCTTTCTCTTATGGGACACTTGATCCTCGAACCATAGTCCTTCGCTGTGGTCATCACGAAGTATGTATTTATCAAGTTCCCTATCTTCCCCATCTGCTCTCGATTCAGGTAACCCACTAGAGAAAGGGCCAGCCTCATAAAGCCCTTCTTCTGTATCAATCCCTTCCACTCCGTGATATTGTTTACCATGAAGAACAACAGACCAATGTTCGTCACAAGGATCGGTGATATAAAAAACTTGTTTCGCCTGCGATGCAAGTATAAATGGTTCCCCTTTGAAACCCTCCCGATTAAGGTTCACCAAGGTAAAACCCAATGGATCATCAGTTTGAACCCCACTATTGTTATCAACCCATTTCCAGCGAAATACAGCTACTTTGAAACAAACATAGTCAAGCTCCCAAATATCTTCGATCACCCCGTAATAAGCCATGTTTGCATACAATGGATTTTTATCCTTCCTGCTAGAAACATGTAAAGCCTCTGAGATTAATGTAACACCACTGTTTTGTGCCGTACTCTTCTCATCTTGTCTCTTAGTAGTAAATGAATATCCATTTATGTCGTAGCATGAAAATGCTCGAACTGCAGGGCTGGGCCTAAACGCCAACCATTTCAATCTCTCCGAAACGTCTTTCCCCATGACAGCATTACCAAACCAATAGACAAATGTCCGAATATATTCATTGAGCACATGTTGATCCGTCCAAGCAGGATAAGACGTTCTTATTGAACGCATATGGTCTGTCACACAGGGCGCAACTTCTTCAGAATTGCGCAGTATGTAGAGATGCGCCTTCATCAATTCAACATTAGACGGCAAAAACATTTTTCCTCCCCTTGTGCCCATACCTGTAATCCTTCCATCGTGCCGATTCTTAGATATTCCAATTGATACTGTATCGGCCAAGTACTCAGTGCAAAACTCAATTACCTCCTCAGCTATATAACCTTCAACAATACTAGCATCAGGACGATAACGATTCTTAACATACCCCTTAAATACTTTCATATATCGCTCGAATGGGTACATCCATCGCAAATGAACAGGCCCGCAGATTTTTATCTCTCTAACCAAATGAATCACCAAATGGACCATAATATCAAAGAAGGCGGGTGGAAAATACATTTCTAATTGACAAAGGACAACATTTATTTCATCTTGTAACTGATCAAGTCTTTCGCGCGCGATAACCTTGCTACATATAGCATTAAAGAAGAAACAAAGTCTTGTTATACTGGACTTAACATGCTTGGGCAATATCAAGCGAATAGCTACAGGCAACAATTGTTGCATTAAGGCATGGCAATCATGAGACTTCAAACCAACCAATTTCAAATCTTTCAAGGAAACAAGTCTACTTACATTTGAAGAATATCTGGATGGAACTTTGATGCTACGCAAACTTGAACACAATTGTTTTTTCTCTTTTCTGGACAAAGTGTGACAGGCAGGGGGGTCGAGCTACTGATGTTAAATTTGATCTTATGTTCATATCAACCATATCAAGTCTGGCATTATAATCATCCTTAGTTTTACCAGGGATGTTCAAGAGTGTACCTAACAGGCTTTCACAAATATTTTTCTCAATATGCATAACGTCGAGACAATGTCTGACATCCAAGTTCTCCTAGTATGAAAGTTCAAAAAATATGGATTTTTTCTTCCAACAACATCCCTCATTATTTCTGGACTCCGAAGGTTTACCAAACTCCACATTAATGTCCGTCACACGAGCTTTCACCTCTGGCCCGCTCAAGAGTTCTGGAGCTTTTCTGAACTCTTGAAATCCATTGAATGCTCTTTTCATACGGCGATAAGGATGAGTCTCGGGAAGAAATCTGCGATGCCCAAGGTATACTGTCTTCCTCCCATGTGCAAGCTGACAAAAATCTGTACTGTGCTCACATATTGGGCATGCTTTATGTCCTTTAACAGAGTACCCAGACAAGTTTCCATATGCAGGAAAATCATTAATGGTACAGAACAACATAGCACGTAATGTGAACATTTCTTCACGATATGCATCAAACACAAGTGCGCCTTCATCCCATAACTTTTTCAAGTCTTCAATAAGAGGAGCAGATACACATCGATGTCATTTCCTGGTTGCCGTGGGCCTGAAATCATTAGAGACATAAGTATGTAATTGCGCTTCATACACAAGTAAGGCGGCAAATTGTAAATAACCAACATTACCGGCCATGAGCTATGTGTGCTACTCAGACTGCCAAACGGGTTCATTCCATCAGTACACAAACCAAGTCTCAAATTTCTGGCTTCTCCCCCAAAAGAAGGATACATTGAATCAATTTTTTTCCACTGATCTGAGTCTGATGTATGCATTATCACCTTGTCATCATCACTGGGAATACACCGATCTGAATGCCATGTCATTAGTTTTGCATCTTTTGCATTAGCGAACAACCGTTTAAATCTCGGTATTATAGGAAGATACCACAGAACCTTAGCCGGCGACCCCTTCTTTTGCGCATCAAAACTATCTTCAACCTTATCACACAGCTGCTTGTTTTTGTATCGAGAAGTTTTACACTTAGGACAAAGCAATAAATCCTTATACTCATTCCTGTAGAGGACGCAATCGTTTGGGCAAGCGTGGATCTTCTTATACTCCATACCCATTGGACACAATATTTTTTTCGCCTCGTAAATTCGATCTAGAAGTTCATTATCTTCTGGGAGCATATCCTTCAATACCCTCAATAAGGCTGTAAAACTAGTATCTGAGAACCCATTTGCCGCTTTCAAATTAAACAACTTCAAAACACTAGACAAGCGTGTATATTTAGTGCAACCGTTGGAAAGAGGCTTCTCATTGTCACCCAAAATGGAAGCAAGAACTTTCGGTTTATCAGCAAAATCCTCGGCCACATCCTCAATCATGTCATCTAATCGATCTCTAGTAATCCCATCATCTCCTTTTGCATGAGATTTTCTTTGCTCAGGTAAACCATCAATACTTTCACCATGCCAAATCCACAGTTTATAAGAAGGATCAAATCCGTTCCGATATAAATGGAATCTTATTGTATCTGAGTTATCAAACCGCGCACCATTTTTACAAGCTTTACACAGACAATGGACGTACTTTGTATTCTTATAAGCGAATTCAATGAAATTCTCAACTTCTTTCGCATAAAAATCGGAGGTCCGATCACCATACAACAAGATATTTCGATCCATGTGTAACTAACACCTTGAAATAAATAAAAAAACCAAATAATAATTCAACAAACAATGTACAAAGTATCAAGTTGCATGCTTGTCTTAGCACATGTCATACTAATGTTACTCATATAATCAAAACTAATATAATACCTCAATGAAAAAAATAATGCATAACCAACACATGCGCAATAGACATAATCAAATGAAGAAGAACCCATAAGTTTTTCCTTTATGCATTTCGTCAAACACATGAAATGCATAAAAAAATAATACACACTCTAAGTAGTGCTAATTATATGAACATCCTCCATTAAAAATCAAACACTATAAATCAAATCACATCACCAAGAAACTACATAGTATAACTAAATAGGGTTTCACAATACTAAGGTTCACCATATACATGGAATGCAACTTTAATTTACTCTACCATAAATAAAAATAAATTCTATAGGATGACATATCTAAAGTACAAGCATAAGCAATTACTGAGAAATTTTAGAAGTTTCTAACCTTAAGGTGGTAAATTTTAGCTCTAAATGACGATTCTTTACATCAAACGTGCAAAACCGTAGTAGAAATTTGGAGAAGAACACTTTGGGCCGCGATATGGAGATACACGTTGTTATTTAGGGTTAAATACGTCAATACAAAGGCGGTTATGATTAAACCGCCGTAGAAAATACCTTCTACGGCGGTTAATTGTTAAACCGCCGTAGAAAGCCCACTTTCTACGGTGGTTGGGACAAACCGCCGTAGAAAGTGGGCTTTCTACGGCGGTTGGAAGGTAACCGCCATAGAAAGTGAGCTTTCTACGGCTCTACGGCTGTGGGAAGGCAACCGCCGTAGAAAGTATGGACTTTCTACGGCGGTGACCTTCCAACCGCCGTAGAAAGTCTCTTTCTACGGCGGTTTATCCTAACCGCCGTAGAATTCTACGGCGGTTTATTTTAGAACTGCCGTAGAAAGTCCCATTCTACGGCTGTTTATTTTTAGACCGCCGTAGAAAGTCCGTATTTCTTTTATAACGGTGGTTTTCAATTTTCCGCCGTTAATCCACAGCCGTTAAAGCTCTATTTTGTAGTAGTGTGGTATGTAAACGTACTCACTTATCATAAAATGCTCATTTTCTATTGCATATAGCATAAACTCTAATGATTCTTAAAATCTAAAATAAAAAATATTCATAAATATCTAAATTAAAAAACACTAATGTAAAATGTATTTATAATAAAAAATTAAAAAAAGGAAAAAAAACACCCCAAGCCGCGGTGGTTGTGGCCTGGGGTATGGATTACCCAAGGGTGCTACACCCTAGGGTGTGTGTGTGTGTGTTTTTTTTTAATGTTTTTGTTTATTTATTTTTTATTTTTTAAATTATAAATGCAATAAATTTTTTTTAAATTTAGAATTTATGAATATTTTTTATTTAGAACATTAATAATTAATTATTATTAGTGTTAAAATGCAATTGGTATGTAAAAATACTCACTTATCATAAAATACTCAAATTTTGTTACATAAAGCCTAAACTCTAAAAATTCATAAATCCTAAATAAAAAATATTCATAAATGTCTAAACTAAAAAAACACTAATTTAAAATGTATTTATAATTAAACAATTAAAAAAAAAACACCCCCAGGCGCAGTGCAAAGGAAAATTTGGATTGATTGCCTGTAGAGGGGCTGGAAGGCCATTTTAATTTTTTAATATTAAAACTTGGACTGCATTTAGTAAAGGGCAAATTCCTATTTGGTTTAAAAAGCTCAAAAAACCCCCATGTGGTTTTTCGATATCCGTAACTGTTAGGTTTTTGGTTAACTTTAACGGTAATAGGGTCATTTTCGTAATTTTATCCCTTTTTAAAATGGTTGACTTCTTAGGTTGACCGTTAAAGTTAACCAGAATCCTAATGGTTACGGATATCGGAAAATCACATGGGGTTTTCGAGCTTTTTAAACCAGATGGGGGGTTCTTAATAACTTTCGTAAACCACACGAGGATTTTAAGAAATTTGCCCTTTAGTAAATGCTATACTGCATTTAACACTTCTGATTCACTTAAGCAAACAACTCTATATATTCCTCTAGAGGAATGTTTTATTTTGATTCTTCTATACTTATAATTTTAAATTCTATTTTGTTACCTTTGTACTATTTAAGTTATTTACACAAAAACCCCACATAAACTCCACCATCAATTATGTAATTTTTAATATTAAGTAACGTTTAAGTAATTTTATAAATATGAATGTTTCAATTAGTATATTTATAATTTTAAATATTTTGATATTTAATATTTATATTTATATTATTTAAAATTCATTTTTAATTAATTAGAGTTGATTAATAATTATTTATAATTTTTATTACATACTAAATAACAATTAAATGGAGTAAACTATTAAAATTACTAACAGCAAAGTTTTTTGGTAGTTTGGACATTTCTTCCCTCGTAATGGGACTCAAATGAAACAATGTTGATAACTGTCAAAATAGTAAATGTTTAAACTAGTCTACCCTTACTAACTGGCTCACAATTTATAATAAATTGTGGGTGAGTAACTAAATCACGTTTATAGTAGCCCCATATTCATAACTAAATCTCATTCAATAAATCTCACTTTATGAATATGGAGTTATTTTAAGTCACATTGCAGTTATTAACCCTCACTTTGTCTATATATTTTTATCTTTAGTATTAGGATATACTAGTCTAATAATTTGCTATTTCAACAGTTGTCAACGTTTTTTCATATCAATCTCCTTTTTAGAGGTGTAATTTTGCTTTCTGGTCACATTTAGGGGCATTTCATAGTTTTCACAAACCTCAAGGGGTGTTTGGTAGTTTGGACAAATCTCGAGGGAGGTAAATGTAATTTACTCTTGATTATAGATAATACTAAATTTAAAAAGAGAAGCAGACACCTAATTACATTTAAATACGCTTCTAATGAGTTACAAATTGATCATTTTTTAACTAGAATGAGTAATAGAAAATTATATGGTCCCGCTTGGACAAGTACTTCAAAAAAGTTTTTAATGTATTAAGAGTATAAAAAACTTTAAAATGGTGTTTGGATAAAAAAATTATAAAAATATTTTTCAAGAAAAGTATACTTCCAGTACAGTTTTTGAAGTACAAATGAAACATGTTTTATAAAGTTTTAAGTATTATTACCCCATCCGTTCTATACTTTTACTAGTGTACAACTTATTATGGATGACAATGTACAACACCCAAAATAGATAATTTGATATCCTTTATTCCATTTATAACCCTTACTTTTTAAGTATCTGCTAATTGTGCACCCTACATAATTATATTAGTAAGGGTAGGAGAAGTAAAAATTTTGAAGGGTGAAATACACCAAATATCACACAACTATCGGGTTTTGCAAAAAAAATACCACTTTGCTTTAAAATTTTCAAAAAAACACCACTTTACTTTCAAAACGTGCAAAGACTACCACTTTCTCCCGAACGGAAGTTACGTGGCTGACGGAAGGAAAAACGCAGGGGCCTTTTCATGTCTTTTCACTGTTTATCTTCCCCAAAAAAAATTTTCAAACAAAAAACTGAAGAAAATATTTTTCTTCAGAAGTCAGAAGGAAAAAAAAAATGAAGAAAACATTTTCAGGAAATCGTTTTCTTCAGAAACCTGAAAAAGTAAGAAACAGATTTGCATCTTCTTCTTCCAATGCCCACCGAGGACTGGAAATCGAGTCTCTTCTTCTTCTTCTTCTTATGTCCTCCTGGTATTTACCCCTGCATTATATTATAATTCACCTTAATAATATACATTTGTATAAATATTCCGGGAATTGACCTCCGCCCATGTTAAACTTACCGGCCATCAAGAAAATTATCGACTCAAGTGAGTGTTGACCTTCGCCAAAAGCAACTCCGAACAAGTAAATACTTCTCTATGAGCTCAGTAACAATGGAGTCAGTTGCTATATATGTATACATAAGTAAAACCCAAGTGGGATTCCTTCGTATATATACAGAATTGCTGTGAAGGAAGAAGAATGGAGAAAAATGGATTGAAGAAAGAAGAGAAACGGAGAGGGATGGGAGTTGGGGGAATTCGCCGAGTAATGAGGAGGAAGTCCGAAAGAACAAGCGGGAGGACGAGGTCGTTTACTTTTGCGTATCTTATTTGACTGACTGCTAACATTAATCCATCTGTAGAGAAAATAAACTGAAATGATGATGCTCAATTCCAATGCGCATGTGTGTATAATGATTAAGAAGAAGAAGAAGAAGAAGACCCGATTTCCAGTCCTTGGTGGGCATCGGAAGAAGAAGAAGAAGAAGCTGCAAATCCGTTTCTTACTTTTTCATTGTTTCTTCAGTTTTTTGTTTTAAAAAAAAAATTTGGGGAAAATGAACAGTGAAAAGACAGATTTACCCCCGCGTTTTTCCTTCTGTTAGCCAAAGTGGTAGTTTTACACGTTTTGAAAGTAAAGTGGTGTGTTTTGGAGTTTTTAAAGGAAAGTGGTGTTTTTTGCAAAACCCGATAGTTATGTGGTATTTGGTGCATTTCACCCAATTTCGAAAGTGGATTCTTCTGTTAGAACAAAAAATATTTTTCAAAGCGGACTCTTCTAATGGAACAGAGGAAGTATCAATTTAAAATTTTTTGTCCCTTTATGCTTTTTCACACTCTTCCCAAAGTGTAACTACCATTCACTCCTACCAACCCCGCCTCTGCCCGACCCTCCTCCCCGTCCCCGGCCCACCTCGACACCGACCTTGACCTTGGCCCGACCCCCACCCTAGCCCACATTCTTGCCTTGACCTCGACCCCATTCCCACTCCCGTGCCTTGACCCCGGCTCCACCTCCGTGCCTTAACCCTAGCCCAACTCCCCTCCCCCACCCCACTCCACCCAAAATATATATATTTTTTATACACAGTAAACAAAATTTATATAATTACCTGCACTAAACATAATTTAAATATGTTTTTATAAAATACTAGTCCAACATCTTTTAAACTAAATTTAACTTTAAAAGCATTTTTATAAAATACTTGTTCAAGCGTATATTTATACAAAAACTTTAAAAACATATTTTTTAAAATGTTTTTGAAAAACACTGTAACAACACTTTAGTTAATTTTAAAAGTAGCACTTGTACTTTTCACGATATCACTGTTAGTTTTCATGAGTAGCAAGTTTTTATTTTTCATCCTTAAAGTAATACTTTTCAAAAGTATGATAATACTTATGAACAGTATCACATGTACTGTTCACGAGTATCTAATTTTTTAAAAAAGAATTTTAAAAGTGATACCTTTCAACAATATTATACTAACACTTACAGGTACAACCATTTATTTTTACTTTTGATATGTGTTAGTTTAAAAGTTAAAAAGAAAAAGAAAAATATATTGTTCACGTAAACGTGTGATGGTGCGCGGGCACGCACACACACACACACACACATACATATATATGGCTTAAATATTATTAACCCCCCTATGTTTATATAGGAGTGTGACTTTGCCCCCCTGTGTTTTTTTAATTCGTCTTTTGCCCCTTGTGACCACAAGTGAAACCATTATATATAATGCAATGACTTTTATAACCCTTTTCTATTAAGCATTATTTTTTTTGACAAAACTACCCTCAACTAATTAAACATTAATAGTAAAAAGATAAATTAACTATTAAAACTTAAAATAATTTTGGTGGGTGCTGTGTGATTATCAATAAAATTATGAAACAAAGTTATTTAGGGAAAAAAAGCTCATGATTTTGCTCAAATAAAAATATGTTTATGTAACGAAATATTTTAATCTATGAATTTTCCATAAACACAACTAAAAAATAATGAGAAAGAGAAGGTAAATAAACGCATATCTTCTCTTTCCCATTATTTTTTAGTTGTGTTTATGAAAAATGCATAGAATAAAAGATTTCAGTCATGTTTTGACAAGTACTTCAAAAACGTTTTTAGTGTTTTAAAAGTATAGAAGACTTAAAAATGGTGTTTGGACAAGAAATTGCAAAATATTTTTAAAAAATAATTTGATGTAAAATGTATTTCAAGCACACCGTCAACATTTTTAATAAAATGCTTTAAAAAATTTAAAATCATTTTAAAATAAACTCGCGGGTCGGCCTGTCCCTCCCTCAATCCGCCCCCAATCTCGGACCGACCCCGACATCGGCCCCATTACGAATTGTCCCCTCCCCCGTTCTGACCTCAACATCAGCCTCGCTCTCGATCAAACCTCGACCCCAGCCCCCTCACGTTCCGACCTTAGCCTCACCCTAACATCACCCCTGACCCTGACCCCGACCCAAACTCTAGACCTGCCCCTGCAACCGAACCGGACCCCGCCCCGGCCCCAACCCTGACTTCCGGCCGGACTTGACTGCTGGCCCGGACCCGACCTGGCCCAGGACTCAGACGTGACCTGGCCCCGACCACGACCCCGACCCTGGACCCAGATCTGACCCGACCCCGACCTTGACCACAGACCTGGACCCAATCTGACCCTAACCCTGACATTGACCCCGAACCTCGACCCAGGACCTGAACCGAACCCAACCCGGACCCTTACCCGACCTCGACCCTGACCCAGGGCCTGAACTCGGACCCGACCCGAACCCCGACCCTTACTAGGGCCCGACCTCGGACCTGGACCCGGACCCGACCCCGACCTTGGCCTAGGACTCAACCCCAACCGCGACCCCTAACCTGACCCAGACCTCAACCCCGGACCCAGACCCGACCCCGACCCGGACCTGACCCTGACCCCGACCCCGACCCCGACCCCAACCTCGACCCTAACTCCGGACCCCGACCTCGGACCCCGGACCTCGACCCGGACCATACCCCAACCCCGACCTCGACCTTGGACCAGAGCCCAACCCCGACCACGTCCCCTGACTGGGACCTGACCCCGACCCTTGACAGGGACCTGACCCCGACCTTGACCCCAGACCCAACCCTGACCTCGACCCCAGACCTGGACTTGACCCCGACCCGACCCTAGACTTGGACCAAACCCTGACCCCGATCCTGACCACCACGCGACCCCGACCCCGACCTTGACCCCGGACCCGACCCTAACCCCGGACCTGAACCCAACCCCTATCTTGACCCCGAGCGACCCCGACCCCGATCCTGAGCCCAGCGCAACCTCGACCTCTGCCCACCCAAAAGAAAAAGAAATTGGTTTATATACAATAAACAAAATTTTTATATAATTTCCCGCATCAAACATAATTTTAAAATATATTTTATCAAATATCTTTTAAACTATTTCTTACTCAACAAACGTTTTTATAAAATTTTTGTCGAAACACATATTTCATTAAAAAAACTTCAAAAACATATTTTATAAAATGCTTTTGAAAAACACTTTTATCCAAATATTTTTTAAATACTTGTCCAAACGGAGCCTTCATTATATACGCATGTTTTTATTTGAGCAACATCATGAGGTTTTTCCCCCTAAATAATTTTGTTTCATAATTTATTGATAATCTCACGCCACTCACCAAAATTATTTAAAGTTTTAATAGTCAATTTATTTTTTTACTATTAATGTTTAATTCAGGGTATTTTTGTCAAAGAAAATAATGCTTAATAGAGAAGGGTTATAAAAGTCATTGCATTATATATAAAGGTTTGAGTTATGGTCACGGGGGCAAAAGACGAATTAAAAAAACACAGGGGGTTAATAATATTTAAGCATATATATATATATATATATGTGAGAGTAATTAACTCATCCGACAGACACTGCCAACCTGCTTAAAGAGGCACTGCTGGCAAATAGTACGTACTCCGCAATTGTTCATCACCAAACAAAATAAGTTCACCAGTCCTAAAATTATGTGCCCGCTGCCCATCCCATCTTATCTAAAACTGGTACTCCGTATAATATGAATTTGATTCGTACAACTATGGAAGGGAAAGAACAAAAAGGTGAGGGGAGAGGACCCTCTAAACCCCACATCAGATCTTATATTTTATAATAATTTTTATCATTCCTAATAAATTTTTTTATATTTTTAATAAATATTTTTACCTTTCAATATATATTTTTACATTTTCAATATTAAATAATATTTAATTATAAATTAAACTACAACTTCAAAATTAAATTACATGACAATTACTCATCCAAAATTAATTTTAAATAAAAAAATTTAAAGATTTGAGTATTGATCTATAATGTAGTTGTTATTCTAGCGAGAATTCAGATGAATAAGAAGATAATTGGAAAAATAATTTGTTTTTTTGTAAAATGAAATATTAAATTTGTCACTCGATTTTTTCCAAATTTAAAAGAAAGAGAAATTTTAAATTTTAAATATGGTACATTAGTTTTCATTAAAATACTATTTAATTTTATAGCTAATAAAAGTTAACTATAAAGAATATTATATATGAAAAGTATTTTAAATATATATATTTGGACATAAAAATTAAAATAAACAAATCTTAGTTAGATACAATATATACTAAAGTAAATTGTGATATTGTGGACGATTAGTTGCAACCAATTAGTTAGACGACTTTTATACATAGACAATCTTTTACATTTTTTAGGAAAAATAATATATATATAATTCCTTTTTTTTCATTTTATGTGGTTTTTTTTTAAAAATTTTATGGTTGATATAACAAAAATATAAAATATTTGGAAATAAATAAGAATAAGGGTAGCGAGTGTCTTTTTTGAAAATTTGTGACTCGGAAAAAAAGAATACCATATTAGAACATGGATTCTTTTTTTAGGAAAATATCACTTATTTTCCCTGCATCGCGGATTTATTTTCCTTTCCCAACCAATTAAAATGAATTCCAAAAACAGGAATTTAATATTGAAGAATCATATTAATTTCCTTGACCAAAATTCCTATAAACCAAACAGGCACTAAGAGAATTATTTTCAAATTGCAAGAGTGATATTCTTACAGTTTAAAAGTGCAGCTTTTCTTTTTTCTTTTGTAAGTTCCTAATACTAATATTCTCCTAGAGTATTGCAGTAGTTTAGTTTGTAATACTAAGGCTTTGCTCTCTTTGTGACCTAATTGGAAATTTTTTATTTTTGGGAAGAAATTTTTTTTTAAGGGAATTTCATTTGGGATTTGGGTAAGAAAGAGAAGAAAAAGTGTAATGATTATGTTATTTTTTGAATTTATTTGAGTGAAGATTTAGAGATAATTTTAAATTTTGAAATTTGGATTTAACAAAAAATTAGGTTGTTTCTTATGTAAACTTTTAAAGGAAAAATTGATGATTTTTGTAAGATAGAATGAAAAAGAACAGACTCTTGGTTCTTGTGGAGGGGTCAAAATGTAAACTGCAAAAAATTCAGAAATTGAGATGTAATTTAGTCCAAACTTTAGTTTAGAGGCCTATATGTAATTTGTTAAAGCTTCAATAACCGAGTTATAATTTAACCCAAACAATAGAATCAGAATGTAATTTGGTTTAAATAACATATTCTCATCTGAATGTTGAAATATTAGCTAAATCAATTTGACCACTAATTTTCATTTCAGAAAATACTTGTTTACGTTTAAAACGGCTCTCCATATTCTCTATAAATAAATAGTTTAAAATAAATTGATGTGAATCATGTCATATTTAATCACAATTCACATTTAACATAGAACTAAAATGAATTGAATAATTTAATTAATCCTAATTAGGGTTTCTTTATCCATCACACATTGAGTCTGCAGTTTGCTCATGATAATGATTGATCATAACCATAAGTTGTGTTTATACAACACGTTCAAGTAACGAAACACGTTTTTTTTTTCTTCCTACGTACGTTGAAATTAAAGGCTCTGTTTAGTATTAAGATTGGATTCAAACTTTGATTTGGATTATGATTTTAAAATATTAAAATTACATTAAAATATAAAAATGTATGTTAAAAATAAAAAAAAATTATTGGGAATTAAACTTTAGTTTTAGTTTATTTACCAAACAGGGCCAAAGTGTCTATGAGATTAGGCATGTATTCTGACTTTTGAGGACCGAACCCAAACGGAATATAGGGCTATAGTATGCCAGCTCATTTTAAAGGATTTTCTCAAAACATGCTTTGAGAGAGAATTTTTAAATATAGCGTGTCTAAAGTCTAAGCAAAAACTAGATAATTAATAATTTATATTGAAATTGTTGAGAAATTATTATAACATTATGTATAAAAAAAATAAAAATAAAACCAAAATGAAAATATAAAATTGGGATAACCGACACGAGAAAATATTATATGGTAATAATTACCATATTATTGTTAATGTGGTAGTTATTAAACAATTCAAGTTTTGTCATATGACCACCTTTTAATAATGGTCCTATATATATAGAGGTTACTATATTTATGAATTAATTCAAAATTGTCATGCGGTAGAGTTTGAGTGTATTATGTCACGAATCAAGTATTCACATAGAAGATATGAGACTTTCATGTGTGATAAAATTGAACTTGGAACTTTTCTACTCATAAATTAGTTTTTTAGGCGGGTTAATTCCGAAATTTATGATAAATGGTATTAAAACTGGCTCCATGTTTCCTTCACGTATAGGTTAGAGTAGGCTCTTCATAGTGGGCCACCGTAAAGCGGACGAGGTGACCTAGGGGCTAGAGTAAGCCGTTCAGAGTGGGCGTCGTAGACGTCGGACTGGAAACGTGGTGGTTGTCATGAATCATGCATCCCATATGAAAAGTATAGAACTTGCATGTATGATATAAATTGAATTTATAGCTCTACTCCTTATAAACTAGCTTTTGAAGTTGTTAATTCCCAAGTTCATGACAAATTAATAACTGTACGTACATAGGGTGGTTGTTGACAAGTCACATGCTTTCTAAAACTGTACGTACGTGGGGTGATTGTTAACTACTCACATATTTTCTACATGGCCCAGATTCAGACATTTGATGCTACTGCGCCCATCCATTCATGGTCGGCAACAAAATGGACCCATTACATTTGTGGTGAAACTGTAACCTTCAACACTGGCACGCGGGAGCCCCATCCGTCCTACATATATCCCTCCAACATGTCTAATTTCCAAATCTTCAACACTTAAATTACTCGAAACAGCAATATTATTCTTGCAGAAAACAAAGTAATTAAGTCAAGATTACAAGGAGGATCGACTAGCACAGAATTAATACTGATGGCAAGCATAGTACAAAATCACGTGTTCGGAGCCACAGTCGCAGTCGGCGGTGGTGGTGGTTTGTACCCAAAGGTCTGCAATACTACTGCCTCAGCGGCAGCCTCAACCGGTGGTGTCTCCCCGGCTGAAATCCCGTCCGCAGGCGCCGGCATTATTAACACTGCGCTAGGTCACGAACAGTCAACTAATTCAGTAAGGCGGTCATCGGCTTTGCGCCGGCGGCTTCCCAACTGGGATTTCAATCATCTTCAGTCACTCAAGCATGAATATGCGGTAATTATCATCACACAGTTCTATATTTAAACAGTTTTTTTTAGTAAAAGAAGTCATATTTAACTTTTTATTTTTAATATTTTTTGAATAACGTATATTTTTTACAAAGTAGGGTTGATCTATAGTGAGGAAATGTTACAATCGAAAGAGAGATCCCGGCCGTTTGCTTGGTTCTTCTGCAAGTTATGCAAATATAAGGGTGAATTTGCACTCGGGTTTTTGATTTTTTTTTTTGCTTAATCACTCAATTTGCTCTTTTAACCGGAGCTATTGTTTGTCTCGTTTTTGCCTCTTAATTTAAAAATCTCATTTTCATTTAATCAAGTTGAAAAGTGATTTTAAACATATATTAATAGGAACATGAAACCATTTTCTTTGCCACTTAACTTGACTTGATTCAAGTCATGTGTTAGTTAGAAACAAATTGATTGCCACCTGAATTTGAGTAAGGACCATTTAGTGACTATTTTTTAAGTTGGGGATGAAAATTTCTTTTAAATTGAGTGATACCACACATATGCAAAGTAGTACTCCATCCGTCCAATTACACGAGTCCACTTTCAAAAGTATTTTTTGCTCCAATAGAAGAGTTCACTTTCAAATTTTTACTATCTACTTCCACTATTACTAAAATAATTATGCGTGGTCCACAAATAAGTCACACTTTAAAGTATTAACATAAATGGAAAAAATTGTGTCAAATTAGCCTTTATAGGCGTTTTACCTTAACATCTATAATAAGTTGTCCATCATTAAAAGTTAACTCTTCTAGTGGAATGGACCGATTATAATTTTTTATTTTTTTTGTTCTATATATTTATTACTCGTAATATAATCAGCTATTTAATACTTGATTAATAATTTAAAAATATGTATATAAGTGAAAAACTCACAAAATCAGTAAATTAATTAAAATACAACGATGTGCTTTGGATGAAGGAAGTGGGGTGTTCTTCCAGAAAATTATAACTTCCAACATTTTATTGCGACGTCGTGATCATCAGTACATTCCGACATTGACCATTCCTTATTTTCTCAGAAAAAATGGTTTTAATTCATTGATTTGAATGATGACACGTACCTATCTGTGGATGTGTATCTTGTACGTAGTTTCTTCTTGTCTTTCGTATCTAACTCACCATTTTAAAAAAAAATTTTAATATTTATTTTCTAAAAACAGTACAACAAACTAATAATAAAATAACAATTAAAGTTTATTTTTATTTATAAGTTCCGTATTTGTTCAGTTGTCTCATTAAAAAATAACACTTATTTCTCTAATGGATTTTGTTGTATCATTCTACGTGGTGCAACAAATGCATTGAATAATCTCTTCACAATTTGATTTTGTTTCTGATATTGTTAGAAATATAAAAAAAAAAACAAATAATAATGATAAAAATAAATTTTTGGTCCCCCGACCTTGTTATTTGAATGATTTAAATGTCACAGTAGTAATAAGTTAAAATTTGATTTACAACTCATATTAGCCCACGAGATTGAATCCAATATCGCAGATGCCATGTTGTCTCCACTAAAATGAGCTAACATTAGTATCATGATTTTCATTTAGTAATGGGTAATGATCACGTCAACTAGTCTTTCATTTGGTTTGACAGGATTGACCAATTAGCATGTTTAGTTTTAATAAATCGGTTCAAGAAAATAGTGTCTAATTTAATACCACATCCATATGATCGCGTAAAATGCAAACTAACGCCTAAAAAAATATATAACGTAAATAATGTACTTTTATCTAATTAGGAATGGCATTTATATATTAATTTCGACTAATTGGAGTGAATATATTATTAGGCGGCAGAGGGCCACACGAGACGGATTGAAGTCCTAAAGGAACAAGTGAAGATGATGCTGGAACAAGCAGAAGGGAAGCATATAAATCAATTGGAGTTGATCGACATCTTGCAACGGCTTGGACTTTCTCACTACTTTGAAGAAAAAATTAACTCCATTTTACGACGAATTCGCAGCCCAGATCGCACGATCAGCTGCGATATTCATGATTTGTTGTATGCAAAAGCTCTTGAATTTAGACTTCTCAGGCAACATGGTTTTGAGGTCTCTCCAGGTAATTAATTAAGCATGATCCTGCTTAGTCACTTAAATTAATTGATTCGTTTTTATTGTTAATTACATTTACCCTCCTTAGATTTGAATTTTTTTTTTTTTTTTAAATACTCTCTTAAAACTTTTAAATATTACCGATACCTCTTCCTGGTTTGATCATATTATAAAGCGACTCCTGCAGTTGAAAAAAATAAAATTTTAGGGGCACGTGTAATTTGAAGGCTTCAGGAGAGAGCATTGGTAATATTCTCAAATTTCAAGTGATATTCATAATTTTCTCCAACCTTGTCGAGGTAAATCAATGTAATTAGCCCTAAGCTTGTTTTTAATTGAATAAAGGGCCCAATATTAATGAATAACTAAAAAACCCCATCAAGATCTTGGAATGCAATTTATGAAATCAACCTCTATTGTTTTAAAAAACTATAAAAGAAATTTTAAAAAAACTACGAAACACCTTGAGATTTGGTCCATGACTACATCATAACAAGAATCCCCCGTGATTTGGTCATATTACGAAACAACCCTGTTAATTGGAATAACACAAATAAATCTCGGTTTTCCTTTTTTCTTTTTCTTTCTTTTTTCTTTTTTTGGTTACGATACAACTGTTTGGGAGGGAAAGGGGGGGGGGGGGGGGGGGGGTTGTATTTTGTAACTTTTCAACCTTTGGGAATTTTGTAACTGTCCCCACAATTGATAAGTGTCCTAAATTGTTGTATACTTTTGCAGATGTTTTTGACACTTTTAAGGATGAGAATGGAGGTTTCCAAACTAGTCTTTGGGAGGATCCTAAGGGAATGTTGTGCTTGTACGAAGCTTCATTCCTTCAAATAAGCAAGGATGAAACCAACTTGGAAATGGCAAGAGAATTCACAGCCAAATTTCTCAAGGAAAGATTAATAGACGAAAATGTATTTGATGAAGAAGCACTTAAAGCATTAGTGCGACACTCGTTGGAGCTTCCGTTGCATTGGCGGATGACGCGTTTGGAGGCAAGGGGATAGCGTGAGGAAAAGGTGTTTATCGAGTGCGAAAAGACCACGTTGAACAATCACTCATGAACTCAAGTACCTATCTAGGTAAGATAAGGTCGTGTCATTAAAAGAATTCCATTTCTGAAAAAAAATAATTAATAAAAGAGTCTAATTTTATTTATCTTTTTACATTACACTTTCATGATATTATGATAATGTGATTCATAATCAACCGTAAAAAATATAATGTCAAATTATTTATTTGAAGTATTGTACCATATAATTATAATAAGTTGTACATTTTTTAAAATAATTTTTCATTTGAGACAAAAGGAGACACTAGGTTCATTAATTCATTCTAATGTAGCACTAAAAGTATTTATTTTGTTAATCAACTGTGCCAACATGTTTTACCTCACTAGAGTTGTTATTACCAAAGCTAGCTAGCTAATATGTATATTAATGTTAGTACTCAAAGCAACTTTTTATTATTTTTTAAAAAAATTATCCTTGTTAATTATCGGGCATTCAATCTTGTTTTTTGAGTTGATAAGGGTAATTTTGAAAGAGCAGTGAAATTAATTAATTTTTGCTAGTATTAATTCTCACAATATATAATCTGTCTTTAATCATTTTATCTTTGAACTTCATCAACAAGAAGTACTTAAGGCCTTGTATATCACGCTGTTTTGATTTTGTTTTTAGTTACAATTCAATTTTTTTATCATTCTTATAAATATAATATTTTACTTTTAAATACATTTTTAAAAATCATTTTTAATACACATTTCACATTTAAATCCCATTTCCAAAAAATATTTTTAAAACAGAAAGATTTGGTAATAAATCCTATTAGTTTGCTTGGTTCACTATAAAATGATCTTATTAATCATTTTTGTTAAATTACCTTAATTAGATGGTGGAAGAGTACAGGATTGGGAGGAAAAGAATTGCAATTTGCAAGGGACATATTGGTAGAGAACTTCTTTTAGAACGTGGGAATTATTTCTGGACGTGAAAAAGGATATTGTAGAATAATGGGGACGAAGGTTGCAATTTTGATAACTATTATAGACGACATCTACGATATTTATGGCACTTTGGATGAATTGGAACTCTTTACTTCTGCCATTGAAAGGTTTGAGATAGTTTTATTTATTTACTCCGTATTTATTTTTTCTATATCTAAGAGCTAAAATAATCCGTGATAAATATATATTATGCACCCTTTAAAGTAGGGTGGCAAAAAAACCCAAACCCAACAACTCACTTATTTTAGTGGGTTTATTTTATTTTTTTCTTCAAACTTATTTTTATTTTCTTATTTATTTTTCGTATCCTACAATTACTTTACGTTTTTTTCTCCCATTTATTCTTTTATAATATTTTTAAATTACTCACTTAAATACTAATTCAAAATTCGTTCGGGCTGAGGCTCAGGTTTAGGGTTGGGTTCGGGCTGGGCCGGTTCAGTTCTGGCCCAGTTCTGGACCGATTTCTGGCCGGGCCCAGTTTCGGGCCTTGGGTCCAGTTTCGGGCAGGGCCCATTTTTGGCTCAGGCCCAATTTCGGGCCTCGGGTCCAGTTTCGGCCCGGGCCCAATTTCAGGCCTCGGATCGGGGCATGCATGGGTTTATATAAATATTAAAAAATTAAAAATTGTGTTTGGAAAAAAAATTACATATGATTAAATACAAAAGTATACAAAATTTAATATTTCAAATTTTAGAATAGATTCAAAAAATTAAAATTCGCGTTAAAAAAAATTAAAATGAAATTAAAAATTTTTTTAAAATTTATTAATAAATTATTAAATAAGCCTTACATTTTTGTATAATAGGTATAATACCCATTTGAGTTAAGACAATTAATTGAATGGGTAATGGGTACCCATTACCCATTAACTTAACACCCATTTAATACCCGCCCAACCCGCCCGTTTGACACCACTACTTTAAAGAATTTGTTGTATTAATATATATTTACATACTTTAAAAAATTAAAATTTATTTCTAAATTTCATGAATTTATAATAATATTCTTGTTATTTTCAGGTGGGATATCAACTCAATTGATGAACTACCGCACTACATGAAACCGTGTTTTTGTGCACTCCACAGTATGATTAATGACGTAGCCAATGATGCTGTAAAAATTAAAGGATTCGACGTCATTCCATACTTGACCAAAGCGGTAAGCATTTCTTCCTAATTTAATGAAGAAAAAGAAAGTATGATTAATGATTAATGACGTAGCCAATGATGCTGTAAAAATTAAAGGATTCGACGTCATTCCATACTTGACCAAAGCGGTAAGCATTTCTTCCTAATTTAATGAAGAAAAAGAAAAGTATTTTTCTTACAATAATCCTTTTTCCATATAGGAATTATGATCCGATTTCACAAACAAAAGCATGAATTAGTTAGAGCCACCTGCAATATTGATGGGCAAGGATCTTCTGTCCACAAAAATTTTGGGACATTTGCTTGTCCCTGAAACACTCTTGGGGTAGAAATGATTTTTATCTTCTAAGTCCCTGAATTGTCTCAAGGACAGGAAAATGTCCTGAAGTTATTGCAAAAGTTAAAGAAAAAAAAAAAAAAAAAAACCCTACAAATCGTTGATATGAGTTTTTTTTTTAATTTTTTATTTTATAATAATAAGTTGTGCATTTAAATGTTTTACTCCATCCGTCCCACTAAAGAGCGTTATTTTTAGTGTGGCGTCCGAGAAAGTACAAATTTTTTTCCTTCTTTCTCAAGCGTTTTACTCCATCTTGCTTCTCATTGTTGCATTTAAGAGTTTGTAATTAATTAGCATATACACTAATTGATTCTCCATGAATATTTTTGATATAAATAGTGGGCAGATCTATGTAAAGCATATTTGCAAGAAGCAAGATGGTATTACAAAGGGTACACTCCAACATTTGAAGAGTACACAAACAATGCTTGGATTTCAGTTTCAGCTCCTCTGGTTTTAGCCCATCTTTACATTTTCGTTTCTGATGAAATTACAAAAGAGGACTTGGATTCCTTTTATCCATATCACAGCATCGTTCGTTCTTCCACAACCATTGTCCGCCTTACCAACGACTTGGGAACGTCCCCCTTAACGGTATGTCCTTGAGAAATTCTTGTTTAAAATGACTATATATTTTCATTAATTTTAAGGCACATTCAATAAATTGGTTTTTAAAGAGTACAATTAATTAATAAGAAATAGGGAAATCACATTATTGGTCCCATAAATTTAAAAAGTTTATTTTTGTCATTTTTATTTTTTGGCTAATTTGAACTGATCATTATTCAAAGATTGCGCATCTAGATAGAATGTAGATATTTGCAAACTGCACAAGTATATTTTTAAGTAAGTTCATTTTTATGGTTACTGATCATTTACTCTGAGGAATAGATTAGATGCTTTTTAAATTAATAAGGGATGATGGTGTGATTCTTTTTCAATTATTTTCTTTCCTTCTCTTTTAGTAGATGTACTTATATACTAATGAAGAATTACTTCAGTATTTTATTGAAAGAGTTTTGTTTCAGAAAATATTTACGCTACCACAACATTAATTAATAAATAATTAGAAAATTTTCTAGTAATTTCTTCAAATAGCATTAAACTTCTATAATCATTTTATATCATGATTTAGAAGTGATGGTGTGGGGCCAAAAAAAAAAAAACCAATCCCCCCCCTGCTTCATTAAAAGTCTTGTTTTAAAAAGTAGTTTTGTCCCAATGAAATAGTTTGTTTTATTTTTTTACTTTTAGGCTACATATTACTAATATAATTATGTGATTTTTATAACTCACACATAAAAAATAAAAACATGTATGAAAGAAATGATAGCAAATTACTTATTAAAGATAGTATACATTCAAACTCATAAAAATAATGTTGTATAACTCTGAAAGCGCATGCAGACGGCGACGACTCTGGGTCTGTTTCATCTCCTAAACTTAGAGAAATCGCTGTTAACTTTGCGAGGACTGCACACTGCATGTACCAGCATGGAGATGGCCACGCTTACCAAAACTTGGAGATGGCCAACCACATTGCTGCTGTACTCTTTCATCCCATTCCTACTTTTCCATTTTAAAGCCTATTTAATTAGATAGGGTCCTATTAATTCTCTACTGTAAGTCGGTGTGCAATTCTATCTTGTTTAGTATTTCATCAGATTTCGACATGTTCTCTTTGTTTTGGTTTTCGTTTTATTTTTTTAAAATTTTTATAGTAAATTTAATTTATTATAATTATTATTTATCATTTACATTACAACTTTGCACTAGTCAACTATAATTTTTTATATTTTCAAAATACTTTTTAGACTAAAAAATTATTTTTCAAAAATCAAAACAAAAACAATGTAACAGAACAAGCCCTTCAGCTCAAAAAGCTTCTTCATATCGTATCCATAACTATTAAGGTGAAATACGTTTTCCACGAGGTATAATTAAATTACCAGTCGGTCCCCATAGTTCATAACAATTCCAAATATCTCCTGCATTGTTCAAAAAGAAAATCGAATATCAAAATGTCCTTAAGATTTGTGTTTATTTTTTTGACTGACAAAATGTCAGATAGGGTTGATCTGTAATTATTACTAAACGAGAAGGATATTCGTAATTGTCAAGAGTCACAAGGATGGATTAATAACATTTCAAAATCTTAGGGGAAGTGAATATAATTCACCCTATAATAAAGTGATGTTTACCAAATCAGAAGAAGTGTTTGGTAATAATATATAATTATTTGCTGCAAATGTAGAAAAAAAATATTTGAACAACTAATTAATTAAGGACAGTAAGTTGGAAAAAATAGAACGTAGATAAACTAAGACTGCGTCAACCATCATCTGTTAACTGTCTTTTGATTGAAAAATGTCAAAAACTTAGGTATGTTGGTTACCATGTTTCAAGGGATATTTTGGAAAATAAGTTTTCGAAAACAGTTTTTCAACAACATGCCAACGAACAAGAGTTGAAAAGTGGTTTTCAAAAATGATGAAAGATTTACTCTTATATAGTTTGTGGGACAAAGCAATGGGAGATCTTTTCATCTCAAGTTTGAGCAGCAAAGTGATGAGGAGAACTTTTTTTTTTGGTCTAAAGTTCGCGTGGCAGTGTTTTTTCCAATCTGATAGGTGTCCTTTAGCTGCTGAATTTTAGAGCATATTTGTGGCAAATCTCACGGGTATGTGCTAGTTTTTGTAAGATAAATGCAGGTTTTAGAAAGAAGAACAATTAGAGAAAGTAAAATGCAAAAGAGGATGAAAATGGCTCATATGCCCAAAGAAGCAATGAATGGAGGCATTATTCATGTTCATGCATGCAAGAGGAACAAGTAGGCCAAAGTTGAAGGAGCCCAAATGCAATGAGCAGTCCAGCCCAAAGAAGAGAAGGAAGCCCAATGAAGAAAATAGGCAATTGCCTAATTAATTGATCAACCGTAGAAAGCAATTGGAATGGAATTTGGATTCTTTAATTGCCAACATTGGTGGTGCGCCTGGAAGAAGGAATTGTTTCTGATACATTAATCCTTCTTTGTTTTGGAGATTATTTTTAGTAGTGTCCTACATGGAAAATATTTTTAGTAATGTCCTATTTTGAATTAGTTTTTACTCTCCATTCTACACCTATTTATAGGGATGGAAGGGAGAGGAGAAAGATACGCTTTTTCAGTAGAATTTTATCTTATATTTTCGTAGCTAGTTCAGAGCAAGTAGCAGTAGTTTTCTATTTCTGCGATTTGAGAATTTCTGTCCAGGAGAGGTTCCGTTAGCCCTAACGGGCGGTAGCTTACTCAGGGGATTATTTTCAAATTGTAATTCAAGTATTTATTCCTTACTTATTTTATTCTTTTCGATTATTTTCAGTATGAATCGTAAAATTATTTTGTGCGCAGTTAGTTTAAATATGAGTAGCTAAATTATATATTCCAGCATAATGTAATAGCAATTAATTCGGGCATGTTATGAAACCGAATTGCTCTTAACTTAAATTGCATGTGTTTCTTCTTATTCTCTGCTCATAACTTTGATTACTGATATTTAATTGAGATTGATCACCTTAGTTAAAATAAGTAGAGCCAATTAATTCCCAGTTAAATAACATAATATTTATTAGGCAAAATTAATTAGTGGTAAAGTTACTTTCAGGTAATAGAGAATAAGGGGTTAGTAATTCTTAGATGTTAATTCAATAAGAATAACTAAAATCGGGTTTCCCTAAATCTTAAGGCTGTTAACTTGGTTAATAGGTGTCGATGCCTTACGGCCTGTTCCTTGTTAATTAGAGTAGCAATTATGTCTGTGCGGATTCACGGTAATTGTCGATAAAGTAAGGGGAGATTGGGTTATGTCTATGCGGATTCACGTTAATCTATAACTGGTTGATGACATGCTATTTAATATATTATTGAGTTGATGATTGACATGCACGTAATTATTGTGATTTACATATTGCTGGAATACTTTATTACATTGATTAAACTCTCGTTCTTGATTTAAGTTGTTATTTAGTTTTCACTAATCTTTTGAAAAGTCTCTCTGAGCAAACTAAGGTGGTTGCAAACCAAAATAGTTTGGAGTTAATAGGTTTTGTGATTTGGAGCACTCCGTTCCCTATGGGATCGACCCTGTTATCATTGTGCTACTTATAGCTATTGTTGCAGGTTTATACAGTACTTTTACTGTATTTGATAGGGCTAACGACGGTCTTACCAAATTGGCGCCATTGCCGGGGAACGGTTTTACGTTTTAAATCACATTTTCCTATTAATTTGTGCTTTTGTGTGTTTTATGAGCAGATCGTCGCAACCTGAACTACTGTACGATCCAGAGATTGAAAAAACTGCAAGAAAACTCGCAAAAAAAGCACGTCAAAGGCGAAAAGCTGCTATTTCAGATTCTGACAAGGTTCCGTTAGCCCTAACTGAAGGTAGAACAGAAACAGAGTCTGAACATAAATCTGTCCCCAAGCCTGATTCTAAGATGGGAGACAGACAGGAAGAAAGAAGAGACGAGCGACAAGAGGAAGCTCCTGCGGCTGAACCAACTCTAAAGGAACTAAGTAACCACGACACTGAGGATGAGCCTTCAGCAATTGTAATGCCTGATGTCATGGGCCACTTCCAACTCAAATCTAGTTGGCTGAGTATGCTACCAAGGTACCGTGGTAGGCCAGGAGAGGATCCCCAAAGCTTTTTGCGTGAGTACGTCAAGGGGTGCAAGGTGGGCAAGTTACCAGCAGGAGCCACTGTGGAGCAGCTCCGACTCGTGGCATTCCCTTTTGTCCTGACAGGCGAAGCCAACATGTGGTTCTCTTCCCTAGAGCCAAACTCCATCACTACATGGGGGGAGATGAAGGAGGCTTTCCTTAAAAATTACTTCCCAGCCACGAAGACTAATGCCGTGAAGAAGGAAATAAGTGGGATTCAACAAGACTATGATGAGTCCCTCCGCACCTATTGGCTCAGATTTAAGCGATTGTGCGATAGTTGCCCAAACCATAGGTACTCGGATGGGGAGTTGCTGTAGTTCTTCTACCATGGAATGACAGAAGCCGAGATGATGCATATGGATTCCGCCAGTGGTGGTGCATTTCTGAATAATACTGCCACATCTGCTCATAAAATAATAAAGGAGACACTGGAAACACGTAATGACTTTGCTGAACCCAGTATCCGTCTTGCCAAGCGGACAGCCGAAGTGCGCATTATTGATGATGTGGGACCCCATGAGCAGGATGACATAACACAGAACAACTCCCAGCTGGTAGCCGAAATGAGAAAGATGACTGAGATGATGACTAAAATAGTAGCTGGGACGAATAAGGTGCAGACAGAGGAAGTTTGTGGAATCTGCTGAAATATGGGACATTTTACCCATAAGTGTAACCTTGCACCCACTGACCCCCTGGCCCAAGCAAATGCTGCTGGGAACTGGAACGGTCCACATCAGAGAAGGGACCCTTACTCCAACACGTACAATCAAGGGTGGAAAGATCATCCTAGTTTCAGATGGACTGAACCAGGCAGCCAGGATCAAAGTCAGAAACCCCAGTACCAGGGTATCATCCCAGATGGACTGAACCAGGCAGCCAGGATCAAAGTCAGAAACCCCAGTACCAGGGTAACCAGTACCAGAATCAGGCATACCGACCACCACAGCAGAGGGTTCCAGTAGGGCCATAATTCATACCAACCACAACGAATTGGTAAAGATTCTAGTGATATAATTGGATCTCTAATGGATCAACAAAAAGAGCAGAATGCCAGTATTGATAGTCTAGCAAATATGGTGTCCCAATTGGCTGCTTCGCTCAAAGAATTGAAGGGTGACCAGGGCAGATTGCCCACCCAGGTCCAGGTACCGTCCAAAGAGAATGTGAATGAGATAACCTTGAGGAGTGGGAAGGTCTTGGAACCAGCTGTGGAAAAGAACTCTACTTCGGGGTCCCGTTTGCCCAAACGGGCCATTGACCCTGAACCTGAAATTGCAGAAACAGAGCCAGCAGGTACTCTAAAAACAGGGAAAATAGAGAGACCTAAACCTTTTTTAAGCTTAAAAGGTGGAGACCCTTATGAAGATCCACCTTTTCCAAACCGACTGATTGGGAAGGCGAAAAAACCAAAAGAGGATCCTGTGGATTATTTGGCAGCTTTTGAGAAGATGGAGGTTAACATTCCTTTCCTCAAGGCAATAAAGATCCCTCCAATTGGTAAATTTTTGAAAGAGTTCATGGCTGGAAAACCTAGGGGTGCTAGCAAGGTGATCCTCGGTGAGACTATATCAGCGGTCATTCAGAAAAAGCTGCCCCCAAAATGCAAGGACCCAAGTATATTTTCTCTTCCTTGCATCATTGGTGATAAACAAATTGAACATGCCATGTGTGACTTAGGAGCCTCCATTAATGTAATGCCCCTCTCTATTATTTTACCCTAACTGGTGTTAAGTAGTAGAAACTAGAGTAATTATACAATTGGCAGATAGATCTTGTGTTCATCCTGAAGGGCTACTTGAAAATGTCTTAGTTAGAGTTCATTCTTTTGTATACCTTGCTGATTTTTATGTGGTTAAGATGAGTAGTGATCCATCAAAAGAGTCGACTGGAGTCTTGTTAGGCCAGCCCTTTTTGAAAAATTCTCGAGCGCTTATTGATGTCTATAATGGGACTATTTGTCTAGATTATTATGGTGAGAAGTACATCTTTAACATTGAGCATGCCATGAGAGATAAAGCAGATACAGAGAATGTAAATGGTATTGACCTGATTGACCCAATTGTCCAAGAATAGCTTGAGACTTAATTTTTGCAGGATAAGATGGAACAAGTGCTTACTCAGGAGCTGACTGAAAGTGACGCCCAGAACATGAGTGATGCCCAAATAAGAGAGACTATCATGTCTCTTTACTCGACAGGAATTGATCCAGCTTCCAGGGCGACCGCCCATTTGCCCAAATGGGACCCAGAAAACAAGCTGCTTTCGTCTTTAGTAAAAGCCCCAATCCTGGATCTAAAGCCACTGCCTGAGAGCCTAAAATATGTCTACTTGGGGGAGAAGGAGACGCTTCCAGTTATCATTAGCAGTACATTAACTGCCTGTCAGGAGGATAGGCTGCTTCGCATCCTACGACAACACAAGAAGGCCATCGGGTGGACCTTAGCGGACATCACTGGGATCAGCCCTGACATCTGCCAACACTACATCCTCCTGGAGCCAGATGCAAAACCTTCCAGAGATCACCAACGCAAGCTCAATCCCAATATGAGAGAAGTGGTCCTAAAAGAGATTCTGAAACTCCTTGACATGAGAATAATATTTCCAATCAGTGATAGCAAGTGGGTGAGTCATGTACATGTAGTACCCAAGAAGGGAGGTTTTGAGGTTGTGGAGAATGAGAACAATGAGTTAGTACCTATGAGACTCCTCACAGGATGGCGTATGTGCATCGACTTCCGGAAGTTAAATGCTGCAACCAGAAAGGATCACTTCCCGTTACCATTCATAGACGAGATGTTGGAAAGATTAGCAGGCAATATGTTCTTTTGTTTTCTAGATGGATATAGTGGCTATTTCCAAATTTGGGTGAATCAGGAGGACCAGGAAAAAACGACTTTCACTTGCCCTTTTGGCACATATGCCTACAGGAGAATGCCTTTCGGTCTATGCAATGCTCCAGGAACTTTTCAAATATGCATGATGAGCATTTTTTCAGACCTTATCGAGAAGTGCATTGAGATATTCATGGATGATTTCACAGTTTATGGGGAAACCTTCGATGAGTGTTTGGAGAGTTTGGACTCAGTACTGGGGAGATGTGTTCAGAAAAACCTCATCTTCAATTATGAAAAGTGTCACTTTATGGTAATGAAAGGGATAGTGTTGGGACACAAGATATCTGAGAAGGGAATTGAGGTAGATAAGGCCAAAGTTGAATTGATCGCCAAGCTCCCTTATCCAACTAATGTCAAGGAAATTCGTGGATTCTTAGGACATGCTGGGTTCTACAGAAGATTTATTCAGGATTTTGCTAGAATCGCACAGCCTCTGACTAATTTGCTGAAAGACGACGTCCCATTTGCCCTAACGGATGAGTGCAGACGGGCTTTCGACACATTGAAGAATAAATTAACTTCGGCACCGATTATTCAGCCTCCCCGCTGGGAGCACCCATTCGAGCTAATGTGCGATGCTAGTGATTATGCAGTAGGTGCAGTGTTGGGTCAAAAAATTGGGAAGGAGAGTCATGTCATCTACTATGCATCAAAAACTCTAAATCCGGCCCAATGTAATTATTCCACTACTAAAAAAGAATTGCTTGCAGTAGTATTTGCCTTTGACAAATTCAGGCAGTACCTATTGGGATCAAAGTGTATTGTCTACACAGATCACGCTGCGTTAAAACACCTACTGGCCAAAAAGGAGTCCAAACCAAGACTAATTGGATGGATTTTATTGCTCCAGGAGTTCACATGGGAGTTAAGAGACAAAAAGGGTGCAGAAAATAATGTTGCTGATCATCTGAGTAGGCTGGTTCAACCTGAAGCTGGCCCACCAATTCGGGAAAACTCTCCGGAAGAACATCTGTACCAGGCGACGTCCTGTTTGCCCAAGCAGGAGGTAGAACGGTCACTGAATCTGCGAACTTCGGGTAGGAAGATCTGTGATCCATGGTATGCATATATGGTTAATTACCTCACCTCTAATGCTTTTTCGCCAAACCTGACCCAAGCACAGAAGCAGAGAATTGCTAGTGATAGTAAATACTATATGTGGGACAAGCCGATTCTGTGGAAGATGGGAGCTGATCAAGTAATTAGAAAATGTGTTCCTGAATGGGAACAAGAAGAAATATTGCGTCATTGTCATTCTTTGGAATGTGGTGGCTATTATGGCCCCCAGCGGACAGCTAGAAAAGTAAGAGACAGTGGATTTTACTGGCAGACATTGAATCATGATGCGTATTTATTTTGTAAAGCTTGCGACAGGTGTCAACGAATGGGCAATATAAGGCCCCAAGATGAGATGCCACAAACTCCCATTAAAGTTTGTGATATTTTTGATGTGTGGGGAATGGATTTCATGGGACCACTCCCAGTATCAAATGGGAATCTCTATATATTGCTGGCTGTGGACTATGTATCCAAATGGGTCGAAGCAAAGGCTACCAGAACCAATGACTCAAAAGTAGTTGCAGAGTTTTTGCGAGCTAATATTTTTTGCAGGTTCGGTGTACCTAGGGCAATTATCAGTGATCAAGAAACTCACTTTTGTAATCGGACCATAGCCGCTCTAATGAAAAAGTACGGCGTACATCATAGACTTGACACACCATATCACCCACAGTTAAATGGTCAGGCTGAGGTTTCCAACAGAGAAATCAAGCATGTGCTCGAGAGAACAGTGAATACATCAAGGAAGGATTGGAGTCAGAAGCTGAATGATGCTCTATGGGCATACATGACTGCCTTTAAAACTCCAATAGGCATGTCACCTTACAGGTTGGTTTTTGAAAAAATGTGCCATCTACCTGTGGAGCTGGAGCATAAGGCATATTGGGCAGTACAACAATTGAACATGGAAGCGACCAAGTGTGGGGATGAAAGGAAGTACCAGCTAGAAGAACTCGAGGAACTGAGACTTGAAGCATATGGTAGTGCAAATTGGTACAAGACCGCACTAAATTGTGGCATGATCGGTGCATTCGACAGAAGGAATTTCAGGTGGGCCAGAAGGTTCTACTTTTTCAATCCAGACTACGCCTCATGGGTGGTAAACTAAAGAGTAAATGGCATGGGCCTTTGGACATTGTGTCAGTTAACCGGACTGGAGCTGTGCAAGTACGAAATCCGGCAACTGACCATACATTCATGGTTAATGGGCAACGTCTCAAGCACTATAATGAACTCGAGCGGAACGTTTCAGTGGAAGCAATCACTACAAAGTTGTCCGAACCATTGAAGGAGACATACTGCGTCTGGCTAAAGACGTAAAAGAGAGGTGCTAGTGGGAGGCAACCCACGTTTTATTTTTATTTTTATTTTTATTATTTTTATTATTATTATCTTTATTTGTTTTCCATTATTTCTATTTCTCTGTAAAAAAAAAAATCAGCATTTAATTTTTGTTGCAGTTAGTCGTTCCAGTAATCAACCTGTTTCTACAGTCTGGGAGAAGGTTAAATGCCAACAAGGAGCAAGGATCAAAGCTGCCAAGTCAGCACTTAGGGGGAGCAATTGCAACACTCAGGCAAGGGAGGACCATATTGCAAAATTCAAGGAAAGTAAGTGGGAGGGGTCAACCTTGCAGTTCCCAAAAGGAGAAGGGCCACCCTACAAATTGCCCAAATCATTTGCCCTAATCTGCACGCCACTATTTCCTCTCCACCTACCCGCCACCATCATTTTCTTCACTCCACCCGCCGGACACCGAAATACACTTCACCACCACAGCTTTCCCATGGCTGGCAAGCGCAGAGGCAAGCCTCGAAGTGAAGAAGTGATCGACCTCCCTCCGCATACTTTCGCTCCAACTTCTCATTCACCCGGCGGCCACCAATCGACCAACATCACTTCCGCCGCGGGTTCCTCTCGACCACCACCTACCGCCATTCGGCCACGGCCATTGATGAAGAATTCGACCCCCTCCTCGGAGCTCAACATGCCTCTCGCACCACCACGGCGCCGGTCGACCCGAACCACCTCCATCTTGGCGTCGGCCGCCCTTCGGTCTCACCCTCCACACGATGAAGGGCCCGTGACCATCGAATCAGACAAGGAGGCTCCATTTTCCCGTCCAACCAGTACACGGAGGTCCAATCGGCCCTCCGATAGAGCCACCACTAGCGGCGTACCATCTCCATCGTCCCATCCCTCGGCTTCCAAGTCCGGCGGACCACTCACTCCGGAGCCACATCAACCTGGGGACGTGGCTGATATTCATGGGATCAAATTGCCCCATTCTTGACTTTCACTGAGGAGGAACAGCATAAAAGGTATAAAATTTTCAGTACTAAATCTGCAATTTCGTGTGTTACAATTGATGAGGGTGCGTTGGAGTTCCTAGGAGTTAATGCTGCTATACATGAATTCTTTGCGGGGATTGGGTGGTCTTGGATACTTGATATGCCTATTGATCCTAATTTTGATGAGATGTTGCATGAGGCTTTTACAACCATGAATAAAGCAAAGAATAAGGATCTTACTCGTGAACAGGTGTTTTTAACCTTTAGCCTCTTTGGGAGGCAACATCAGTTTTCCATAAATTCTTTGAATACCTGTTTAGGCATATGTGATGAGAATGCACTTCAGTCTGCTGCATACCTGCAAGGTAGAATAGGTCTGCCCAAGTTAAACAAAAAGGAAGCCTGGAAATCTTTAGCCCCGAATGATGAACAGGATTTTATTGCTTCTAAATCTCATGCTTATCTGATTGATAATCCTACTTTAGTAGTATGTCACCAGATTCTAGCTCACAATTTGAGTGGTAGGGTAGCCGCATTGCATGTAGTCACTTCCCCTGAGCTCTATATCTTGCATGCTATGCTAGAAGGTCATCCTTTGAACCTAGGCTTTTGGATTGGTCACCAACTGGGTGACATAGCCAGCCACACCATCAGGAATCTGTCCTTAGGACACTTTGTCGCCACTCTCGCTCATCAGGCTCATTTGTTCGACCCTACCAACACCTACATGAAGCCTGCACCCCTCCCTACATCTATGACTCTGGAATTTCTGCAACGCATCTCTATGGTTTATAAGGACCCTACGGGGGACACACATTTCTACGGTGCGGCGGTTCCACCGCCGACAAATGTCCATGTTACAGGTTTGCCTCGAATCCAGCAAGAGATTGCTGCTTTGCGTGACGAGGTCCAAGAGGGTTGTGATGCCATCAATAGAATATTGGATCATTTCTGGAATTTTTTGCAGCAGCGCTTTCCTTAGTAAGTCTTTTCGTTTCTTTATGCTATTTTTATTGTTTGTTTCATGTGTCGTTTCTGTTTTTGTTTTGTGCTGTTTTTGTTTTTGTTTTCCATAGTTGTGTTGTCTATATATGGTCCAGTAAGTTTGTAGCATGTCTCCTATGGTCTCACTTTAATTTTAATGTATGCTTGAGGGCAAGCATTATTTTAAGTGTGAGGATGTTTTGAGAGTTTTTCCTGTGTCTTGTTTATGTCTTTGGAGCCATGTTATGTCAAGTGTGTGTATGTGAAGTCCAGGATTCTGCCTAAAATCTGAATGTTAATATGAAATAAGCAACATAGATATCCTGTTAATCAATTACTATGCTTACTCTTGTGGATGTGGTTTGGGAAAGATCAGTTATTTTAATACAAGTTATGCATGAATTCCCTTTTCTATAGCCTACTAAATAGTTCTGAGCTGCACTGGATGTTTTGCATGAGAATCTCTTTGGTTTGCCTGTTAGAATGTCAAAATGGTTTATTGAGTAATGCATGGTTGGATGATGGGGGACCTTTTCTAGGATAAACTTTTTTTGGCTTGAGTTTCTGAACCTTCCCACACATAAAAATAACCCTTTGTCAGCAAGTTGAAGCCTTGACCTTTCAATTCTGAGTCAGTAAAAGTTAGCCAAGGCCTGTTTTGAATAAATCCTTTCTTACCCTTGGTGTGCATGCTGCATGGTAATTATGTGTTGATGCTGCGACAGAGAAGAGGTCATGAGGTACAATTTGTGGAGTCCAGTTCTGTTTCCTTTTGTATCTGCTAAAATTATATGAAGAATCAGTCTGCTGTGGTAAAAACATGAGTCCACATTTGAAAAAACAAAGGAAAAGAAAAAAAAGAAATGATGAAATAAAGAATAAGAGCTGGTTATGTTTTGAATACGATTGCAGAATAAGTGTAAAGGACTGGACAAAGAGGTTATGTGCTGAATTTTTAATCAAGTTCTGGAAAAGTTTTTGGTGACTGTCACTGCTTGAATAATTAAAGAAAGAGCTGAATGTTGTGGCTCTAGGTCAGGAAAAGCAGGAAGTGGAGTTGATGTCCAAATAAAAGGAGCAGTAGGTCCTATATGCATGCACACTATTTGTTGAATTCGGCAGGTGAGTTAGAACCTCATAGGGCCCGACCAAATAAATAAAAATCCCTTGGCCCCATTGCGTCCCTGTGAATAAAAGCTTGTTCTTAACATCTGTGCATTACTCAATCTTTACTGTGGAGATGGTCAGTTATTAAGCTTTTGAGTTCTGACTAGACTAGGGATGAATCACTTGTCCTAATTTTCTGAATTGTGAGTTGTGTGTTTTACTACCCATAAGAGTGCCTGCTTGGGAATTTGTGCATAAACTGTGTTAAACTGACTTGGTATGGTTTGTTTGGTGGAATGGTAGAGTTTGCATAATCTGTGATTAAAAAGTGAATCTTGTGGTGCAAGTACAATTGACATGAGGAATTTGGGCAGAGTAATCCTGTGTTTATGTGGTGTTATTGTGTCGCGTGAGTCATGTTTTGGGTGTTGACTTTGTTCAAATACTCCTTGTTTGTTTTTTCTATTATGTTTCTTTTGGGTCTGTTCAAGTTTTGTATCTTTTCTGTTCTTGTTATAGTATCTTTGTGTTGTTGTTACATAAAATAAAAAAAAAGGGAAAGAAAAGAGGACTGAGTTTAATTATTCACTTCACGCTTGAGGACAAGCGTCATTCAAGTGTGGGGATATTTGATAGGTGTCCTTTAGCTGCTGAATTTTAGAGCATATTTGTGGCAAATCTCATGGATATGTGCTAGTTTTTGTAAGATAAATGCAGGTTTTAGGAAGAAAAACAACTAGAGAAAGTAAAATGCAAAAGAGGATGAAAAGGACTCATATGCCCAAGGAAGCAATGAATGGAGGCATTATTCATGTTCATGCATGCAAGAGGAACAAGTAGGCCAAAGTTGAAGGAGCCCAAATGCAATGAGCAGTCCAGCCCAAAGAAGAGAAGGAAGCCCAATGAAGAAAATAGGCAATTACCTAATTAATTGATCAACCGTAGAAAGCAATTGGAATGGAATTTGGATTCTTTAATTGCCAACATTGGTGGTGCGCCTGGAAGAAGGAATTGTTTCCTGATACATTAATCCTTCTTTGTTTTGGAGATTATTTTTAGTAGTGTCCTACATGGAAAATAGTTTTAGTAATGTCCTATTTTGAATTAGTTTTTCCTCTCCATTCTACACCTATTTATAGGGATGGAAGGGAGAGGAGAAAGATACGATTTTTCAGTAGAATTTTATCTTATATTTTCGTAGCTAGTTCAGAGCAAGTAGCAGTAGTTTTCTATTTCTGCGATTTGAGGATTTCTGTCCGGGAGAGGTTCCGTTAGCCCTAACGGGCGGTAGCTTACTCAGGGGATTATTTTCAAATTGTAATTCAAGTATTTATTCCTTACTTATTTTATTCTTTTCGATTATTTTCAGTATGAATCGTAAAATTATTTTGTGCGTAGTTAGTTTAAATATGAGTAGCTAAATTATATATTCCAGCATAATGTAATAGCAATTAATCCAGGCATGTTATGAAACCGAATTGCTCTCAACTTAAATTGCATGTGTTTTTTCTTATTCTCTGCTCATAACTTTGATTACTGATATTTAATTGAGATTGATCACCTTAGTTAAAATAAGTAGAGCCAATTAATTCCCAGTTAAATAACATAATATTTATTAGGCAAAATTAATTAGTGGTAAAGTTACTTTCAGGTAATAGAGAATAAGGGGTTAGTAATTCTTAGATGTTAATTCAATAAGAATAACTAAAATCGGGTTTCCCTAAATCTTAAGGCTGTTAACTTGGTTAATAGGTGTCGATGCCTTACGGCCTGTTCCTTGTTAATTAGAGTAGCAATTATGTCTGTGCGGATTCACGGTAATTGTTGATAAAGTAAGGGGAGATTGGGTTATGTCTGTGCGGATTCACGTTAATCTATAACTGGTTGATGACATGCTATTTAATATATTATTGAGTTGATGATTAACATGCACGTAATTATTGTGATTTACATATTGCTGGAATACTTTATTACATTGATTAAACTCTCGTTCTTGATTTAAGTTGTTATTTAGTTTTCACTAATCTTTTGAAAAGTCTCTCTGAGCAAACTAAGGTAGTTGCAAACCAAAATAGTTTGGAGTTAATAGGTTTTGTGATTTGGAGCACTCCGTTCCCTGTGGGATCGACCCTGTTATCATTGTGCTACTTATAGCTATTTGTTGCAGGTTTATACAGTACTTTTACTGTATTTGATAGGGCTGACGACGGTCTTACTACAATCCTAAATATGAAAAACTTATTTTGAAAACCCGATTTTAGAAAATAATTTTTAAGTTAGTGCTAAACAAAGTTTGTGTTTTGAAATGATTTTTTTAAATCCAAAAACATCCAAAATTAGCCTACAAAACCTGGTAATTATCGAAAAGGCCCTTGTGTAATCTCATGAGCTAGCACTTTAGAGTCTATATATAGATTAATTATTCATGTCGTTAGGGTAATGTTGTTTATATGAATTTTTTCAATCTTGTTTTCCTTATCTTTCTCTCTATGAGGCCATCTTCAACCATTTCTTCATTTTGTAGCAAATTTTTTCTCATTTTGCAGCAAAATTTTCCTCATTTTACAAGATCTAAGTAATTTTACTCCAACCATTGCCACATCTACATCCCTAAAAAAGAATATTCTATTAAAATTCTCTTCCTTTATTTTATATTTTATATATATATATATATTTTTTACCTTTTCATTTTTTTTTTTTTACATAATACTCCCTATTTTTTTTTATTACGCATCTAATGAATGGTGAACAAAATTAAATTGTCTATAATATTAAAATACTAATTAATACATTTCACATAACTATTTTAATAAATAATAGGAATTTCTTTATTAAACTCACATAAACATAAAATAAAATATTACATTAGACATGCATAATACAATACTAATCATTCATTCCTCTTCATTCGAATGTTTCTCCCACAAATGCTCTATTAGTACATTACGAAACTCAATATGAGTATCTTTAATTTATTTTTCATATTTAGTTTTTATTTAAAAATAATTTTGAGAAAATTCTGTTAATGACAAATATTTCAAATTGAATTAGTTGTAATCATAATTTTTAACTAAACAAATAAACCAATCATAATCCATAAATTGTAATGTTCAAGTGCTAAAAATTACAAAATAACTATAAACAATAAATTAGCAAAAATAAAACTATTATATGAAATAAAAATATACTTAATATAAAATAACAAATTAGTAATTAAAAAAATTAAGGACCAAACTACAAATTACATACATAATATATATGATTATAATATGAAATTGACATATTAAAAAAAAATTAAAAAAAAAGCCACCACACAGTAGAAATCTGCATCAGTTACTGCATTGGAACCCAGCTGCACAATGCAGTTGGGTTTTACCCCAATATAATAATTCCATTGATCAGTTATCAATTGAGATATCAAGCAATTATCTATTATAATAGTGTTCTAGAATTATTTTTTTCGAATAAGTCTCTTCATCTATACTTTATCTTACTTTGAATTTTTTAAATATTTCTCTTTACTATCAATTGGTATCAAAACTCAGATTAGGTTGACTGACGAAGATGAAAGAGTGAACTTGATATTTGGACCTAACCAGACTTTGAAGATACGTTCAAAGTTATCTTTAAACATTACCACAAAATGGATCATTAGCACCGAGTTTTAACCATTTTTAGCACCGAATTTTTTAGAACAACGCTAAAGGGTTTGCCATGCTAAACATCTCGAGTCTTTTACACCATCTTTTTTAAGCCAGTGTAAACTTTACACCGGTTATATACAAATAAAATATGTATTATGTGGCATTCATTTGATATCATGTCATACTTAGTTATTTTAGGTGGCACTTCTATTTTAGAGAAGGGTAATATTGTACAATATTTAATAACGTTGAGGTATTTTGAGCCAAAATCAAGATTGAGGGCAAAATTGTGTTTTGTGCTAAACGTTAAGGGTGCATATGCACATTTATCCTACAAAAAATGTGTCAATAAGCCTATTGTCACATTTACCTATTACCACATTGACATTTAATGAGCTGTAGGTGACAGTTGGGGTGGTTGTAGAAACTATAGACACATTTAACAATATGATTACGGACAAGTAAAAATGTAACTATAGATGATAACTTTTTTTTATATGAAACACAATTAACACATTATGTGATTACATATAGTTTTTAACATGTTATAAACTGTCATTAACATCATCCAAACCTTAACCAAGAGGAGAGTAGCACACATCAAACCCTAAGGAGAGCAACGCCCGAAACGACTCCAAATCAAGAAGTTCGGGTTGTTTTCTGAAGTTTAGTAAAAAGTTCTGATTGATCTTTTAAGCAGAGGAAGACGTTTTATAAAATATGAAGAATGACTCCAAACATTTCCGAAATAATTCCGGAAGACTCTAGAAAGTTTTGACTAGAAAGTTCCAGAACATTCTGCGAAGAATCCAGCATTTTTGGACACAAATCATGCATCTGCAGCACAAAGGCTGGCACTTCTGATCGCACAAAGGTGCGCAAATCGCACACCTTCCAAGTACAGCTCGTCCAACCTTGCGCGCGCAAGGCCCAACAACACCCAAGGCTCTCGCGCTCATTGGCCCACAAACTCGCACACAACTGCGCGCCTATTTTCACTGTTTTTGCATTATTTCCTTTTTCCATTAGTCTTTAGTTTTAGAAAATTAATTATATGAAGTGAAAAGGAATTGTGCATGTTTTTTTATTCTTCTTTTCTTTTATTATATTAAGTAGTATTATTTTTTACTTAGGCTCTGTTCTTTTCCATTCCAATTTCAAAAAAATCATCACTTTTTCTTCTAAAATCTAACCCAAAGAAACAATCTCAATTTTACTCAATTTAAATTCAAATTTTAAATTTCTCTCAAAATCTTCACTCACATATTAAAAAATAATACAATCATTACACTTTTGTATCTCTCTCCTACACAATTTTCCAACAGAAAATTCCCTCCAAAAACATTCCTTCCTTAAAACCAAAAATTCCCAAGTTGAGTCACCAAGAGAACAAAGCCTCAGTAATTTTCAAAAAGATTTCATTCCTTGATTCTTGTTGAGATGCAACTTTCTACTTTTTTTAGAAGTTGTAGTTTTGGTTTTTGCTTCTCCATCAAGCAGCCGAATTTGAGCTTTTTATGTATCCAAATTCATGCTTCTTTTGTATCCAAATTCATGTTTCTTTTTAATTTAGAAATAGTAGGAGTTACGAATTCTAATTAGTTTCCACTTTAGTATTTTATTTCTTATTTTTCCTGTTCTATTTTGTACCTAAAATCGGCTAACCACACATCTATAAGAGGGATGCATCATCTCATTGTTTAATAGAGATTTTTGAAGTTAGTTGTTATTATACAATTCATAAGGTTAAGGCATGTTCTTTAAGTTTTGGTTTTGGTCTCACTTTTAGTCTCAACAGTAAATTTAATATATTATAATCAGTTTTCATCATTTTTAATACAGATTTTTACTATTCAATTATATATTTTTACATTTGCAATACACTTTTTACATTATAAAACTATTTTTTTCCAAACCAAAACTCAACCCAACCAAAAAGAACAGGCCTCGGGTTCTCTTAAATTGAGCTAGGTAGTCTGCAATGTAGATAACACCATAGTTCGAAACTTAGATATTTAGGTTTTTTGCTTTGTCTAATTTCTTTATGTTTTACCTCTTTTAATTCTTGCTTAGCTTAGCTAACATGGCTAGTCCTACTAGTCCATGTTAAGGTTAATCGAGTTCATATTGTGTGTAAGTTTGTGATCTTCGACTGACAGCCTTCTTGGCAAAACTCATTCCGCATTCGTGGAGTAATTCACATCATCTACCTTTCTCATCCAATCAAAATTGTGTAGTAATTGTACAATATCTCTCTCTGGGTTGAATATAATTTCCTGACAAGTTCTTTCAAACTGTAGTAAGAATGGAGCCACTTAACTCTTCTTTCTCTAAAATGCTAAAAATTACTATCAACTCCTCAGCTCAAAGTTCATTACAAGAAATATACCTAAGTTCATGTGCTTCCCTAAAAAAATCATCATCATCAATGAAGTTCTCCAAGTATGTCTTGAGCTTAACAAAAGAAAAACTGCAACACCATTTCCCTGTTGCATTTATGTTCACGATCAAAGTCATTGCAAATTAAACTGAACTATGAGTGGATGGATAGATGGCAATCTGCATTGGTAATTCACAACTCCGACTTTTTGATTCCAATTATTCTGAACTAAGAGTACGTTACTGAACTTTGTGGTTTAGCAGGAGGTGGTTCGCACAGCTTGTAAAATATTCTTCATGACATTTAAATTACAAGAGAGAATAAATTAAGTAGATTAATTAGCATCATATTTGTTTAACACTCAAGAAAGCAATATAGTATAACCGCCATAAATTGATATTCGGTAAATTAATCATCTCTCTAAAATGATATATTTTTCTGGTCCCGATTTGGGCCAGTTCAAAAAATTGTAAATTTTAATAAAATAATAAGATAATAATTTTTAGAAAAACCTCTATATAAATACATAATCCACCAATATCATAAATTAATAATTCTCCAAAATTACAAATATAATTTGGATAATTTACTAAAATATAAACCTATTATTGTTTGTCTTTTCTTAAATTTTAAATATAGGTGAATTTAATCTCCAACATTTTTAATTGCATCGAAAAGTTCCAATGCTGAATTCATGAATTGCAACAAACATTGTGGATAGTCGGCGCCTTATTGAGTTTGATGCATTTTATCATATACTTTCTCACTATGATAATGTACAATAAACTCATTCGATACAACTGATTTGTATACTGTGAATATCTAAATTATACTAATTTTAATGCATGAATCCATTGATAGAAATAACTTGTACATATGGGGCAAAGGTAATAGGAGGGCTTTATAACCATGAGTTCATGGGTTCGAACTTTGATGATGCAAGAGTAAAAAAAACAAAAAAAAAAACACTCACTAACTTGTACATTTACCTGAATTTATGCTTATGGAAATTGAAAAATAGTCAATATATTAATAAATTATTGATTTATCGATTAAATAGTATCTCTCTAAATTAATAAAATTTCATGGTCCCAACATTAATAATTTAGAGAGATTCTTGAGACATGTTTGGCATGAAACCTTGGAGAATGGCCCAAAAATTGTTTCGTATAATCACCAATGATGTTAGTAAATTAAAAGTATCTTTGATATATTTTTTTTAAAATTAAAAATAAACATTAAAAAGAAAAAAATTTTAAAAATTAAAAATTTATGAACAGTAATTATGTGGTACTATTTACGAGTATCAGAATTAATTATTTCAGGTTTAGAAATAAATAACTAACCTAAAAGGAAAAATCTCAAGTTCGTATAATCACCAATGACGTTAGTAATTTAAAAGTATCTTTGATATTTAAAACAAAAAATTTTAAAAAAATTTTAAAAATTAAATTTGTGAACAGTACCTATGTGGTACTATTCACGAGTATCGGAAGTTGGAGGTAAATTTTGCAATGCCATACAATATCTTGAAACACATTCCAAAATACATTTGAAGATGTGCATCCAAACAATATCTTAAAATATCTTTCAAAACACATTCCTAAATATTTTTCAAAACACATTTCTAAACATCTTTCAAAACACATTTCAAAACACATTCCAAATAGGGCCTAGATGTGTGCGAGAAAAGCCCACAAATAAATCCAACTCTACTCGAGCTTGCAAAACTAAACTTCAACATTGTTTTACAATCACATCAAGAAGAACTCAAGTACCTATCTAGGTAAAGACAACATTGATCTGTCCTAACTATTATAGAGCCATCTTAAACGCATGGAAGAAAAATGCTAAACGCAGGGAATTAGAAATAGTATTTTACGTATTTACCAAATTTGCCCCTACACCATTTAACCCACTATAGTCCCACCATCCCTTCACTTCAAGGTCAGCCCACCACAGCGAATCGCCGGAGCTCCGGCCGATGACAGCATGTGAGTTTCATATCGCAAGTGGGTTTCATGATTTTCTTTCCTCGCGGAAGGCCAGCACCATTGTTGCTGGAAAAATGGATGCAATCCTGTTTTTCCGACTATCTTTCCATTTTTCTTTATTTTCTAACCCCGAAAATGGGTTAGGGTGCCTAAACCCATTCTCGGGGGTTAGGATGGCTAATCCTCTAGAATGGGTTTAGGCGCCCTAACCCATTTTCGGAATAAGGATTCCTAACCCCTAGAAAATAGGTTAGACTCCCTAACCTAAATACTAAAAATTAAATCTAAAAAAAAAATCGGCAAAAATAGGAAGGCTGACGGAATCCCGTTTTTCATGCAGCAATGGAACTGCTAGATGCTTAATTTTTGCAGTGGGAGCCAAGCTTCTGGCTGCAAGTTTTAAACCTCAAAATTAAAATTTAAAAAAAAAAAACTTTGCAAACCAGGAAAGCTGCCTGAAAAACGGGCTGCCGGAATTCTGTTTTTCTGGCACAAATGTAACTGAAATAAAACCCAAGAGTTTCATTTCAGTTGGGTTTCATTTCAGTTGATTGGGGCCAGCTAGCCACACTCATTTCAGTTCAGTGAGGCCAACTAGACTCACTCATTTCAGTTGAGTGAGGCCAGCTGGCATCCTACGCAATTTTGTCCGGATCTGGCTGCGTGTAAGCAGCCAGATCTGGTAGCTTCATGCCGGATTTTGGTGGCGGGAATGGTCCACCACCCAAATCCGGTGTGAAATAATTATTTTTTGAAAAAAAATAGTAAATTTTAGACTTATCTTGCAGCACCATCGAAATTTCTAGCGGGGAAGTGCAGGTTTAGGCCCAGGAAGAATGGAACTGGTGGGGCTATGATGTGGACATCCAGAGACAACTCTCGAAGTCCAAGAAGGAAAGCAGTCGACAAGTGGGTATGAAGGTTCAAAGTCATCATCTGGCTTCTCACAGATCAAATGGAAAGGACTTTGATCCTCATAGGAGGAAATTGGTCTTTAAGAAAGAATGGAAAAAGAACAAAGAGGAAGATCCATTCCTAAAGCTGAAACCTAGGAAGGGAAAACCAAGAACTATTTACAAATGGGTTCCGCAGCTTAAAGAGCAAGATTTTTGAATATTTAATTAAATCTTGAAGATAATTATATCTCTTGATTTTTATAAATTATTCTTGAGTTATTTTGTTTCGAAAGATTCTAGGAGATTCCAGAAGGAGAAGAAAGGAGCACATGGGTGGGAACACTTCCTAGATCACGAGGGAGACGGCTAGGGTTATCCCCCATAGCCGAATTTTAAGTGTGTGTTAGTGTGTGTGTTTTATTTTTCCTTCTTTTTTTTGGATTAATATTTGTTTGTTTTATTCTAATTGGTTATTTGGTTTCCTTTTCTAGAAAGGAATATCTAAAGCGAAAAACCAATAGGATTAGTAGTAGTAGTAGTAGTTTCTAGGGAAATCGTAGTTTTAGTCCCTCAACTATACCCTCGTTACACTTTCAGTCCCCCAATTATGGAAACTCGCACTTCCAATCCCCTAACTATCTCTCTATCACAGGTTTAGTCCCTCTTACCGGCAAGATACCAGGTTACCGGTTATTTGGGGTCAAAATAAAATATTTAAAACTTTCGACCCTTTTTTATAAATTGCATAAATATTGGATTAAATAAAAGAGGCATGTTAATTGCAAGAACCATTTTACTGAACACATGACACTTTTTAAAATTTTAAGTGGTGAAAAGACATTAATACCCTTGATAGTTTATAATTTTATAAAAAAAATTTACCCAATTTTTTTACCCTCACATTCCATTTTTTATCCTTCTTCATCAAGAACACAAAGGGGTTACCTTTATCCCTTATCCATACTCCCTGCCATTTCCACTCAATCTTCTCCCTTAAACCATACATTCATACCATTATATTAAAAATACTTGAATTTTGCTTGCGTATCATGGACGGTAATGCAAATGAAGATCCATATTACACGGTACGTATCACATTATGATGTTTATGGACAAAATGTGGCACCTTTTTTTGGATTTTTTTTCACTGGAGGAGAATCGCCTGCGTAGGGCGATTTACGGTAATGCAAATGAAGATCCATATTACACGGTACGTATCACATTACGATGTTTATGGACAAAAGGTGGCACCTTTTTTTGGATTTTTTTTCACTGGAGGAGAATCGCCTGCGTAGGACGATTTTATCTGGCACATTTTTTTGGATTTTTTTTCACTGGAGGAGAATCGCTTGCGTCGATTTTATATGGTAAAATCGCCATATTACACCTATTTTACCCAAGAAAATTGCCACATTAGGGCGATTTTCTTATACAAAATGGCCCCATCTGAGCAATTTTATGACTATAAAATCGCCTTAATATGGCGATTTTCTTGGGTAAAATCGGTGTCCTGTGGCGTTTTGTTTCTGTAGAATCGCCCAGGAGGGGCAATTCCCCTGATTTCGGTGATATCTAATGTCATATTTTGTTTTCTTGCCAGGCTCTGCGTTTTGTGGATGATCGTATCTTTCCAGATTACACAAATGTATTTCAGACTGAGGAAGAGTTCAGGACTAGAGCTGAGTTGATTGGTTGGGTTGAAACCAGAGCAAACGATCATTATTTTGATACTAAAATAACTTCTTCTAAAAAGTGGAAGGGGCCTTTAAAAGGAAAAAGAGGGGGAGTTGATAAAGGTTGTGATAGATCGGGGGAACTTTGAAGCAAAGCACCCTTAGGCGAAGGGAAAATAGGCCGTAACAACACAAGTAGCAAGCTGACTGGTTGTCCCTTTCAATTATTAGGAAAATAAATTAGTGGGGGTAACTGGACGCTGAGTGTCATAAAATGTCAGCACAATCATGAATTACCCCTTGTTAGAAAATGGCATCAAAAGCACTCCAAGTTGAATGAAGAGGACAAGGAGAAAATTTCAGAAATGATGAAGATAAATTTGGCTCCGAAGTAGATGTTGGCAAAACTGCGATCTGATAATGCAACTAATGTCACACGTATCAGACAGGTGTACAACGAAATGGCAAAATTTAGAAGAGATGAGAGGGGAGATTTAAGTACTATACAGTACTTCTTGAAACTGATGCAGGATTACAGGTACTACTATTGGTACACAGCGGAAGACGAGCGTAATGCTCTTGAAAATGTGTTCTTCGTGCGTAAGGATGTTCCTAGTCTACTTCATACGTTTCCTTACGTATTGTATATGGATATGACATACAAGACCAACCGGTATGACATGCCTCTGCTTTAGATAGTCGCTCATGTTCCAACGGATCAATACATTCATGTTGCTTTTGCTTTCTTGAGGGATGAGACCTATGCAACTTATTTTTGGGCTATGACTAGATTGAGGCAACTTTTTGATCCAGTGAACTATCCACATGTTGTTATGACTGACAGAGAGTCGGCTCTACTGAAATCTGTGCACCATGTTTTCCCCGATTCTAAACAACTATTGTGCAAGAGGCATATTGCCATGGATGTAAAGAAGAAAGCATTGACTGTGTGTATGGACAAAGAGATATTAGAAGAGTTTGAAGGTCGGTGGAGAATAGTGATGAGTGCTCTAACGTATGAAAAGTTCACGAAAGCTGTGGAAATCATTGAGACTAAATATAGAGGCCGGTGGATATCTGTGGTTAATTATATGCACTAGACATGGTTGGATCCCCACAAAACCAAGTTTGTCTCATTCTTGACTAAAGAAATAAAACATTATGGAGGACGCACAAACAACATGTTTGAATCTATTAACTTTCGTCACATATAGTTATAGATACGACTCCATTATACATTATTCTCCAATTTAAAGCCTTAATTTTGTATTTTTTTTTATCTCTGCAGGGCTGAGAGTGCACACACAATGTTGAAGCGTGCCATTAAAACTGACAGAGGATCATTTCCTACAATTTTTCTGGGCATAAATGAGATGATAAAGTTGTATTTGGATGAGATCCGTAGTAAAATGGAGGCATCTCAGAGCAAAACATTGCGTGAAGCCAATTACCTGTTGTATAGTAGAATCAATGGCAGAGTTTCACAAGATGCCATACAAAAAGAGAGGTGCAGTCTATGGGGCAAATAGTGAGCTGTGTGGTTGTGAAATGTGAACCAGCTATGGCTTGCCGTGTGCGCATCAAATGGTTGAAATGGTCAGGAATTACAGACCTATTGATCCTTTGGATGTGGACCTCTTCTGAAGGACCCTATCTTTGGATGAGGGAAACATGCCTAGCGATGAGGAACTGCAAACAGCACAAGAGCGACTGCATGAGATGTATGTTGATGCCTCGTAACGTCCTACTGCGGACATTTACAGAGTAGCGGGTGTCATGCATAGCACTTTGCAGCCAGAGATTGTTGACCTCGCTGATCCAATACAAAGGCCACATAGAGGAAGGCCGAGGAACAACTCTACGCAGCGAGATCTATCGGGCTACGAGCATGCCGAGAGAGATGTCGGCATAGGCAGAGGCAAAGGTACATATAGTTTGCCATGTCCATTTCAATTTTTTTTTTTGTCACTTTTTTATTTTGATGCATCTATTGTTTGATGCATACAAATAACATATGCAGGGCGCAACAGGTCAACTGGGTCATCAACCAGGAGGAATCAAATGACTTCTAACGAATCTAACTGGCATTTCAACCTGCCGTCTTTGGTAAAACAATTTGTGTTCGATTATGTTGTGGATTATAAAAATGTAATGGGGGATGGACACTGTGATTTTAGGATAATATCTAGATTCGTACATAGTGATGAGTCACTTTGGTCGCAAGTCCGGCGGGAGCTGCTACATGAACTTCACGCGTATGCCTCATTATGGTTTGGAATTCTCGGTGAAGCAATGTACGATAAAGTTCATACAGTGTTGGATTACCATATAAGTCCTGCAACAGAGGAGTTTTGGTTTGATACTTATCTATTTGGCCTACTTGTCGCCACGAGGTACCAGAGGGTATTCGCATTCTACGGAGTGGAATGTTGCACCTTCCTTCCACTTCGCTTGCGGGATTCCGGCGTATCTGATGATCTGAACACGTATATCACTATGGGCCATATCCAGGGCAACCATTTCATTTGTTTGGAGACGAGCGGTGAAATCTTGTTGCCCCCAATCTGTGTGTTGTGGCGACACCATAAGGAAGACATGATAGATGAGTTGAAGGACAGGTTACAAGCTCACATAGATAATTATCAAAGGATGTACGTCGATAGCATAGGTGATATAGACACACAACCCACGATAGTTATCGATTAGGGATTATATTTTTTGATTTGAAAAGTTTTAGTGTATTTTTTGGTTTGTATTGAAAAGTAGATGTTGGGGGTAAGAAGAAATTTGTGTACTTTTTTATCAAAGTTTAAGTGTATTATTTTATACTTGTATGTTTAGCCTCGCGAAATTTGGGCATAGTCTCCCATATACATTAGCCAATCAATCCCTGTTCAGACCACATAATGAATCACTAAATTAACATTTCTAAATCATTAACCAGCAACACTCAGTTAAGGCACTAATTCAACATCCAAACTGTATACGGATAAAAAAAAATTCATTGGGCCACCATTACATTTAAGTCACTAAATACAGAATTCAAATCTTATAAGACAATGCACTACGGCTCAAAAGGCGGTCTTCTCGCAAGTTCTTCGAGTTCCGGCATCTAGGCCTCCAAATGATAAGCTACTTCTGCAATAGCCTGCCTACGTGTCTCAGGGTTGACCGCATGTTCAACCCTTGGATGAAAAAAGACAGCCCGAGATGCTAAGTATTGAATTCGCTGCAACAATTAAAATTATTAACCCAATCAGCAACTAATAATACAGATATAGGTAAAAAGAAAATCTAAAATCATCCTAAACTCACTGCATTGAGGGACAACTGTGTTGGCTCAGGAGTGTATTCCTCGACCGGACCCCTACTGACACGAACGTGCGATCGGAAGTAATCAAGGTAACCCTCGCATGCTTCGTCAGTATAATCAGCCCTCTTCATATTCTGCAGAAGCCTTGTATGATATATTTCCCAACCACTGATATTAGCAACGAACTTGCAGACATACTTTTTTATCTCTGGGCCTCTGTAGTACTCCTTCGGTTTGAAGACTTGAAAGGGAATTTGTTAGGCGTACCCGAAGGAGTACTACAGAGGCCCAGAGACAAAAAAGTATATCTGCAAGTTCGTTGCTGAGGCGTACCCGAACTGTCTTAACACCCGATCCGGCATATAGGGCTCTTCAACGTTAACGCAATATATAAGCCCCCTATACAAGGAAATTTTATGGACCAATGCTGGATTGGGCTCAAATGATATCCAATTAACCTGTTCGACAGTAAAACGAATCAACAAAGATAGGACAGAAAGAGCAATAACTGTTTACAAACACACACAACAGACATATTACCTCGTTCGGCTGCAATGCATCTAGCGCCCTCCTATAAGCCTCCAAATTATATTGTGCAACACGCTTCTTCCCAGTACCAACGTGCCATTTCATTGCCGCAAGCCATCCAGTATTCCACGACCTCTTCTTTGGTAGGCTGAATGTTGTGAAGTATTCATATATCCAACTCTAATAAGAATGAACAGAAGAATAATTAAAATATATGTTCGCCCAAAATACAGCACTGTCTAATAAGGAAAGCTACATGTACAATGACAAACCTGTAGTAAAGTCAAACAAGCAGAAAATTGAGCACCTTGTGCCCTAGATGCCTTCCCAAGTTAGCGATATAAGTACGCTAAGCAAGCTGCGCCCCATGAGTGTCACTTACTTTCTCAATACCGCGAAGGAAAGTTAAATACTGCGTAGAGACGTGGGTTTTCGACTTGTCCACGAACAGGGAAAGACCTAAAACCCACAATAAATAATATGAGGCAGTATTCACTTGATCAAATCTACCGGCACAATTTGCCTCAATGCTTGTCAACTTCACAAATCCAGGCTTATCCAGTTTCACTTCATCTTTTACCAACACAGCTGCAACATCCTTCGCTATTTGTGCAGTCTTTGTTTTTCCATAAATGGGTTTACCCCGAAGCGGAATGCGCAGTATGTAGGCAACATCATGCAGTGTTATTGTCATCTCCCCGAATGACAAGTGGAATGAGTTGGTCTCCGGATGCCACCTCTCCACAAAGGCACACAGCAGAGCGGCGTCTAATTCATCATGCATGCACTGTACTAAATGGGCCAAACCAGACCCCTCTACAAGTTTTTTCATGTCATTATCAACTAGCTAATTTTTCAAGCGATCGGCTCTATTATGACATTTCAATATCCCCCGTTCCTACCAAATGTAAAAAATGGAATTACAACAGACGGTTACAATTCTTAAAGCATTTCTTTTTTAAAAAAAATTTAAACTATGCGAAAAAACTTTATTATTGAACTTTGGATCATAAGTAATGAAGCATATATAATTAGGAAAAAAATTAATTGCTCAAATACATCACAAATACAAGTACGCAATTTACTAGAATTACCTCTCCATGCCAAACGTGGTGTGTCCTTTGAAACTCAAAAGCAACTCAGGGATTAAAGGACCACCTTCGAACGGATGGTCTAGCTCCCTGTAATCCATCCACCCTGCAATCACTACTCTAGCTTCACTGCCTATTAATCCTTTCCCTGCTCTCTTAGTTGGTTCAGTGCTTGTATTCTCCCCTTCAGCACCACTTCTTCCACAAGCCCCCTCGCCGCCACCATCGTCATGGGACATTTCAACATCAGAAAAGGGGGGTATAAAGGTTATTCAGTAAAGGACGGAACGATGTACTCATTTCCAGAGACGAAAGGTTGAACTGAGTGTTCCGTAATGGAAGCAGTGACATTCCCAGTCACAGAAGATGTTCACGATCGTGCCACAACCCTCCTCGAATGCTCAGACGCCGTTGGAGGAACCTGAGGGGCATTTTCCACATCTGTAATAATAGGCTCCCCGGATTTATCCGGAATATCCCTCTCCCGGAATGTATCTGGAATACTACTCTCTCCGGATTTGGATCTTTTACACGTCCTACGGAATATATTACCTTTATATCTATCCCCCATCTGTAATTAAAAGGTTGCACAGGAATTAATATTTAAAAAAATTCAAAAGCGAACGACTGATTAAAGGGAAAAAAAATTTAAAAAGCCAGACAGACCAAGGACAATTGCCTAATTCAGGCGATTTTTTTAGGGAAAATCGCCTGAATTCGGGCCATTTTTTTAGGGAAAATCGCCTAATGAATTAGGCGATTGTTTTAGGGAAAATCGCCAAATCCAGGCAATTTTTAAAAGGAAAATCGCTTTACTGAAGCGATTTTCCAAACAAAAAACCCCTCCTTCAGTCGATTTTCCACGGGAAAATCGCTTCCTAAAAAAAACGCCACAGGGTGGCCTTTTTTTTGGGACCCGAAGCGATTTTCCTGATCGTTCGTCGAAAAATCATTTTTTCGACGAACGACCCCAAAATTTAGCCTAAAATGTGAACTACACAACCGGAAAACGCAACATAAACACTAAAACATTACTACACAACCAAGACAATGCAATCTTTCAAGATTCCCAACAAATTTACCATTCAAAAACAGCCTGAAATCATACATGCATGGAAATTGCACATTAATTATGAACAAAACAGTCGGAAAACGCAACAAACATCCGAAATCATTCATAAACTTGCTGCCCACAAACTTCACAACAACCAACTCAATGCAATTTCAAGTTTTGGAAAAAATATAAAAAACTCCAAAAAAAAACGCACCAACCTATTTTTTCAGATGCAAATGAGGGTCAGCCTTGGAGATGGAGCTGTCGGGAGGAAGCTTCCTCGATCGACAGAGATGGAGCGGCAGCAGCGGTCGGAGGAGGCGATTCGCGGTCGGCGAATGGAGAAGGGAAAGTTTCGCCCGAATGGAGAAGGAGAAGGAAATGATATGGATTGCAGTAATGTTTTTTTACTTTATAAGAGTGAATGGCAGTTCGGTAATTTTATGGGCTAATTTTTTAAAATGTGTCCTACTGATAACATTGAATACTGATAACATTGAATAGAACAAATTGGGGGAAGTACTTTTTTCTTTCTTTCTTCCTTCCTTCCTTCCTTCCTTCCTAAATTTTTCTTTTTTTTCTTTATCACCATTTTTACAGTCTGAAGGAATCCCAATGTTCTCATGACTTTCATCACTACAACTGCCATTCCTTTAAATCAAAGCCTCAATCTATCCATTACCAAGAACAGGAGTCACCATTCATTGTACTCATTACTTCTGCCCATCACAGAGAAGGAAACTGGAAAAAAAAAAACTTGACAAAAAAAGAGTATAATACAAGCAATATGGACGTGGGGTGAAGAAAAGAAGCAGCAGCAGCATCAAGAACGGGTGTTGTGGCAGGCTCTGTTTGGGAGAGCAGAATGAAGCTCGATGAAGTTAAAGGTGGTATCAGGGTCTTCAATGGCAAAGAAAAATGTTAGCAATTCGGAAGAAATTGATGAGAATTACGCTATAAGAAGGTGAATTAGACACCCAAACAAAGTCCGGTTGGCGCGAGTGGGAAGAGGAAGACATGGAAATCCGAGAGTTTGGGTCGGCGCTAGAATCTCGATGAACAGTGTAAGGTATTAAGCATGTCGGCGGATGGAATTAAGAAAAGCCCAATTCAGAACAAGGAAACGAGATCTGAGGAAATTGAGAGGAGCCCAGTTCATACGATGAAGAATTCAACCCAATTGAGGAAATTGAAATCGAAGTCTGTTAAGGCCTCGAATGAAACGGAAGTGAAAAAATTCCCAGAATTGAGAACAGTGAAATCAGAGGCGATTAAGGTTCATCCTGATGACAAGAATTCACTTCAGCTGGTAAAAGAAAAATCTGTATCATGTAAGAATGTCGATGAAGGATTGAGGAATGGATTGAGAAATACCCAGTTGGGATTATTAAGAAAACAAGATCTGATGAAGACGTCGACGTTTGGGAAGAAAAGGTCATTGCGACCAATTCGACCGAAAAATCTCCACCGAAGGTAGCAGACATTGATGATAATGATGATGCCGACGGCGATGAAGACGATTGGGATGATGAATTGGAGGAAACTGAAGTTGAAATCGAGAAGATAAGTGTTGTTGTTAAGGAGACTTTACTTCAACACAGAAAAGTTTTTTGTTTTTTTTTTTTTAACTTTTGAATTATCATGTTTTGGCCCAAATATTTTTTTAAGTTTTTCAAAAAAATCCAAATTACCGTTGACTTTGTCAGTCAAACGGTAGCTTGCCGGTAAGAGGGACCAAACCTGTGAAAGAGAGATAGTTAGGAGACTGAAAGTGCGAATTTCCATGATTAGGAGATTGAAAGTATAACGAAGGTATAATTGAATGACCAAAACTGTGATTTTCCCGTAGTTTCCAAAAAGGAATCAACTTGATTTCCTTTTTGTATTTGTTCCTTTTACTAAAATAAGAGGGAATTTTGTTTCCCTATTACCATATAGGTGGTGGATTCCTTTCCACTTCCATGCTTCTTTTGGATTTAAAATTGTAAGGAATTACCAATTATGATTAGTTTTCACTTTTAATTCTTTTCCAATTTTGATTGGTGCACAACCATATACTTATAAATAGGGGTGCTCCACAAAATTATGGGATAGATTATGATTAATAAAGATGATATTTTTATCTAGAAATTAAGGGTTAATTTCGTGTGTGAGCTGTGAGCTGATTAAACATTTGGGTTTGATACATTGTTCCGTGGGAACTTGTAATTGTTCATTGGTGAACTATCTTCTTTTAGATATAGCTAAAGGTAGCTTTACTTTAAGAGGGTTTCGAAAATATCAATCCAAGTTAGGTGTTCAACTTAGATTGAGGGGTGTCTTCAATTAAATCATTAAGTCTTGAAGTCATTGGTGAGTTGAAGAAGGTGATTTAAATCAAGGGCATCAAGCTAATCTCCGACTTAGCTGATTTTGGGATTCCGCAACGTGAAGCATCGTCGTGCTCACATTAGGCTAGGGCTAGTGGGCCTTAGTGGGGGGTATTTTTGGTATAATTCCAAACTACTATCTCTCCTTCCCTGCGTATAGCATTTTCCTTTCCTGCATTTAGACATACCGATATTATATATATTCATCCATCACATTAATACAATTTTTTTTTTTTTTAAAAATAGTCATTATAAAGAGTTCAGTTTAAAAAAGATTTATATTGCACACTTCTACTAATATGATAATGTGATGAGGTCATCCAAAGTCAACACTCCCAGAAGGGTACAAGTCAACAAGTGGTTAAGAAGGTTCAGAGTCGACAGATGGGTTCTCACAAATCCACTGGAAAGAACTTTGATCCAATGAAGGAGAAATGGGGTCATTAAAAATGGAGTCAAAAAGAAATATCACGACACGCCATTTCCAGCTAAAAAGAAGATTCTTTGATATTTAATAAAAGTCTAGAAGATAATTAAATCTCTTTATTTTAATTAAATTATTCTTGAGTTAAGTTATTCCAGAATGTTCTAGAAAGACTTGGAAGGATCTAGAAGCTTCTCAGATTTTACAGGTAAAATACACAAGTTAAATCACCTTCCTTAAACACGCAAGAGGCGCGCAACTAGGGGCAACCAAATTAGGTAGTGTGTGTTTGTGTGTGTTTTACTTTTCCTTCCTTGTTTAGGTTTCTTGTTTTTGTTTAAGTAGTTACTTAATTGAGATTTTCCTGAAAAAAATTCTTGCATGATTTCTTTTAGGAAATAAATAGGTTTCCCTTTTAATATTTCATAAGCGACTTTGTCGTGTCGTACCAAATACAGTAAAAATCACTGTTTTTATACCTGCAAATTACTAACTATGAATAGTATAGGAAAGCACAAGATCGATCCACAGAGACGGAGAAATCACTTCTAATTCCAGATTAATGCAATAAAAACACACACTTTTGACGAGTCGTCACCTTTGGTACCTCTCAAGAGACCTTAGAGTTGGTTCAATTTATAACTAGTAGAAAAAGATAACAATCAATAAATAAACAATTGATTAAAACATTCCAATATTATGCAATTAATTCTCCTCGCATGCATGTAATCATAAATACCTTGTGGTCTAATTTAATCTACACCGGTTAGTTCTAGGTACTGTAGGGTCCCTCAGCGTACCCAATCTCTTATGTAATTCGGTGATCCTCCGTGGGGTCCCTCGCAAAGATCACTGCCCGAAAGAGCTTTTAAGAATTAAGGAACCTAACACTATTTATTCTTTATTAGCCGTGATCGTTAAAGGTAAACACTATTCTATTCAGAACTACCTAGCCGGCAGCCTTGTTACTTGATAACAATTACCAGTTCAATCCTAAGGTGATCAAACTCAATATTTACTTAGCAATTAAATGGATTCACAAGATAGAATAGATTATAGCCAATTAGACGCAATGTTAATTCGGCTTCATACATGCATGGATTCGAATATCTTATATAATACCGGAATTAAGAATTTAGCTACTCATGCTTTCAAAAGAAAAACAAATAATAACAAAGTACGACATAGGAAGAATAAAAATAGAGATAGAAGAAATTACTGAATTAATGCTAAAATGATGCATAATTCACCCGTCCGTTCCACCAAAATGGTCGACGGCCTATCTACAGATGCAGAAAAATCCGAACAGAGCAAAACACTAAGTGTTTTCCTAGGGAGTTTGACTACTGAAAGCAATTGAAAGATTAATGTAACACAGCAGATTGCCTTCTCTAAAACTGAACTAAAAGCTGAATCAAAACTGAACAAAAAATCGAACTCCCCTCTTTTTCTCCTACGAAAATCTCCCTATTTATCGAGATAGTTATCTCTTTGCCATAAATCAAATCTCATCACTTAAGGAGAATAAAACAATCTTTATCACTTATCACTTAAGGAAGTAAATCAATCATTGAAACGGCAGCAAATCAATCCCGAAAAGGAAGCAATCGATCCTTATCGCTTCTGTAGATTCCTTCTTATCTCCAACTGCTCTCTTTTATGGTAGAAACTTCTAGAACTCCAGCTCATCAGTGGCCGACCTGCGGCTGATGTCGTACGGGATGACCTGGAAGCTGATTACGTCAATGTACGACCTGCGGGCTGGCCACATCTGTGGACGAGCTGAGGACTGGTGTTGTCTTTTGAAGACCTGATGGTTGAGCACATTTGAGGGCTGACGTCGTCGGTGGACGACCTGATGATTGAGCACATCTGAGGGCTGACGTCGTCTGTGGAGGACCTGAAGTAGCTGACCCCGTCCTCACGGTTCTATTTATTTTGTGCTCTGAATCACCTTATTTGCTTCTTTCATCAACAGCCTCTTAAACTACACATAACCATGCAATACCTGGGCAAAAGCCCTTCAAATATGTAGGATAAGACTCTAAAATTAGGCAACTAAAAGGTGCCGATCAATGTTTTTGATAGTATTTTTATTCTTTTTTCAAGGGAAATTTCGTTCATACATATTCCCTAGGGAGAGCCGAAATTCTTTTCCATTAACCTAGTTCCTTTAGGTTTCTGGTTTGTACGGTTTTCAATTCTGATTGAATTCCCTTTTTATTTCATGTTCCTTTTCTTATTTGTAAAAGGTGCACAACTCCCTTTTATTTAAAGGGGTGCCGGGCAAAATTAATACGACAAGATTAAGATTAAGAATATACATTCAGTTAAATTGTGGGTTATACAATTTTAAGCTTTGAGCTTTCAACCTTTGGATTTGGGTAATGTTATGTGGGAATTAATAGTTGTTCATTAGTGAACTTGTTATAGATTCATTAGTGAATTATTCTTCTTTTTAGATTTAGCTAAGAGTAGCTTGATTTTAAAGGGGGTTTCGAAATACATAATTTCGACTTAGTTTGTGAGGTATTTTCGATAAATCATTAGTTTTTTAGTTCAAGAGTGAATTCAGAATGTGGTTTAAATCAAAGACATCAAGCTAATCTCCGACTTAACAGATTTTAGGATTCCCCAACGCGATTCAATTGAGAATCCGCATCATAATGTGTGATTCATAATTAATAGTAGAAAAAATAGTGTCAAATTATTTATTTTAGGTGTTGTACCAATTCGTATTATCCATAATTAATCGTATAAAAAATGGTGTCAAATTATTTATTTTAGTTGATGTACCATTTTATAATAAGTTGTGCATTTTTTAAAAATATCATTAGTTCATTAATTTACTCTAATGTAGTATTAAAAGTATTTACTTTGTTAATCAACCGTGCCAGCATGTTTGACCAAACTTTGACCATTGATTCACGACATTCTATCTTGAAAGGTTGAGTTGATAAGGGTGATATTGGAAAAATAGTGATATTTATGTTTTTGCTAGTATTAATTCTCACACGGCTTTGTCAGGCTCCCAATGAAATAATGACATGTAGTATTTTTAAAATATTCCTAGCATGGTTATTATGGACCTTCTTTTAACAAAATCAACTCCTTAATCTAGTAAGATTCTCCCCCCTCACTCCCACCTACTCTTTTTTTTCCCCTTTTTCTTAAGCCTTATTACTTGAAGGCCTGGTTTATTTCTTTCTGCCATTGATAGTTTATATTCATTTTCATTATTCTATTTCATTAAAAATTTTATTTTTAGAAATCTTATCATTTAAAATAATAGATACTCCATCCGTTCTTAAATGTATGATGTTTTAGCTTGCTGCACACATATTAAGAAAATTCATAAAATTATATGGTTAACCTTATTAAATTTATTTGATTATCTCAACATATCATGAATTAATGAGAAAACTTACATATTCTGTCTTGAATATAGAGCTTTTCAACATTATTTAATGATAAAGTGAACATGTTATACAATTTTTGATATAAGTTGTAGTTTCAATGAGTTTAGTTTTCAAAATCTACAACATAAATGAATGATAACATTACAATAAATAAGAGCAAATATGAAATAAAATACAATTTTTGCTCTTGAATTCCTAAAACATCATACATTAGAAACAAATTTGAAAGGGTAAAACATCATATATTTAAGAACGGAGAGAGTAATATCTTTCAAAAATATTAATCTCAAATTTTAGTGTATATATGTGTGTGTGTGTGCGCGCCGCGCGCTCTTGCATATATACCCTACACCCAAAAAAGTGAACCCTTAGGTATTAGATATATAATATATTTATTTTATGACTAAGAGGGTTCACATTTTTTAGTGCAGGGTATATATTTAATTTTATTTTTGGAAATTAAATTCAAAAAAACTAAAATACATATATCTTACAAAAAAAAAAGGAGAAAGTAGATCCTTAGATATTAGGTATATTTATTTTGTAACTAAAGGTTCACTTTTCTTTTATGTGTAGGGTATATTTATGTTAATTTTTCAAAATTAGATTCTCACAAATACCGTAAAAATATTTTTAAAATAGAATAGTAAATTTTATTTTTATACATACATGAGTATGTTCCAAAAAGAAATACACGAAGGAAGGCAGGGAATTTGAAAGATAGAAGAAATTTTACGGTTCAAAATTTTTATTACAATTTAGTAAATATAGGAATTAATTTGGTAATCATGACATAAATAATTTTAAAGAAAGCAGCGCAGGGAAAAGAGGAGGGAAGAGAGGATAAATGAGAGAGTAAATGTGGGAGAAAAAAGAGGAGGAGAGAGGAAAGATGTTACTTTAACGTGGAGCTTTTCAACATTTTAGTGCAGGGTATACCAATGTGACTCAATAGTCAATCCTATTATCCTTAGTCAAATCGATCCAACGGCGGATGGAAATTGGCATGTTATGCCAAAAATTGACTCTCTAAATATATGTCGATTATATTTTTTAATAAACCAAATTCCATTAATAATTAAGGGCATGTTCTCTATCTTTGGTTTCAAATTAAGTTTGAAAACAAGTTTTGAAAAATAATTTTATAATATAAAAAGTGTATTGAAAATGTAAAAAATAGATGTTAAATAATAAAAAGTTGTATTAAAAATGATGGAACATGATTAAAATATATTAAATTTACTGTTGAAACCAAAACCGTTTTCAAACCGAAACAAAAAGAACATGCCCTAATTAAAGTATCCATACAAAAGACATTCTAAATTGAAAAAGTATAGAGATTCACGCCTCTTGCCTGTTTAATAATATTGTCAAATCCTTGTTTTTTTTTCTTTTCTCGCACATTTTCTTCACCACACCCCCCTCCCCCACCCACCCACCCATCCACCCCAAAAACACTCAAACACAGGACAAGCCAAAATTTTGGCTGATGATATTGCCAGAGCAATATTTTATTTTTTTCCTAATATACACTTTATTAATTTTTATTGCCTTAATTAAAATTCCATATTTCTCATGTGACCGGAAATGACTGTGTCTTGGTATACTTTTCCTCCACCATCATAACCGCCCATCGTCACGAACCCCAGCCCCATTTCCTTTACATAGTTATGAGCTATATCAAAAGTATACAATATACTGTAACATTAATCATTACATACTCTAAGGGGTGTGAAACAGGTGGATTGGGCCCATGGGCATTAAGTCAATTAATGGTCTTAATTCAAATGGGTAAATATGGGTACCCATGGATACCTATAAAACCCATTATACAAAAATTAAGGCTTATTTAATAGTTTATTAATACATTTTTTTCAAAATATTTTAACTTCATTTAAATTTTTTTTTAAAGCGAATTTTAATTCTTTGAATCTATTCTAAAATTTGAAATATTACATATTGTATACTTTTATATTTAATCGTATGTAATTTTTTTCGTCCAAACACAATTTTTAATTTTTTTATATTTTATATAAACCCCGTGCATGCCCCGACCCCGACCCTAGGCCCGAAATTGGGCCCGACTCAAAACTTGCCCGAGGCCCAAAATTGGACCCAGCCCAGAACTAGGCCTGAACCATGGGCCCGAACTGAACTGGCCCTACCCGAATCCAAACGCAGTCCGAAATCCGAGCCTGAACTCGACTTGGAACCCGAACGAATTTTGAATTAGTATTTATAAGTGGGTAATTTAAAAATATTATAAAAGAATAAATGGGGAAAAAACGCAAAGTAATTGTAGGACACGAAAAATAAAGAAAAAAAAAAAAGTTTGAAGAAAAAAATAAAATGGGGCCCACTAAAATATGTGAGTTATTGGGTTTTTGTTTATACATTTAAAAGTAGTTTTGGATGGGTATTTTTAATACTCGTGATGGGCGGGTTTTAGGGTACCCAATGTGCTACCCTAAACCCGCCCAGCCCATTATTTTTTTAGGTGAGTTTTATTGGGTTAAAACTCAATGAGTTTGGGCGGTTTTTGGGTTAATGGTTTTTTTTGCCACCTCTGCATACTCTATATCGCTTTACTGACTTACGCATCGGAACTTCTTAGAGGACCTAGTCGCCAACATTTGCAGGTACTTATTCGAGAAGTCTCGAAAAGCGGGTGTCGGCCTCGACACTCAGTGGGCCGACAAATCAAGGCTCAACATAGTCTAAAAAAAATGTGAATGACCGAAAAAACAAATTTACTAAAGTTTTAGAAAAAAGAGCAAAAAGTACCAAGAGGAAAAAAGAAAAAACAGTAAATTAAGTATGTTAAGATTGATAATAAGATACAATAATTAAAAGATTAATAATATTAGTAACAATTATATATATATATATATAATTTTTTAATTAGCTATTTAGAACCCCCAAAAAAAAAAAGTTATTTTGGGCCACAAAATTTAAGGCTCTGTTTGTTAAATTATATATATATATATATATAATTTTTTAATTAGCTATTTAGAACCCCCCAAAAAAAAAGTTATTTTGGGCCACAAAATTTAAGGCTCTGTTTGTTAAATTATATCTAACATATATAATATAAACTAATATAGGTTTGATATTAGAGTGTCATGTGGCAACCACATTTGATTTTAATTTAATAAGTATCTTTTTAATTTATGTCTAATAGAGTTTTAATTTAACTATTTATGTTGATGTCACATAAGCTTAATATCTAATAGTTAAATATTAAGTGAACTTATTTTATTTTCTACAATTCAATTAAATAATTTCTTTATTTATTTATTTTTACATGTGGCTCTTTCACTCCTTTATAGGAGCATTGCACTTTTGTTCTTCCACTTTTTTATATATTTATTAAAAGTACATCTCACAAAAATTATATATATATACACCAACCGGTCAACAAAAATTTAAACTTTAATTATATAATTTAAGGATTTTATTTATATATATATAAAAAAAAAAAGGCATGAGACCAACTTTCTGGTTCCGTACAATTTTTTTTTTATAAAAATAAAACTTTATTTATTTTATTTTTTTAGACTTATAATCTTAAATTCACAACTTTACATTTTCTAAACATTTTCACTATGAAGTTAATTACTCAATTGATAATTGAGAGTATTAGGTTTTAACTCCTAAAGAATAGGAAAAGTCTATTGTCTCTTTGTTTCACCATTTATTTATTACAAATATAAATAATATGTTATATGCCTCTTTGCTTCACCTTCTATCATTATAAATATGAACAAACTATTATTTTTCTTTCACCTTCTGATAGTTACAATCAATAAGTTATATATTTTCCTTCCTTGATCAATTCTATGAATGGCATTTTGAAATATTCTCAACCATCTTCGTTCTCTCAATCTTAAACAACACTAAAATTCTCTTTTAAATTGTTGTGAAGTGCATCAAGGTTAGTGAGTTATTCTGTTCTAAATATGTTACCTAATTTCTCGAAATGAGAACTTTTATTCTTATATTTACTATTAAAACTTATGACATTTTACACATCTAATAATATGTGATTTACATAGATCCTTTCTTGAATTTTCTTTTCCCATTAAGTTTTTTGTTAATTACTTTAATTTGTTGTTTTGTTTAAATTGTTTTGTTGTTGGTGCAATTTTTTTATGTGAAAACTTTTAGTTATCAAGAGTTGAAGGATTATTATGTTAAAATTCTCTTTCCTATTAGTTCACAATGTATCATGTATGTAAAATTATAAATCTTGATGTATTCTCTAGACTGTTCCTTTCTTTTACAGGCTTTTGTTATATTAATTTCTCGTTTTTAAAAAAGGTAGAGAAGTAAGTTTAAATATGCAAAAAAAAAAAAAAAAAAAAATCTTTTCCAACAACCTCAAAATTTTCCACAATTCTAAAGTAGATCCTTAATGGAAGGATGTCAAGTTACATACAAAAACAACAAGAATATGTCAGATAAAGGTAGTGTACCGGTAACCATATACTATTAAGGATGGAAAATTTCTTCCTTGATTTTGATATTTTTTTTGTAGACTCCAATTGTTCTAAAAATGTATTGAATTGAGTTAATAAATGATAAATTTAAATGAGCTCTCATATTCGTTGTTCTATTTGTATGCTAGCCTGTGCACAATTAAAATTTTTATTCTTACGATACAAATTAATATTTTATTGGGCATAAGCCGTGCATTGCACGGATGTACCGTCTAGTATATATATATATATAATTTTTTAATTAGCTATTTAGAATCCCCAAAAAAAAAAGTTATTTTGGGCCACAAAATTTAAGGCTCTGTTTGTTTTATGGAAGCCTCTGTAGTCTAATTCACTAAATTAACTTAAAGTTCAGTTAAATGAATGACAACTGTTAGATTTAAGTTAGATGTTATCCAATGGCTAATAAAATAGGATGCAAACTTTTTTTTAAAGAAGAAAAATTTATGGATTACCTGTTACCTGTTATAGTAGGTTTTGTTCTGTTCTTTTTTGAATTGGATCGATTCCTCCCTTCCCGGTTAACTCATCGATCGAGAGATTTTTTTTTTTTTTTCCTAGTTTCCTCCATTGCTCTTGATTACTCCCTTCGCCCAGAACAATTCCACCCATAGAACAATTTATCTGTTTTCCCCTGTTCCCTCCAATGCTCGTGTTTTTGTTTGGTTTGTTCGGCGGGACTGAGAAGAAGTGGAGTGAAATTTCAAGTGTATTCGAATTTGGGACAACCACGACCAGCGCGCTTCTTATTCATTGGGGAAGCATTTTTACTCAAACCTGCCCCTTCACTACCACGAGCAAGTTTTTTTCTTCAAGCTTAAAGCTAGGTTCCCTCACCCAGGACTAGCAGCCTTGCTGATTCACCAAGTAGATCAAATTTGTATATCTTGTTTTACTGTCATACCATTTGGCTTACAAGGTAAGAGCGAATTAGTTTATTTAATTACTGCCTACGGAGCTTCCCCTGTTTCATTGTGCGTATATTTTACTGCCTGCGATAATTTGGTATAGTAATTGGGGATTAGGAATTAAATGTGGAGTAGTACCTATTTTAATTAAATTTCACAGAAAAATGAGGAATTTGTTTGGTTGATTATGAATTAACTGTGGAGTAGTACCTATTGCGAATGATGTGTTTGATAAAATGCACAAAAGAAGCCAAGTTCCTGGTGTTATTCTTCAGAATCAGTGCAATTCATGCCTGTATATGCTAATTGTTTGAATACAAATGTTTTGTCAGTTTTCAGCCAAGTTCGAAAATATTATTGAGCCAGAATGAACAGACATGGTGAAAAAATTTATTTTGTTAAAAGCTGAATATTGGGTTCGTTTCTGGGTAGGGTTTGGTAATTTTATGATTTCTTTCCCAAAAGTATGTAACTGATTGCAATTAGGGTGCATTCATTAAACCTATATTGGGGGGCAATTTGATAGTGAAGGAGCTTAGTACGAACAATAACAATAAAGATTAAAAAATTGCAAAATGTGATGACTGAATTTCATTGTGCTTATTTTTCTTCCCTTCATTTATCCATTTCTTAGTCTGATTTCAAGTTTTTGTTCTGTTCCAAATGAAATTTGTTTGGATGGACGCCTGTTGCATCAACTCTGATAGTACAAATGATATCTGCATGGATTCAAATTGGCAAATAATTGACGCAGAAGATGTTTCGACGGCTTTTGAGGAGATATATTTGCCTGAGTTTATTCAACCTTTGAGAGACTCTCTTGAAGGTAAACACAATTTTCATTGATTTGCATTTTTTGCTTTCTTTTTTTAATAAAAAAAATTTAATCTCCTCTCTTCTTTTTTTCATTTGGGTGTGGAAGGGATTGTGTGTTGCTTTAATTGAGATTACTGAAAAGTTAGCTGAAACTCGTATAGGTTTAAGAACTTCAGTGGTGAATGATAGACTTATCTATAGGGGTACATCCATTTTATAAAACTTCTTTCAGGAGGGCAGCTGTTGCATTCAATATTCCATTCTTAGTGTTGGTCAATTCGAAAATCATGAAGCTGTCCTTGACCAGAACGGAATAATTGGTTTATCTGATACATTGTTATCCACCACACTCTTGTCTAATGCTCTATTAGCTCATTCATAATTAGCCTTCCTCAATTATCTCGTGCCGTGAGGTGTTACAAGTCTTGGCAAGTTAAAAATCATTCTGTCACTATCATTTGTTTTTGATGAAAAATTAATTGGATATTGAAGAACATATGAAGAGTATGCAATCCTATTAAATAGGCAATGGAATAAAACAAGTATATACCTCATTCTTTCATCTTTTAAACCATTTTCTAAATACTTCTCATCTGGGCAATAAGAATTCATTTCTTATTTTTTTCTCTGGCTTTAGATCCTTTTCTAAAATCTATTTTTGTTGTAATATTCATATTGAAAAATTCATTTCTGATTCGGTTATTTCCGGTTCTTTTCTATCAGAAATATCATGAACAATATTATTCCTTTTTTTATATGATAAATCTACATGAGGATTTTTCTCCTCACTAACAGGAATATGATCATCAGAGAAATTTCTAAGAGGAATATAATCAGTGATATAATTCCTAGTAGCATGATATGAAGTAGAAGGATTATGACGGTTTATTCCATCACGTAATAATTCTTCAGATATTAAAGCATTATGATGGGTTATTCCATCACTTGAAATACTAGAATTTAAATGACTATTATTTAAAGCAGTATGAAAAGAACTCTGGTGATTATTCTCACCACTTGAATTTAAAGAATGTAAAGACAAGTTAGGATGATGTTTATGCACATCACCTATGTTAGAAGTAGAATGCCTATTAGACATTGGAATATTATCATCAAAAGGGGAAATAAATGATCTTACAGAAGAAGATCTTGATATTCTCTGAGTATTACTCATCTGGACATAAACATCTCCATCTGGAGTCTGAATTATATTAGAAATATTGTGTTCATTTCTAGGTGCAATATGAGCAACCTTGGTCATTTTCTAATGCTGAGGAATCGGTATTTCGTCCCATTTAATTGTTCTTCTAGTGGTAATATTTGATTTATCAAAATTTGATTCTATTAAAATTGTTTCATTCAAATTCTTTTCTTTTTCTTCCACTTTATAACATGGATTCAAAGTATATAACGGTTTATAATAAATTCTATAACATATACACATGATTTCTGTGCCAGGTTCATAATTATAACCTTCAGTTTTAATATTTAAAGTTAAAGCTTTACAAATATTTTTATCTGATAAAGATAATTAAAATTTTGGATGAACATTAAAATAAATTGGACCATGTGCCAGACTGGATTGTATAACTCCAATTATAGATTTTCTCCATTCTTTATTTCTACCATCTCTTAAAGTTGCTATGAAGCTTTCTGGTAATTATCCAGAGTTAAAGGTTTAAAAGCAATTTGTACTAAACCAATATGTAAAAATTTATGAGTAAAACGATATGAATCTAAATTTTCTTCATTAAGAAGTGTTATTGCCGTATCAACATCTTGAATAGCAAGGGATTGTTCAGTTGTTTTACAAATCTGTTTCAACCCAATTTTATTAAAAAATCCTTGATGATAAATCAATTTTGGTTCCACATAAGGTATTGTCCATTTGGAAAGCAAATCTAGATCTGAAGGTAAATCAACCTCAGTTTTCATTTTATTCTTTATATTATCTTTCTTCGGAAATATTTTTAGTTTTTCCATTTTTTAAAAGAGTGTTAAACCAAGAAACTAATTATCATCATTAACCATAATGGCTCTGATACCATATGGGGTGAATCAAGTCCACGATTCAAGTATTAATCGAAGAAATATAAGGAATCAATTACACTGAATTCAATCTGTCAATCTGATAAATTATCTAAAGGAGATCAAATGGGTAAAACGCCCTAAAACGCCTAACCACAGCTAACAACGGGTTGGACCCTAACCATCCTTTAAATAATATACAGATGCCTGATTGTCTTCAACCACCCATACCTCTTGATTAATACAAAAACAATAGAATGATTCAAACTATAGAATCATAAACATTACAGGAAAATCAGATAATCAGATTTCATGGTTTAACATTAAATATTTAGCTTGCCATTAGGCTAAATATAACTGAAAATAAATATATTAAAACAGAAAATTAAATAAGACTTACTCGTAAATTTGTCTTCAAGGTCTTAATTCTTGAAGAGGAAGGAGATATGTATATTGAAGGAAGAAAATTTAAGAAAGTACAAGAGAGAGGGAGTGTAAGATTTACAAAGAAAGGAGAGGAATACTCGTGATTCCGAGTGATGCCTCTTACAACTAAACTAAACCTTATTTATAGGTAGATTCTGCCTGAACTATTAGACACGGATTTGAAAATTTTAATTTTAAATCCGCTACAGTATCTTACGGATTTCAAATTATCAATTGAGAGGTCCGACACAGTATTTTTTGTCGGTGAAGTCCGCAACCGCCTATGTTAATTATTTTTGGGGTTTTTACCGGTAGAACCAGTCACTGAGCTCTTAATTGCCAGCAGCATTTCATCAATGTCGATTTCAATTTCTTCATCCTCTTGAGATTCTCCTGCAACGCAATGTCCTTGGCTTGACATAGAAATATCAGATTTTGAATCTTCCAAATTTTGTGATAAATCTTTTTTCAAAAGATCCATATAAGAAGCTATTATTTCTTCTCTGGAAACAATTCCTTTCTGCATCTGCAGCATCCTATGAATTTGCTGAAAAGGGCTGATTTCATCCCTTGGAGCTGACTCCTTCTTCTGCTGGTATTCCTGCAGCTTTTGCTTGATCTGATCAATTAATTCCTTGCCCTGAATTTCACCAGTAGCAGCGTCTTTTTTGACTAATTTGTCCCAGAATTTGGTATAACCGACTCTTTTTAGACAAGGGATCTTTTCAGGAGTATAACTCACTTGTGGAATCCATTTCCAGATCCATGGAATAGAAAATTCAATAAAGAAATACATTGAAGTGATATTATCATTCCAAGGATGATTATTATCAAGATTCATTATTTTTGGGGAAATTTTCACCCAGACAGCATATAATGCTCTGAAGGGCTCAGGTAGAACCTTAATTGATGGGCCAAAATTTAGCCACCAATTGACAAACCAATTTGGTATTTGTTTGTTATAAACATCAGCACATATTTTGATAAACCAAGAATGTTTTCTTCTCGGGTTCTCATAAAGAAATACTTTAGTAAGGGATTCAATATAATCCCAATATTTGAATTTGATCAAAACTTTTTGTTTAGGATGGAGATATTCTCTATCCTTTAGGGTTGATAAACCCCATTCATTAGCAGATATAATTTGCTTGATAATAATTTTACTGAAGTTATAAACATTTTGGGAGCTACCAGCTCCTGTAAAATGTGTTATTTCACAATGATGAGAATCCATCTGACATCCCTTCCGGAAGCCCCGGCGAGGACAAAAATGATCCAATGAAATGGCATGTTGGACCTATCACTAGGTCCCAGTCCAAACAATTTAGAAATTTCATCAGTGGTTTAGTTGAGACGAGTTGGGTTCAAGCTCAAGGCATTCTTCAAAAAAATCCAACGAGTCATGCACTTTTGCTACAAGTGGAAGACCAAGACTAATTCTTAGTCTTGGTAGTTTAAGTGGAGAAATTCATCTTTGGATTTTTCCACTTTAACATGCTGTTTTATGATTTAAGTTGTGTGTTTTATGAGTTCTTTTATGTTAGTTTAATTATTAATTGCAGACAAGTGAGTCCAAATAATGGTGCAAGGAAAGGTCCAAAGAATTAAAAGCTCAGGCATGCATGGGAACTGAAGAGGGCGGCTGATTTTGTGTAGCTGATTAATGGCTGAAAGCTGAAGAGCTTTTCATGCATTAAAAATTCAAGTGAAGGACATATTTCCAAAGTAAGAAAATCGGTCAAGGGAAGCGCAAAGTGGAGATCAAAATGCATGAATTAAATGCTGAATGGGAAGACTACAAATGCATGCATATTCGGTCAAGTCATCTCCCAAAGGTTCAAGACTCTTGAATTTTGGTTCAAGTAATTAAATCTGATTTCTAGAATAGTCTTTTCTTTGCCTATAAAATGGCACTCTTTGTAATCATTTGGGAACAACTTGGATAATATAATTTTGTGAGTTTTCTTAACTCTTTGTTCTTTAAGAACTTTTCGAACTTATCAAGACTTCGTCTTGTGGCGTTCACAAACTTATCAAACAATCGTGGTGAATTGTTTGTGGCGTTTCTATACCGAGGTTCTCAACATTGCACAATCGTGGGTCGAGGTTTTTATACCGAGGTTCCGTTTTGTCCATTTGTTGGCGGGTCAAGGTCTTCACCACACAACGGAGCAACTCTTGGAACGATCGGCACAACGTGATTAAGTCCACTCCGGGCAAGATCACATCAATTGGTATCAGAGCCATCTCTAACAGTTGCTACGGTCTCTTCTCATCCAGTCGATTTCCAACGGTTCGGAGGCTTACGGTTCGGTAGCGGGTCTTGTCACAAGTTGGCAAGGTTCTTATCACTGAGTTTCTCGGGTTAGCGGAATTCAATCTTTTTCTTTTATTTTAACTCCGTGTGGAGTATATCTGTTAATTTTCGTTTTTATTATAAAAAATAAAAAAAAAAGTCCAAAAAAATATATATAAATAAATTAAAAAAAAGGAAGAAAAGAATTGGACGTTAAAAAAAAAAAAAAAAAAAAATCATCTTTGTAAGTTGAAGTGCAAGCCTAGACTGGTTTGAGGTGTGTCCTTGTATCGAGCTATCATTAGGATCTCTTGTATTATGTTTGGTTGTAATCATTGTTTGATGAGTTTTTGAATTCCTCAAGGCCACAAGCTAGCCTTGTTATTTGTTCTTTGAGTTTGATTAGAATTTTGAGTTAGAATAAGAGAGGAAAAAGGCAGAGGTGAGACTATTTGAGGGTAAAAGCCTTATTGTGTGAAACACGAGTGTGAGTGATCATATTTCGAGAGATACACGCAAGGGAGTGCTGTGAGGTATTAATTTTTTTTTGCAGGTATGTCTCAAGCAGGTGGAGCTGATGAAAATCCCCAACCAAATGCCCAAAATTTTATGTTTCAAGCCATGAGGGAAGAAATAAGACAGTTGGTCCATGAAGCATTAGCCCAACAAAGGAGGGATCAAGAAAGAGATGCTCGAAGGGATCATTATTCTCGATCCCCAAGGAGGCGCAGAAATAACTTTGACCATGATAGTGATTCTGAAGGTGATGACGATCGTAGGAGGTATCGGGGGCAGAGGAATGAGGACGATAATCTCAACTCCATCAAGTCAAAAATCCCTTCCTTTCAAGGGAAGTCTGATCCGGAAGCCTATATCAAATGGGAGAAACAAACAGAACTCATCTTTAAGTGTCATGAGTATTCGGAGCGCAAGAAGGTAAAACTCGCTGTCACTGAGTTTACTGATTATGCACTAATCTGGTGGGATAAGGTTGAGTCTACTAGGCAGAGGGTCGGGGAAAGGCCAGTGGGAACTTGGGCAGAAATGAAGACTCTCATGAGGAAGAGGTTTATACCCGAACATTTCCATCGAGATCTTCAACACAAGCTTCAAGGTCTAAAACAAGGTAGTCTTTCTGTTGATGAGTATTTTAAGGAGTTAGAAACTACCATGATTAGACTTAGAATTGATGAAGACAGAGAAACCAAAATGGCTCGATTTTTGCATGGTCTTAATTATGATATTCAAGATCAACTCGAGCTGCAACATTATATGGAGTTGGAAGATATGGTGCATAAGGCTAGGAAAATTGAGCGACAACTCAAGAGGAGAGGTGGTTCCAAATCCAGCAGTTGGAAGTCAAGTACTTCAAAGAAACCAGAAAAATCATTTCCTTCTACTGCGTTCAAATCTTCCAAATTTGGGCCAAAGGATGATAGTTCTTCCAAAGGTAAATCTGATGCTCCTCCATCTACTTCTAAGAATCGTGATATCACCTGTTTTAAGTGCAGGGGTAGGGGTCATATTGCAAGTCAATGTCCAAATAAAGTGACTATGATTCTAAGAGAGAATTGGGAGTTTGAGACTGATAATGAGGAGTCTGATGCTTCGGTAGATGAATCTGATGATGAGCAAGAACCTGTTGTGGGAGACTTGTTGGTGGCAAGGCGAGTCCTAAGTGTTCAATATAAAGATGAAAAAGATGCTCAACGGGAAAATCTCTTTCATTCCCGGTGTTATGTCAATGGTAAAGTTTGCAGTTTTATCATTGACGGTGGAAGTTGTGCTAATGTAGCTAGTGCTTCTATGGTGGAGAAGCTTGGGCTACCATGCCAAAGGCACCCAAAGCTATATAAACTTCAATGGCTGAATGATAGTGGGGAAGTGCGGGTCTCAAAACAGGTAATGGTACCTTTTCGTGTTGGTAAATATGAGGATGAAGTTCTATGTGATGTGGTACCAATGCAAGCGGGTCATATGTTACTTGGTAGGCCTTGGCAATACGATAGACAAGTTAAGCATGATGGCTTTACAAACAAATACTCTTTTGTATATAAAGCCAAACCTGTAACTCTTGTACCTTTACCCCCAAGTCAAGTTTTTGCTGATCAAGTGAAATTGCAAGAGGATTTAAAAAAAAAAAGAGATGAAGAAAAAGAAAAAGGAAAAGTTGAGAAAGGAAAAGGTGAAAAGAAAGAGGGAAATAAGACACTTGTGATGAATGCGACTGATGAAAAGATTTGTGCCTTTGCCACAAAGAAAGACATAAAAGAGGCGTTGCATGATGAGAAGCCTTTTGTACTTCTTTTGTACAAAGAGACTCTTTTGTTTACTAATGAGTTGGCCGGTTCCATACCGAGCAGTGTTCTTTCTCTTTTGCAGGATTTTGAGGATGTGTTTCCAGAAGATATGCCTGATGGATTACCTCCAGTTCGGGGAATCGAACATCAGATTGATTTTATCACAGGCGCATCTATTCCGAACAAGCCGGCCTATAGAACCAATCCTGAGGAGGCCAAGGAGTTACAAAGGCAAGTGGATGATTTGCTTTCCAAGGGTTGGGTAAGGGAAAGTATGAGCCCATGCGCAGTACCAGTTCTTTTGGTACCAAAGAAAGATGGCTCGTGGCGGATGTGTATTGATCGCCGTGCTATCAACAATATTACGGTAAAGTATCGCCACCCCATTCCCAGGCTAGATGATTTGCTTGATGAGTTGCATGGTTCTATCATTTTTTCCAAAATTGATCTTAAGAGTGGATATCACCAAATTCGCATGAAAACTGGTGATGAGTGGAAGACTGCGTTTAAAACTAAGCATGGTTTGTATGAATGGTTAGTGATGCCTTTTGGCTTAACTAACGCTCCTAGCACTTTCATGAGACTTATGCATCATGTTTTGAGAGAATTTATGGGAAGGTTTGTAGTAGTTTACTTTGATGATATTTTGATTTATTCTAAAAATCTGAATGATCATCTTGAGCATTTAAAGTGTGTTTTGAGTGTGCTTAGGAAGGAAAAACTGTTTGCAAGCTTGAAGAAGTGTACTTTTTGCACGGATAGTGTGATCTTTCTTGGCTATGTGGTGGGTGCAAAGGGCATTTCTGTTGATGAAGAAAAGGTAAAAGCCATTCAAGAGTGGCCAACTCCAAATACTGTAACTGAGGTTAGAAGTTTCCATGGTCTTGCCAGTTTCTACCGAAGGTTTGTTAAGAATTTTAGTACTTTAGCAGCACCACTCACTGAGGTGATTAAAAAGAATGTTGGGTTCAAATGGGGTAAAGAGCAAGAAAAGGCCTTTGAAAGTTTGAAGTATCAATTATCTCATGCTCCTTTACTTTCTTTGCCCAATTTTGACAAAACTTTTGAAATTGAGTGTGACGCCTCAGGTGTTGGAATTGGTGCAGTTTTGATGCAGGAAGGAAAGCCTTTGGCATTTTTCAGTGAAAAGTTGAATGGGGCAATGCTGAACTATCCTACCTATGATAAAGAGTTGTATGCTCTAGTTCGTGCCCTAAAGACTTGGCAACACTATTTATGGGCAAAAGAATTTGTGATCCACACTGATCATGAATCCTTGAAATTTTTGAAAGGGCAAAACAAGTTGGACAAAAGGCATGCCCGGTGGATGGAATTCATAGAGACATTTCCGTACGTCATCAAGTACAAGAAAGGTAAGGAAAATGTGGTTGCAGATGCACTCTCTAGAAGACACTCTCTTCTTTCTCATCTTGATTCTAAATTGCTTGGTTTTGAACAACTCAAGGGATTGTATTTTGAAGATTCTGATTTTGGAGAAATTTTTAAAGCTTGTGAAAGAGGTCATTTTGAAAAGTTTTTCATTCATGATGGATTTCTTTTCAAGGAATCCAAACTTTGTGTGCCTAACTCTTCTGTTCGTGAGTTGTTAGTTCGAGAGGCGCATGGTGGAGGACTTATGGGTCACTTTGGCGTAGCCAAGACCCTTGCTGTTTTGCAGGAACATCTCTTTTGGCCCAAGATGAAGGTTGATGTGGGGAGAATTTGCGATAACTGCATTGTTTGCAAAAAGGCTAAGTCTCGAGTTCACCCTAATGGTTTGTATACTCCTCTTCCAGTTCCTTTAGAACCATGGGTTGATATTTCAATGGATTTTGTGCTTGGTTTGCCCCGAACAAAGACGGGTAAGGATTCTATTTTTGTGGTTGTTGACAGGTTTTCCAAAATGGCCCATTTCATTGCATGTAACAAGACAAATGATGCATCTCATATATCTAACTTGTTTTTTCAAAACATTGTTAGATTGCATGGAATGCCTAGGACCATTGTGTCGGATAGAGATACAAAGTTTTTAAGTTACTTTTGGAAAACTTTGTGGGGAAAGTTGGGAACTAAGCTTCTGTTTTCAACAACTTGTCATCCCCAAACTGATGGACAAACTGAAGTTGTTAATCGTAGTTTGTCTACTTTGTTGAGATGTACCATTGGGAAAAATGTGAAGACTTGGGAAGAATGTTTGCCACATGTTGAGTTTGCTTATAACCATGCTAAACATTTTGCTACTAAGTTTTCTCCTTTTGAGATTGTGTATGGTTTTAATCCCTTAACTCCTATGGATCTAATTCCTTTGCCTGTGAGTGAACATGTGAATTTAGATGGCAAGAAGAAAGCTGAATTTGTGAAGCAAATCCATGAGAAAGCAAGAAGTAACATTGAAGAGCGCACCAAGAAGTATGAACAACAAGCTAATAAGAGCAAAAAGAAGGTCACCTTTGAGCTTGGTGATTGGGTGTGGATCCATTTAAGAAAAGAAAGATTTCCAGCTCAGAGAAAGTCTAAGTTGTCACCCAGGGGAGATGGACCATTTCAAGTTTTAAGAAAGCATAATGATAATGCTTATAAGCTTGATTTACCAGCTGAATATGGAGTTCATGATGTTTTTAATGTGTCTGATTTAAGTCATTTTAATGTAGGTGACGATTTGAGAACAAATCACTCAAAAGAAGGGGAGAATGATGAGAATCCATCTGATATCCCTTCCGGAAGCCCCGGCGAGGACAAAAATGATCCAATGAAATGGCATGTTGGACCTATCACTAGGTCCCAATCCAAACAATTTAGAAATTTCATCAGTGGTTTAGTTGAGACGAGTTGGGTTCAAGCTCAAGGCATTCTTCAAAAAAATCCAACGAGTCATGCACTTTTGCTACAAGTGGAAGACCAAGACTAATTCTTAGTCTTGGTAGTTTAAGTGGAGAAATTCATCTTTGGATTTTTCCACTTTAACATGCTGTTTTATGATTTAAGTTGTGTGTTTTATGAGTTCTTTTATGTTAGTTTAATTATTAATTGCAGACAAGTGAGTCCAAATAATGGTGCAAGGAAAGGTCCAAAGAATTAAAAGCTCAGGCATGCATGGGAACTGAAGAGGGCGGCTGATTTTGTGTAGCTGATTAATGGCTGAAAGCTGAAGAGCTTTTCATGCATTAATATTCAAGTGAAGGACATATTTCCAAAGTAAGAAAATCGGTCAAGGGAAGCGCAAAGTGGAGATCAAAATGCATGAATTAAATGCTGAATGGGAAGACTACAAATGCATGCATATTCGGTCAAGTCATCTCCCAAAGGTTCAAGACTCTTGAATTTTGGTTCAAGTAATTAAATCTGATTTCTAGAATAGTCTTTTCTTTGCCTATAAAATGGCACTCTTTGTAATCATTTGGGAACAACTTGGATAATATAATTTTGTGAGTTTTCTTAACTCTTTGTTCTTTAAGAACTTTTCGAACTTATCAAGACTTCGTCTTGTGGCGTTCACAAACTTATCAAACAATCGTGGTGAATTGTTTGTGGCGTTTCTATACCGAGGTTCTCAACATTGCACAATCGTGGGTCGAGGTTTTTATACCGAGGTTCCGTTTTGTCCATTTGTTGGCGGGTCAAGGTCTTCACCACACAACGGAGCAACTCTTGGAACGATCGGCACAACGTGATTAAGTCCACTCCGGGCAAGATCACATCACACAATTTCTTGAAAATTTCAGAATATTTTCAAAATAGGTTCTTGGCTTATAAGCCAATTCAGCATATGATGAACTGTCCAAATACCTTTGCATTAGCATCCATGGATCATTGACCCATTGTAAATCTTTACCTTCTAAAAGGATTATTACCTCTTTATGATTATTTTGATGGTATGAAGCCATATGATTTTCATTTTCTTCATCACCAACAATCTTTGAAATCTGATTATTTGATTTTCCTGTAATGTTTATGATTCTATAGTTTGAATCAGATAGTCAGATTTCAAAGATTGTTAGTGATGAAGAAAATGAAGATCATATGGCTTCATACCATCAAAATAATCATAAAGAGGTAATAATCCTTTTAGAAGGTAAAGATTTACAATGGGTCAATGATCCATGGATGCTAATGCAAAGGTATTTGGACAGTTCATCATATGCTGAATTGGCTTATAAGCCAAGAACCTATTTTGAAAATATTCTGAAATTTTCAGGAAATTGTAAAATAACACCTTTTACAGGAGCTGGTAGCTCCCAGAATGTTTATAACTTCAGCAAAATTATTATCAAGCAAATTATATCTGCTAATGAATGAGGTTTATCAACCCTAAAGGATAGAGAATATCTCCATCCTAAACAAAAAGTTTTGATCAAATTCAAATATTGGGATTATATTGAATCCCTTACTAAAGTATTTCTTTATGAGAACCCGAGAAGAAAACATTCTTGGTTTATCAAAATATGTGCTGATGTTTATAACAAACAAATACCAAATTGGTTTGTCAATTGGTGGCTAAATTTTGGCCCATCAATTAAGGTTCTACCTGAGCCCTTCAGAGCATTATATGTTGTCTGGGTGAAAATTTCCCCAAAAATAATGAATCTTGATAATAATCATCCTTGGAATGTAATATCGCTCCAATGTATTTCTTTATTGAATTTTCTATTCCATGGATCTGGAAATGGATTCCACAAGTGAGTTATACTCCTGAAAAGATCCCTTGTCTAAAAAGAGTCGGTTATACCAAATTCTGGGACAAATTAGTCAAAAAAGACGCTGCTACTGGTGAAATTCAAGGCAAGGAATTAATTGATCAGATCAAGCAAAAGCTGCAGGAATACCAGCAGAAAAGTAGTCAGCTCCAAGGGATGAAATCAGCCCTTTTCAGCAAATTCATAGGATGCTGCAGATGCAAAAAGGAATTGTTTCCAGAGAAGAAATAATAACTTCTTTTATGGATCTTTTGAAAAAATATTTATCACAAAATTTGGAAGATTCAAAATCTGATATTTCCATGTCAAGCCAAGGACATTGCCTTGCAGGAGAATCTCAAGAGGATGAAGAAATTGAAATCGACATTGATGAAATGCTGCTGGCAATTAAGAGCTCAGTGACCGGTTCTACCCTTAAAAACCCCAAAAATAATTAACATAGGCGGTTGTTGACTTCACCGACAAAAAATACTGTGACGGACTTCTCAATTGATAATTTGGAATCCATAAGATACTGTAGCGGATTTAAAATTAAAATTTTTAAATCCGTGTGTAATAGTTCAGGCAGAATCTGCATGTAAATAAGGTTTAGTTTAGTTGTAAGAGGCATCACTCGGAATCACGAGTATTCCTCTCCTTTCTTTGTAAATCTTACACTCTCTCTCTCTCTCTCTCTCTCTCTCTCTCTCTCTCTCTCTCTCTCTTGTACTTTCTTAAATTTTCTTCCTTCAATATACATATCTCCTTCCTCTTCAAGAATTAAGACCTTGAAGACAAATTTACGAGTAAGTCTTATTTAATTTTCTGTTTTAATATATTTATTTTCAGTTATATTTAGCCTAATGGCAGGCTAAATATTTAGTGTTAAACCATGAAATCTGATTATCTGATTTTCTTGTAATGTTTATGATTCTATAGTTTGAATCATTCTATTGTTTTTGTATTAATCAAGAGGTATGGGTGGTTGAAGACAATCAGACATCTGTATATTATTTAAAGGATGGTTAGGGTCCAGCCCGTTGTTAGCCGTGGTTAGGCGTTTTAGGGCGTTTTACCCATTTGATCTCCTTTAGATAATTTATCAGATTGACAGATTGAATTCAGTGTAATGGATTCCTTATATTTCTTTGATTATTACCTCTTTATGATTATTTTGTTGTTTTCTAATGTTATTAATGATTGTTATTTAAGTTTTAAACTTATTTTGGAGAAAACATAAATCTTTTGGGTTTGACTATCTTATTATTGTAAGATTCTGATTATGGGATGAATATGCTTTTGAAGTATTTTTGTAAGATTTTTTCTTTTTCTTATTTGGCTTATTCGGGCCCCAAACCGAATAAGCTATGGCTTAAATGGTTTGGATTGGTTTGGTTTTTACTTAAACGGTTTGGTGTTTGGGTGCTGACTTTTTTTTGAAAAACCCGAATTAGCCAATCCAAATAAGCCAAATAAATCCAAATGAACACCCCTACTGTTTAGGTTAATGTTAGTATATTTTATATAAATAGAGGTAATGGTATTTTTGTCTTTTTACTACTAAAATTTTAAAAAGTGTCCTGCATATAGTAAAAAATGTCATGTAAATAACATGCCCCTTAGTTTTCTTTGGTTTAAAGTTTTCTTTTTTAGTTTTAGTTTCTTTTTATTTGAAATATTTAATTTTGTTTATAATTTATTATTTATTATTAAATTACTTTTGATTGTATGCTTATTAATAATTTGGCTTAATCAATTATTACCCCCAATGTTATTAGGTTTTTACTACTTCCCCACCCCCACCCCCCCCCCCAAAATTTTGAAACTAATTACTTACTCCCCCCCCCCCCCCCCCCCCGCCCCCCCAATTGACTAAGTTAACTATAAACAGTAGTGAACAGACAAAATTGCCCCCCATTTCTTCTTCCTTCCCACATCTTCCTCCTTCCCTCCTCTTCTTCCTTCCGCTCCTCCTCTCGCCTCCCTCCCCCGCCGCCCCTCTTCTCTCCCCCCCCCCCCCCCCTTCTCTTCCCCCTTCTGCGATTTTTGATTTTGGAAACGCTGGAAATTGCAGAACCAAGGTTTTGGAAATGGTTCTGCAATTGCCGGCAAATCCAAAGCCGAGAACGCCGGAAATTGCAGAACCATTTCTGGCAAATCCAAAGCCGAAAATTACAAAACCAAGGTTCTGCAATTTTTGTAATTTTCGGCGAATCCACTGTGTTCTGGGTTTCTATTTTTTGTTCTTTCTTTTTGTTAATTCTTTTGGTTTTAAATAGGATATTTGTTTTTAATTTTTTCCAATTGAATGAAGAAGAAGAAGAAGAAGACAGAGCAAAGAAGGATGAAGTTATTTAGTGATGAAGCAGAAAAAAGTGGGAAGGAAGAAGATAATACTGGAGGAAGAAGATGACTTTTCATTTAATGGAGGAGGGGCAAATTTGTCTTTTTATTGATAATTTTAGTTGACTTAGTCAATGGGGGAGCAAGTAGATAGTTTCAAAAATATGAGGGGCAAGTAGTAAAACCAGCAAAACACAGGGGCCGGGGGGGGAAGCAATTAGTGATTAAGCCTAATAATTTTAGTTGTAGTTTTATTCTAATTTTCTTCATTGAATTTTCAAAAAATTCTGATGAAGAAAATAGCTTGAAAAATAGTTGTGAGAAACCAGATATCGAATTCTGACAACTTCATGCAATAACAACCTTTCCTTCAAAAAAATTGTTAATGTATGTAATTTTAGTCAAATAATTTTTCAATGATATATAACTACACAAATCAATTAAATATTTGTATTAGAAACCATTTTTTTGTAAACAAATTAGTATTTAAGTAAAGGCCTTTATCAATCATAGTTATTATCAAAAACAAATTTTTAAAATTGTATGCAAATTTATGAGTTATCAATTTGATAGTCTAATAGTTATTGTTATGATTAAGTCCACCAAGAATGTCATAATGGATTCCACCAAGAATGTTATGATTGATTCCACCAACAATTGATTCTAATTAGGCTGATTAATTAAGTTTGTAATTGATTGTAATTATTAGCTTATCTAATATTGGGCTCTATCAGTGTTTATAAATAGGGACTTCCTGAACATGAATAGATAAGAAAATCTAAAGCAATTATTTCATTGCTTTCATGGTATCAGAGCACAGTTCCATTCTTTCATTCTTCTGTGTTTGCAGCTGAGTATCTTCATCAAAAAAAAAAAAAATTTCTTGCTTTCTTTCGAGTGATGTGGCAGCACCTTTCGTCTCCGGACTTCCCTCCTTTCTTGGTGCTATGGCAGCACTGTTCGGACACCGGCTCGTGTCTTGAGTTGGCTGGGGGTCACCGTCGTCGGTCGCTGTTTTGCTGCTGTTGGTTGTGCCGCCGTGGGTCGCTATTTCGTTCCCGAGTCTCTCCCCTCTCTTTACTGCTTCGACTACGGCTGATTTGTGAACATTGGGATTTTGTTTCTTTTTTAACCTAGGCTTCACGATTTGCTACTGGATTGCTTGGCTTCACTATTTGTTTTGTGATTGGGCTGCTGCTCTTTTATTACTATTGGGCTTGTCATTAATTTTGACTGGAATTGCTTTTGGGCTGATTCTCTTTTATTTTGCTGGGTTGGAAATTTAAATTTGGGCTGTTTCTGGATTCATTTTGGGCCTAACTGCTGGGCTGCTTCTATTTTTGGGCTGCTGTTTTGGCCTGTTCTTATTTGGCTGAGTTGGAAATTTTTCATTGAGCTGCTTCTATTTTTGGGCTGCTGTTTTGGGCTGTTCTTATTTGACTGGGTTGTTGTTTGGGCTGTTGCTGAACCTTGTTGGACTGTTGTATTAATTATATCCTAGGCATTTCTTTTCTCTTCATTTGGCTTAAATATGACAGATCAAAAGGCCGTGGTTATGCCTGATATGGTTCTAGTGATGTCAAAAATCACGGACCAGAAACTTACTACTCAACCATACTGAGTGGTGTCACACTATCGAACTGTATCTACTGAGTATTTCCAAAGATCCACATTTGACTAGTGATGTTCCTACCACTAAGACTTCCAAGATGTCTTGGCTAAGGGAGGATGCTTGTTTGTATTTACAGATTCGTAACTCTATCAGTGGCGAGATAGTCAGCTTGGTTAGTCACTGTAAGACTGTAAAAGAATTAATGAATTACCTCGAATTCATGTATATGGGCAAAGGGAACATCAATTGCACTTATGATGTATGTCAAGCCTTCCACAAGGCTGATAAATGTGATAGGTCTCTTTTCACATACTTCATGGAATTCAAGAAATTTTATGAAGAACTCAACATGGTACTTCCTCTCAATCCAGATGTGAAGGTCCAGCAAACTCAACGGGAGACCATAGCGGTCATGTGTTTTCTAGTTGGTCTCTCTTTTTCCAACAAACTCAACGTTACTTTTTCAGAGCATACCCCTTTTTCCCCACCTTCGAGTCCTCTTAGTCAGGGGGAGGATAATGATTTGTTACTACACACTGTCCCTTCATTTGTCCCTACTCCATTTCCTACTCCCACCGATCCTACCCATCCTCCTCGACCCCCATCACACAAACCTACTCTCGTCGCATTCCGTCTGAATCTCTTTCTGACTCTACTCCACATGCTCCTCTATGTTCTACAGAGCCGCAATCTTCATTGTCATATCCACCTTCAATTGATGAACTTCCCATTGCTCTCCGTAAAGGTAAGCGTTCGTGCACTTACCCTATCTTATCTTATGTTTCATATAATCATTTGTCCTCTACCACCTGCTCTTTTATTGCTTCTATCAATTTTGTGTCTGTTCCCAAAACTGTTTGTGAGGCTTTAGCCCACTCTGGCTGGCGTCAGGCAATGGTTGAGGAAATGAACGCTTTGGATGCCAATGGTACCTTGACCTTGGTCAGTTCACCGGCTGGCAAACGGGCTATTGGATGTAAGTGGGTGTTCATAGTGAAGGTTAACCCTGATGGCTTTATTGCTCGGTTGAAGGCCCGTCTTGTTGCTAAAGGATATGTCAAACATATGGTGTCGATTATTTTGATACATTTTCTCCTGTGCCCAAACTCGCATCTGTGCGGATATTTATTTCTTTGGCAGCCTCTTATCATTGGCCTCTCCACCAATTGGATATCAAAAATGCCTTTCTCCATATTGAACTTCAAGAAGAAGTGTATATTGAGCAATCACCGAGGTTTGTTGCTCAGGGGGAGATTGGGAAAGTTTGTCGCCTTCATAAATCCTTGTATGGCTTGAAACAGAGCCCTCGTGCATAAATTGGTAAGTTGTCCAATGCACTTGAGAAATTTGGCATGAAGAAGAGCAAATCTGATCACTCTGTCTTCTACGCACAATCAACTGGCGGCATAATTCTCTTAGTGTTATATGTTGATGATATTGTAATCACTGGTAGCGACTCTGCCGGAATCTCATCTCTCTCAAAACCTTTCTCCACACTCAATTCCAGACTAAAGACTTGGGAATGTTAAAATATTTTTGGGAGTTGAAGTAACCAGAAGTAAGAAAGGAATCTTTTTATCTCAAAGGAAGTATGTTCTTGATCTATTGTCTGAAACAGGAAAATTGGGCTCTAAACCATGTAGTTCTCCAATGACTCCTAATGTACAACTTAAAAGGGAAGGTGAGTTGTTCAATGATCCTGAGAGATACAGAAGATTGGTTGGAAAATTGAATTATCTTACTGTAACTCGTCCAGATATTGCTTACTCAGTAAGTATTGTAAGTCAGTACATGTCATCCCCAACTGTTGATCACTGGAAGGCCGTGGAGCAAATTTTGTGTTATCTGAAAGGGGCAGCTGGACGTGGAATTGTTTATAAGAATCATGGTCACACTAGAATTGAGTGCTTCACTGATGCTGATTGGGCAGGCTCCAAAGAGGACCGGAGATCCACTTCAGGATATTGTGTATTTTTTGGGGGTAACTTGGTTTCATGGAGAAGTAAGAAACAGAAAATCGTTTGACTCTCAAGTGTAGAGTCTGAATACAGGGCTATGACGAAATTCGCATGTGAGATAATGTGGATGAATCAACTCCTCAGTGAAGTGGGCATTAAGATTTCTATGCCAGCTAAACTGTGGTGTGATAACCAAGTTGCTCTTCATATCGCTTCTAACCCAGTCTTTCATGAGTGGACTAAACACATTGAGATTGACTGCCATTTTGTTCGTGAGAAGATTCAACTAGGTTTGATCTCTACAAGGCATGTCAGAACTGGAGAGCAATTGGGAGATATCTTCACAAAATCCTTGAATGGAGTACGAATTAATTATCTGTGTAACAAGTTGGGCATGATCAACATCTAAGCACCAACTTGAGGGGGAGTGTAATGATTAAGTCCACCAAGAATATCATGATGGATTCCACCAAGAATGTTATGATTGATTCCACTAACAATTGATTCTAATTAGCCTGATTAATTAAGTTTGTAATTGATTATAATTATTAGCTTACCCAATATTGGGACCTATCGGTGTATATAAATAGGGACTTCCTGAACATGAATAGATAAGAAAATTTTAAGCAATTGTTTCATTGCTTTCAGTTACATATGATGATTTAATAATGTAGGGAAAAAAATCTATATTATCGTGTAGGACTGCGAACAAATACGAACATTCAAGAAGAAGTTCGAGTTCGGCTCGATAAAAACATGAAATCCCAATCAATCAATAGCAACCTAAGAGGGGAAGGGGGTGAATTAGGTTCTTCACCCTTTTAAAATTTCTTCTACAAAGAAGAGTAACTTTGAAAAACATTTTTCAAAGATAAGTGTAAAAATAGTTTTACAATGTGAGGTGTGTGAATAATGATTTGCAAAGCATGAAAGCAAATAAACAAAGCAATAACACACCAAATTTATAGTGGTTCGGATTCCCCTTGAATCCTAGTCCACTTGTCCAAGTTCTACAACTTGGTTTCTCTAATCTCTAAGAAACACTTAAAGGAGTGTTTCAATCCCTTACAATTGCTTGATCAAACTCTTAATCAAGACTTTCTCCCCATTGCCTAATTTACCTCTAAACTAGGACTTTTGCTCAATCAACCTCTTGATCAAGACTTTATCCCCTTTGCCTAATTTACCTTTAAACTAGGACTTTTGCTCAATCAACCTCTTGATCAATACTTTATCCCCTTTGCCTAATTTACCTCTAAACTAGGACTTTTACAATTGCCTAACTTAACTCTAAGCTAGGACCTCTACCCTTTGCCTCATCCAAACTCTTGGATAGGACTTTAATCCAACTATCCAACTTACTCAAATTGGGACTTTTACAATTGCCCTAACTCAACCACTTGAGTTGGGTCTCTCCTTCTCTTCTTGCTCCCCCTTTCTTCTTGCCTAACTTTTTACTCAAGAGTTGGACTTTCCATAATACAAATTGCATACACTCAAACTCTTGAGTTAGGAATTTTCTAAGTGTGTTTACAAATATGAAACAGCTCCACAATGGAGTTTACAACATAACACAATAATGGGCACAAAGGCCTCTTTTCAATCCTACGTACACAATCTAATTTGACATCCAAATTGTTGAAATGAAGCTTGAAAGTGTTTATAAAGTGTAGGAGATATTGGGGGATGATTTTTCATCTTTTTGTAGCTTGGGGTATTTATAGAAGTGGCAACATGGCTCCCAACGGCTCTCTAACGGCTCTATTTTTCTACCCGTTGGGAAGCTTCGAAGGCGGGGTTTGACGTCGAGGTCGGGTTCGAACCTTTGTTAATTTTGAATTCGTTGCTTCAACAGCTAACTCTGTTTTTGCCGTTTTCGCTAGGTTCTAGGTCGGGTTCGAGGCTTCAATAAATTTCAACCCGAGAGCTTGACTGCTGGCGATAGGTTGTCGTCCTTGTCGCTATCGATACTCTTCAATGTCGAGGGCCTGTCGAGCTCGGTATCGTTCCTTCATTGTTTTTCAACCCGAGAGCTAAAAGGGTGTTGTCTGCATGTCGAGACTTTGACTTCGAAGGTGGCTCGACGTCGAGACCCTGTCGAGGCTCGAGTTCAAAGCTTTCTGGGCAGCCTCTTCGACTTCGAAAGGCTGTCGAGACGCGATTTCGATACTGGCTTTGCTGCACTTTTTCTACATCTTTTCTACAAATAACTTCAAGTGCAAAGCATTAAACAAAATCATATATTTGTTGATTAATCATTACGTTCACGAACATGCTTTTTAGGCTCGATAATAAACGAACATGAACACGAACAAGGTGTTGAAAGCTCGTTAATGTTCGTGAACATGCTCGATTAAAATATTAACTATATAATATAAATAAAATAAGTATATATCATACTAAAATTTTAAATAATACAAATAATTGAATATTTATATATATTTATATGTATATAGATATCAATATATGAGTTTAAATTGAATTTTTATTTTTATGCAAGTTGATATAGTATATTAAATTAACTAAACATTATAATTTTCTGTTAGTTAATGCGAGATAGAACGCACATGAATGTTTACGAACAAGCTCAACTAGGCTCGATTAATAAATAAATGAATATGAACATATTTTAGGTTCAATAAATAAATAAACAATAAATGAACACGTCAAATCTCGGCTCGGCTCGGCCTATTATCGAGCACCCTCTGAAATTTTGGTCTGGCTCCACCACTGCCTTAGGGTGCAGCGGTTCAGGCCTGTATCCTAAAAAGAAAAAATAATACAGACTATGAGCAACAGTTCAGCCCTGCAATTTAAGCTCTGTATCAAAAACAAAAGCCCCAAAAAAATAAAGAAAAACACGCACTGTGTGCGACAGTTCAACCATCCGTAGTTTTGGCTAGCCACTGGGAAAATCAAATAGGGACCGGCTGCCAAGAAGAGTAAGGCGGAGAGGAGGCGTAGAGAGGCCTGTGCAGTGGATAAGAGGCGGAAAGCTGTCTGTGCGGTGGAGAGGTAGCGGGCAATGTAGGCTAGGACTTCTTCTGTTTTGCATTTCGGTTTGTCATTCTTTTTCTTCTTCGTTTTAAGCCTAATAGAAAAATAATTTATTTTCATCCCATTTTAGGAAAATAACTTTTAGAAAAAAAAAGAAAACAAAAAAAAACTCTATAATCAAACACTTTCATTTGGGTTCAAAGCTACAGCCTAGTGGTTAGTATCGCATATTAGTTTCTCACATGTCCCGTGTTCGGTAGGGCTCAGTGGACCCTAAATTAAAAAAAGAAACACTTTATTGTTTACTAAATTCAAATTTTAAATTCAAATTTCTCTCTAAAATTGTACTCAAATGTTCTTTTAAATAACATATCATTAACTATTTTCTACCCAATTTTTCATAAAACAATTCTCACCGAAAAACAAAAGAAAACTTCTATTTGAGTTACAATCCAAACATAATCAACTTCTTTCCTTTCTTTTTTTGACAGAATAATCAACTTCTTTCTCGTTTCACTTTTTTGGTTAAACCATTATTAATATATGTGTACTTAAAAAAAATATAAAATAAATATAAGAAACTTAATTTACCAAATTAAGTAAAATTATATAAAGTTTAAATTTAATGTTAGATAATAAGTATTTATTTTGAAATAGTTGAATTTTCTAATCTCTGAAAATTGGAATGTTAAAGGAAAATTTTGATAAAATAATAAGGGCATCTCCAATGGTTTTACCCAAAAAGAAGGTATTTTATTGCCACATCATCTGCCACCTCACTTAATACCTTTAAACATATTTCTCTCCAACAATTATACCCAAAAAGTAACTATTCATGGTTCCACTATCAATTATCATCTACATCTTATTTATTTTATTATTTTACTTCTGTACAATTATTTTACTCATTTATTTTATGATTTTACTTGTATACAATTAAACATTATTAAGAAATATTTTTAAAAATATATTTTATTTTTAAATTATATATTAATTAAAGTTAATACATGCATAAATTAATTAAAAGAAATTCCAACACAAAAAAATTGAACAATAATTAAAATTGAACACGCAAAGCAAAACGATTTCCATGAATTTCACAGAAACATATAATTCAAAGCAACGTCCAACATAAACAAATAAACAAATCTAAATTATGAACTTCCTAATTATTGTCATATCGTGCCCACATGTACTCAATCAAGTCAGCTTGAAGTGATGATGTTTTTCCTTGTCACGTAGTTCGGAGCTCCTCCTCAGATATTCATTGAATGCACAGACAGAGCCTTGTATTATCGGAGGAGCATTATTGTTGGTCGATTCGTTGCCGTCATATTCATCCTTCCAATCGGGTGCTCTATCCCCTCCATCCTCTATAATCATGTTATGTAAAATAATGCAAGCAAGCATGATATCTTTCAAGTGATCTTTGTACCATAAACGACTTGGGCCTCTAATCATATACCAACGAGGTTAAAGCACTCCAAATGCTCGTTTGACATCCTTTCTGACAGCCTCTTGCATTTCCTTGAACATTTTTCTCTTTGTATCTTGAGGACACTGAAAGCTCTTGACAACAGCTGCCCATTCCGGATAGATTCCGTCTGTTAGGTAGTATCCTTGCATATATTGAGTGTCATTTATAGTAAAATTAACATTTGACGTACATCCTTGTAAAACATCATTGAACAACGGGGATTGATTAAGCACGTTGATGCCATTACTTGACCCTGCAACTCCAAAAAAAGCATGCCATATCCATCGGTCTGCAGACGCTATCGCTTCGAGCATAATTGTTGGAACTCCATGATCACCACGAGTAAACTGACATTTCCAAGCGACCGGGCAATTTTTCCATTCCCAATGCATACAGTCAGGGCTACCGAGCATCCCAGGGAAGCCGTGCTTAATTTCATGCATATGTGTCAAGCGTTGACAATTAGCTGCGTTAGGCTTCCTCAAATAATAATCGGCAAATACTTCAATCACACATCTACAAAAGTTAGTCAAATATTCAAGGGACGTTGTTTTAGCAACTCGTAAGTATTCATCATAATTATCAGCCAGACCACCATATCCCAGTTGCCTAATAGCCACCGTGCATTTTTGAAGTGGTGAGATACCTTTTTTACCTGTCTCATCGACCCTCCATTGAAAATATTCATGGTTAGATTCTAAGCCAACCACAATGAGAGTGAATAACTCTTTACACATCCAGAAACGTCATCAAAATGTTTTGGGACCCCAAATTGGGTTTTCCATGAAATAATCCTCCATAAACCTATTGTGTGCACCCTCACGATCCCGATGCACGTACATTCTCAGATGAAAACTAGAAGTACTTTCCATAAGCTCAAGAAGCATTCGTTCTTCTGTGTCATCCATCAACCGTTCCATGACTTCATCATCATCACTATCACTAGAGGTGGAGAAGTTCTGAGACGAAGACATGATAGTGTTGTGTGGAAATGTGAAGTTATGACAAGAATATGAAAATTTTGTTCTGAAGAAATGTGAAGTGTCCTACTTGAATATATAGACAAGTTCCAACGACTAGTTTTACAACGGCTAGGCCGGCTAGTTTACAACGGCTAATTTCCTAACGACTACTTTAACAAAGGCTATTTTTTCAACGGCTAGTATACAACGGCAATTTTCCCAATGGTTACTTTTACACCGGCTAGTAAGCAATAGAATTATATTAGAATTACTAAAATAACATTACATATTTTTAGAAATATAGCATACAAGTAACAAATAAAGGAATACAAACAAACATAAAATAGTATAAGCAAACATAAAAGAGTACATCGATATATAAGTAAAAAAATTACAACAGGCCCCACGACTTCTTGATTTCTTCACAAATGAACTGGTGTATAGAAAGTTGTTCCAGTGTCATATCGCCCGTATTTTTCGTGAGAATTTTGTATTCCTTTGTTTTGGTTAATCGTGACATAAATGCATTTTTTGTATTGAGACTCCCTTTGATTTCTCCAAACTCAGTTGCTTTTCCTTTTTCCTTAGCATTCCTTTTCGCTGCCTTTTGTCCACTTGGACGAACACGATCTGTATCATCTTCTTCAGCAGCACTCGAGGATGTGTAAGCTCCTGCCTTCGAAAGTCTTTGTCTTTTTTTACTATGACCATTACCCACCATATATAAGATTATATCATACAATTATTGGAATAAATATAAATCCTATATAATTACAATAATAAAATATTAAAGTATCATAATATTTTTAAAACTAAGGGAATAAGTTTTTTTTTACTTCCTTTCAAATAATGTTTTTTTTTTGGTGCCAAAACTTTATGCTAATATTCATACCCTCTTAACTTTTTCTTCTTTTTTCCCTTATTTTTATTTGGCCACTATATATGAATATAAAACATACATACATTTGCCAAATTTCATAAGAGTGAATTGCTTAAACTAGCACGAACATTTGCCTAAGTGCGATTTTTACCACAAACCTTTCGAAAACGTGACACTACGTAGCATTCCGTCCAAGGGCTCCGTTAACCCACAAACGGAAAAGACTTTTTGAGGGCAAAATTGTCCATTTCCATGTTTCTTTGTCTTATATTTCCATTATTTTACTTTTATTATCAAACGAACACCCAATCTTTTAATTATTTACATTTTCATCCAAAAATAAAATTTACTTTATAATCATATTACTAAAACATTAATTTTTCTGAATATTATTATATATTAGTTAAATATAAATATTTTTATTTTTAAAAAAATAAGTTATGACCATAATTTAAGAAAAATAAAAAGTTGGGGCCAATTTACAAATTCGATAAACAGTGTCTAACACTGTTCATCGTCCGATGGACATTTTTGCCCTCGCAAAAAAATCGTCGTTAGGGTTTTAACGGAGCCCTTGGACGGAATGCTACGTAGTGTCACGTTTTCAAAAGGTTTGTGGTAAAAAAAGCTATTTCAAAAGGTTTGTAGTAAAAATCACATTCAGGCATAGGTTCGTGCTAGTTTAAGTAATTCACTGATTTCATAATAATTAATTAGGAAAATAAACTTTGTAACAATATTAAGTAGTGACTTAATTGAAAAAAAAGATAGAAATATTCAACACAGGTCACTTTAACACGTTAAACAAGAAATATAAATTGACTGAAAATGCTACAAAATCATCATTCAGAACTCCTAGTGATCAACCAAAAATCCCTACTGAATGTGCATCAAAATCTACTGTTGCCTCAAATCAGTTGGCATCCCAAAAAATATATCAAATAACCTTTGATTGTTCATCATCATTTCTAAAGCCCTCAACTTCTGTGTGGAATCTAAATAAACTTTCTCTAACTCCTTTAAAACTTCTTCGGTAGTGGCTTTTCGCGTGTCTGTCGAAAGAAACTTATCTAGAGAATCAGTCATCCTTCCCAAAATATCAAATAAAGCTTATGAACTAGGAAGTTTACTATTTGTGCCTTGAGAACTAGTGGAGGAAGTATCTTTTTCCTTTAAACGTTGTTGTCGAGCCAACAACATACTTGTGACGTCATTCTCCTCTATTGTCCTCCCATCACACTCAAATGAGACTTGTTCACTTGAACATTCATTTTCTACATCATATGTCTCTCTAACAGTTCTGGCTTCTTGTCCATTAGCGCGATCTTAAGAGAAAATGGTAGAAATATCATCCCAATTCTCAATGGTGTAAGTTTGAGATTTGACTACAAAATAGAAAAGAATGTTAATAAGAGTTCAACAGATTCGACAAAATAGAACTTATTAATGAAACAAGATGGATGGAGAAGGAATAGTCCATTCGTAGATTCTCAGCATTCTATTTACAACTAAATAGAAAGAGATTTACCTCTATTCTCAGATTCTCAGCATTCTATTCTAACCATTGTATGGTTCAATGAAATTGGAGAGCTAGAGTTGCATGAAACCAACATGGGATGTAACACTTCATAATGTTTTTTTTTTCCATGTCTTCAAGCGAGAAATTATGTTACTCTTTCTAACTCTAACATGTAACTGTTCTCAAAGAGAATTAACAGCAGATGTCTATGATGTTGACTTCCATGCACAATCACCATCTAACTTGTTTCCTTGGTTAATTTGTTCTACGAAACAAGAACTTTGAACCTTATCAATTTCTAGGCTCTAATTTACATATGATTTTGCATTTGCTCTTTCCTTCCCTTTCCCCTTTGAAGGGGATGTTGCTTCTGATTTGGATGTCATCTATCTGTAAAGTAGATATTGGTGCTCTTTCTATCAATATGTCAAGTTGAGAAAGAAATCACACAGAAAGACTTCAATAAAATCATTATAGTACAATACAACAAAAATAAATAGCTTCACTTAAGTAAAATATAGTCGAACCTGCCAAATTCATAAAAAATTATTCATAAAAAATCTGGTAGGCTAACAAGTGCAAAAATTCTGCCACGATTGAGATTCACAGGAAACACCAAATGCAGCAATTAAAGTTCCATTTCCCAGAGTCAAATGTTAAAACAAGTTAAAGATTTCTGATGCATTTACATCTCTTAATTTCAGACCCATCAAATGCAGAACCATCACAAATGTATAAACTAAGTTAGATCATACAAACTGAAATAATACACTATCAAACTTGCCTAAGTTCCTTTGTGCATCTGAAGTTGATTGTAGCACATATAGATGGAAAATTTTCTTTTTCTTAAAAGATTTGTGAAAATGACCAGTGAACTCATTAGTTTCTAGAATAAAGTTGAAACTTGAAACTAATTTTAATTTACCTAAATTCCATCTAGGAGCAGAGCTATGAGAAAAAGCAAACCAAGGAAGAGCAGCTAATTAATCAATTGGTCAGTGCTAGCTACTTTGATGTGTTTATGCATTTAAATACATGGCCGAATAGCCACCTTTGAAGGATCATATTCAATTCAACATCCAAAGAATCAAAACCCCATTAGTAACCCACCCCCACCAAAAAAAAGCAAGAATAGAAGTAATAACTATAACGGTTCACAACCAAGATGTTAGACCTATGGTCTCAATCCCTAAAGTTTTGAATGATGATCAAACAAATATGAGAAATGAACTTAATGAGTTTTCTTGAGTTAAAAGTGCATGAAATGAGGGTTTCGACACTAGGTTTGACAGGCTCTCAAAGTCGATACCAAACCCAAAATGTCTCGAGCTCCAAAAGTCGACAAGTGAACTAGTTCGAACTGAAACTCAGGAACTATCGAGTCCCAGCAGCAACAAGCCCTCGAACTCGAAGGTTGCCCATAAAGGTTTGACTTCGATTAAGTCGACAGCAGTCAAGCTCTCGGGTTGAAAATTCCAAAATAAATTTGAAGTTTCGAGCTCGAACGTCAACAAGGTCTCGACTTCGAAGATAGTGGAAATGAAGAATGCGCCAAACGCATTAATCACAAGTCGCACCAAATGAAGCAGCCGTTGCAACAAAAAATTCAAACTTTGTGAAGCTTCGAGCTTGAACCCGGTCTCAAACCAGAAAAGCTGAAACAGAGAAAGTGATGGGTTTGTCACCTTCTCAATGGGAAAACAGAGCCACTTTCAAAAAGAGCAACTCTCCACTATAAATACAAGTGATTGAAGTATTTCAACTTACCTCTTTTCATCTGAATCTTTCTAAGTGTCAAAGCAAAAGAGAACTCTTACTTTCAAGTCATATTTTCAAGTTTGTAATAGTTACCTAGTTTCTAGCATTATTTTCTTGTTGATTAACTGGGGTCTTGGACTCTTTCAAGGGGATTGAGAGAGTTCAAGCAGTAGGAATTATCTTAAAGATCAAACTTAGTTTGAGTAAACCAGTGGGAGATCTTGTGGGATAATTTTTGTAAGGTTTAGAGATTCACCTTTAAGGATCTCAAGAGTTAGTAGAAACCAAGTGGTTGTTTGGGAAGGTGGACGTAGGCTTTCCTTGAGAAAGGAAAGTTGAACCACATTAAATTGTTGGTCTTTGTTCTTTGTTTTTGATCTTTAAATTTTCACATCTCACACAAAGTTTTATTACTTTGAAAGAAAATACCAACCCAATTCACCCCTCCCCTCTTTGGTTGGTTAGTTTAATTTCTATTTCATAAGAAATATACAAAATGAAACCATCCAAGGAACCAAGAAAGTAAATAGTAAATAAACTAAAAAACATGCAAAAACAGCATAATCCCAAATGAAAATAGTAAAGTAGAAAAGTAGATTATATCTTTTCTCCTTTTTCTTTTTATTTTCCTTCATAAATAGAAAGATAAGGAAATAAAAACAATAACATTCCCAACACTTAGAAATTAAACTGACAGAGGCCTATATAGTAGATAGCATTAGTTTTATTGAAGGTAGCTCAACAATAGTTCAAGAATAAAGCCAAGTTAGCCCCATTGGGCATTTCCAAAAAGTTCATAGCTCTTACTAGAGATGAGAGTTATGCACATTGTACCATTTATACTTTCTCCTAGCTGTAAACCTAAGAATAAGCATTGATAATCTTTTCATATTAAACAAAGAAATCGCAAGAACCCAACGTAGTAGTTCAATCAAACACCCACTACCACTATACCCTTAACCTTTCAACATGTCCTTATAGTAGTCCAACTTTATTGGGATCGTATAATCAGCCATGGCTGCAGCCAAATCAGGTTGCAATTTCTCACTTTCTTCTACGGCTTATGGCCAAATTAACTGCTAAAATGCACAATGTAGAGAATAAGAATATAGTTTTGACCGAGTCAACTAGGGTAGATGGAATTAGATGACCAATTTGGCTAAACAGAAAATAAACCAGACATGGTGTATTTGGACATTTTTTGAGGGTTAATTTCTTTGAAAGTGATTGATTTGAATAGCAAATTTACCAAAACACCGTTGGTTTTCATTGTTTTTTAGTATGTTTGGTTTTGTTTTTTAACTAGCCCTGAAACAAATATGTACGATAGCCAAAATTGAACTAATTTCTCAAACGAATCAAACACTTAGCACTACATAAAATCTTCAACGGAACAAAAAAAAGAGAAGAAATCGCAAGAACCCAACGTAATAGTTCAATCGAATGCCCACCACAACCATACCCTTAACCTTTCAAAATCTGAGAATATGAGAAAGAAGAAAGCAAATAAACCTACCTCGGTCCCAAGAATCACAAAGTCGACGCTAAGATGACCGTCACGCCTATCGTCATCGTCACCGCCAGCCACCATCACTGTCACTGCTAAGTAAAAGATGGAAGAGAGGAAGGGGAGATACTTGTGTGAGTCAATTAATTGATCGAGGGAAAAATAGGGCAAAAAGCCATTTGTTATTATAACCAAAAAATAACTCACTTAACCTAAAATATGACCCGCGTGTTTTAAGAGGTAGTAAGAAATTGGAAAACGAAAACTTAGGGCCCGTCAAAGAATTGAAATTATGGAATCGGACCCTTATAGAATTGGAATTCCAATTCTAAAATTTAAAATTTAATCCAAACAAACAATGGAATTGGAATTGGAGCCCCAATTCCAATTTCACATTCTAATTCCACAGGAAACAAACACAGCCTGAAGGTTTTAGATCATCCAATATAAAGTGGCCCTTCAAATCCTGAATTACTGATAAGTTTTATGGGACAAGTTGCTTATTACATATGGCATGAACATGTTATCACTGTGGAAATTTCAAATAGGGCCAATGAATACCTAGTTGAGCGGTCTGGTTTGGCTCATTTAGCCTCTTGTATGCATGCTGAGTTAGACGGTGCATTGCTATCTACTTTCGTGGAGAGAGAGCATTTTGAAACAAATTCTTTACATTTATCATTTGGAGAGATGAGAATTACTCTTCATGATGTGTCATATATTTTGGTCATTCCTACTGTCAGGAATTCCGTATATGGCAAATTGAAAGTTAAGAAATTAAAAGAAGAGTTACCTTGACGTTGCGCGCATGGAGCCATATTTTTATAATGTGAAGATGTCCACTATTCAAGTATATTGTGCCAATATTCAAGTATATTGTGGTTGTTAGGATTAGCCCTATTTCTTAATAAGTTCAAAACTCATGTTATTGGAAATTTCCTGCCTTTCGTGCGTGATTTGGAGAAGGTAAGTTGCATAAGGCGCAATTTGTTTGGCAAACTTGTATCACTAGCTTGGGAAGTCATCTAGGGCCAATAATGTTCAGTTGGGAGTAGGACTGCGAGCGAACACGAACAAGTTTGGGCTCGACTCGTTAAAAGTTCGGCTTGAGATTGTTTATTTATTAAATAAATGAACACGAACAAGGTTTTAAACTCGATTAAAAAACAAACCATAAATGAACAAGGGGGTAAAAACTTGATTACATTCGTGAACAGCTCGATCAAAAGCTTGTTCAAAGATCGATCAAACTTATTCATCTCGATTACGCTTTGCTTTGGTTTGTTTTGTTTTTGCGATCTTTAAAAGTTTTTGAAAACATATTTTTTTAAGGGCCAAAAAGAAATTTGACTATTAAGAGCTTAACCTCATGGTTGTGGATGTTACTTGCTATTTTGTATAATTCGAAGTCTGGACGTTGTAACAGCTTGCCAACCATTTCTTAAATTTGCTCAGCAGTAGTTTATTTATGTTCTTGATTGTTGGGAATATTTTGAACTCCAAATCAAGAGTCCTTCATAAGACGTCTACATCGGCTAAATCAATTGGTCTGTAGTTTTTCTCTAGCTCTATCATTTCATGTGCACCTTACTCCCTCCGTTCTTTGAAAAGAGTCTTTTAACCTAAAAAAATTGTTCTTTTAAAAGTGTCACTTCTACAATTTTCAATGAAAAAAGTAAGAAAATTTCCAATTCTACCCTTATATCACTTTTATCAAACCAACATAATTAATTCAAACTTTTCAATTTTCAAAAGGATCATTAACTACTATAATTAATTTTATCTAGGAAGATGTAAATAATTCTTTCATTTTTCAAAATGTTCTTTTAACTAGTTATTCATTTGGAGTACTCAAGTGTCAAAATGCCAAATTAATTCAAGTATAAATTAGTCAAACTAATAACTGAATGTAACTATTTTTCATCATTTATATTTTTCTTCAATTTCTCTTTAAAACAGTTCAATTTGAATTTTTGTGAAATTTAAAATTTCTTAATCCAATCAAAAAAAATCTTGTTTATCTAGGAAATTTATTTTTGGTGCTATTTAGCTGTTATTAATAATTTTGATAAGAAAAAATAATAATAAGTAAAGGAAGTAGGATATTAACAAAACAATAAATAACATTAATAGTTGTGTACAGATTACAACAATGGTTTGTTAATAGTAGAGTCCTGCACATATTACACTGCGGCATGTTTTAGGTAAGTTACATAGGGCCTGTTTGGTATCATGTTTTCAAAACGTGTCTTGAAATCACTTTTGTTTTATAATAATTTTTCATCATTCCCAATAAACCTTTTTACATTTTCAATAAACTTTTTTACATTTCCAACACACATTTTTACATTCCCAACACACTTCTAATATTATAAAATCAAAAGTGATTTCAAAATACGACTTGAATCACGATACCAAACAGGCCCATAACTTTCTTAATTTGTGTACTTTTTCCTCCAGCGACTCTTTTCAAAGAACAAAGGGGGTATTTTGTATCCACAAACCCTACTATTAATCCCATATGAGACTGGTCTTTTTTCATATTCCTCTTTTAACAATATAATAAAAGCGTGCAAGACTTTACCTTTCAACCTATTATACAATAAGTAGTTGGCATCATGCAAATTTTTGGACCAAGAAACCTCCATTTTAGTCTTGATTTCATCAAACTGCACATTTATCATTTCATTAATTCCCAAAAAAAAACAGGAAAAGAACTAGTGGCAGTTTCAACATGTAGGGGTGGCAAAAATATCCATGAGCCCATAAATGCCCAAACCCACTGGGTTTTGGATTGAAAATACCCATCCAAAATATTAATGGGTTTGGGCGGTTTTTGGTACAAAAATAATTGGACGAATTTTGACTAAGCCATTTGGTACCCTAAAGGGCCTAAACCCATTATTATGGGTTTCTATTGGGTAACTCAATGGGTCCCCAATAAAATTACTTTGTATTACCCATGAGATATTTTACTAGTTTTCAAATGTTATGAAGTAGAAAATTAAAATTAAAATTTGAAAACATGGGGTTGAAAAGGGGGGAGGGATACGGGAAGGGGTTTGGAGGATTTTTTTAAATTTATTTTTTGGTTGGGGTGGAGACTGGGAAGATACGGGAAGGTGTTGTGTGGGGGGTGGGTGGAGGGGTGCGGAGGGTTTGGGGGGGAGGGTAAATGCTTTTTAATTTGGTGTTGTGGTGGTGGGGGGGGGGGGGGGGGGGGGGGGGGGGGGTTAAATGCTTTTTTATTTGGTTGGGTCTGGGGTAAGTATTGATCTCATGCCCAGATCAAATTTTTTTTATTTTTTTGTATTTTAAATTTATTTTAGAAAAAATCTAAAATGAGTCGATTTGGGTTGCGCTTCGAATCGACCCATACCAGAACTGCCTTTTTGGGGTGGCATTGGGGGTCGGAGTTGGTGTGGGGGTTTTTATAAGTATAAAAAACTTAAAACTTTTATTTGGAAAAAATAATTATATATGATTAAAGATAAAATATTTCAAATTTTAAAAAATTTTGAATTTTAAATTGAGTAGAAATTGAGGTTGTTTCTTTGGATTAGATTTTAAAAGAAAAAATGATGATTTTCTTGAAATGGGAATGAAAAAGAACAGAGAGAATAAAAAAGATTACCAAAATTAGGTCATCTAAAAAATAGAAATGGCTTTTACAAGGTAGAAAAATGTAAAGTGTAGATCGGATGTGAGAGATTGAGAATAGGAGCAAGCCATCCCCTTTGAACTTGTAGGAGCCGAAATTATTGGAAGGAATTGGAAATTAATTGTAAAGAACTGTAAGCACAATCTACCTGTCTTTAGGAACTGGCATACATCGAATTCCAAATTAAATGAAGGGGAAAAGACTAAAATTGTAGAAATTATGAAGATTAACTTGAGGCCGAAACAAGTTTTGCAACCATTGCGAGCAAATAATGCGGAGAACGTTAACCATAAAAGGCAGGTGTACAATGAAGTCAAAAAGTTAAAAGGGCCGAGAGAGGAATTTAAGTTTCATAAACTTATGTATGATCATCATAAATACCACCATTGGCATATAGTGGGAGAAGAGAGTAATGCTATTGGAGATGTGTTCTTCGCTCACTCCAAGGTGTCTGGTCTGCTTCGTTTGTTTCTGTACGTGATTTATATTGATAAAACATATAAGACAAACATGTATGCATGACATGCCTTTATTGCAGATAGCCGGGCATGTTTCCACAGAACAATACTTTCACGTTCCATTTACCTTCGTGAGAGATAAGACATTCGAAAGTTATTTCTGGGCAATGACTCGATCGAAACAGTTATTTGATGAAATGAAATACCCAAGGGTGATCATCACTAGTAGAGAGTCGTCCCTAGTGAAAAAGGAAGTATTTCCATTTTTTAAACAACTATTATGCGTGAGAGATATTTCCATGGATGTGAAGAAAATGCACTATATATCACAAAAAATATAAAGATTGCAGTTGTTGTAGTATATCAGTGGGCTAGAGTGGTGGGTGCCTTAACAGATGAAGAGTTTAAAAATGATGTGGATATTTTTGAGATGAAATGGGAAATAGATTAAGAACAATGGTGGATTAGGATTATATGCATGAGACGTGATTGAATCTTCACAAGCATATGTTTGTATAAATTTAAACTAGAGACATACTTCATTTTGGAGGGCGTACCACAAACATATGAATACCTTTTATTCTTACTAGTTTACTTTTATTTATATATTACATGATAACTAATTTTAATCCTTAAAATTTTGTTTGTTTATGGTTTTCAGGGTTGAGAGTGCACACTTTCAATTAAAGAGGCATGTCGGTAGGGTTGTCAAACGGGCGGGTTAGTCGGATATTAAATGGGTAACACCCGTCCATACCTAGCTAATGAATATCTATAACAGGTAGCCACAATAAACCATCTATAATATCTAATATTATTTATTATTAATTTTTTCAATTTTATTTTAAATTTTAAATTTTCTCAAAATCTTTACTCACATAAATTTAAAAAATAACACAATCATTACATTGTTTCATCGAGATCCTACACAATTTTCCAAAAGAAAATTTCCTCCAAAAAAAATTCTTTCCCTAAACCAAAAATTCCCAAGTTGGTCACCAAGAGAACAAAGCCTTAGAGGCCCTACTTTCCACCCAATACATCAACTCATCTCTACTGATGAACTTTCATCTGTCTGAAAAATATGAGTAAAATTTGTAAAACTGCCTCATTTTCAACATTACAATCCTATCCATAAAAAAGTATAAGTCTTCATCTTAAATATAAAATTATAATAAATTAAAATCTAAATCAAACTTAATAGTAATCAAATAACCCTGAAAAAACAAATTTAAATTACTGCCACCTTTTGAAAACTTGCACCAGGTCCAAGCGAAGGTTTTCAAGAACCTATGCTTGGAGCAGGCGGAAGTTTCTAAAAGATCTACCTAGAGCTAGCAGATTTTCAATAACTTCCGCCACAGGGCAGCCTAGGTTCTAAAATACCTTCGCAAAGATTTGGTGGAAGTTTTGTCGTAAGTTTATCAAAAATTATGCCGACCTGTGGCAGGAAGTTGTTGAAAACCCTCATTAGGTCTAGGCGGATCTTTTTGAAAATTCGTTCGGCTCATGGCAAATATTTCAAAACCTTCGCCAAGTCTGTCTGTAGGTTTTTGAAAACTTCCCATTGCCCGTGGCGGATGTAGGTTTTTGAAAACTTCCCATTGCCCGTGGCGGATGTTTTGGCGGATGTTTTTAAAACATCCGCCATAGGTTTGCAAACAACCTTTTTAACCGTAAAAAAATAAAAGTGGCGAAGGTTTTTAAAACATTCGCCACAGGCGGGACTAGGTCTGCAAACAACCTTTTTAACCCTAAAAGAAATAAAAATTTAGAAAAAAAAAATTGAACACAAAGTTTACTCACAATAAAATATGGGTTTGGCAACATAACTATCGTCCAGGCTCCCTAGTAAAAAAATTCAAATGAAATGTATTTCAATGTGAAAGAAAGTTCAATGAGATGGAGTTGAAGGAGTAATCTCTTTCACCATTTCAAATGGTGAAATGTTAGAAAGGTTGAAATTTGAATCAATGTGTTATGAAATGTAAAAGATAAATTTTAGAGAGTTAAGAACATTTATGTCTTTTCAATTATTAAATTTTTTAAGTGGTACATGCCATTAGTAAAATGGTACTTGCAAATAATAATTTCCAAAAAATACCCATTTTTCTTTCCCCAACCCCAAATACATGAACCAAGCACACCCTCGGGCCGAGAAAGCAGCGTGAAAAATATGTAACCAAAACAAGATTCCGATTTGGTTGCAATTCTCCTCCTTTGTGATTTGTTCGAGTTTGCCCACCCAATTTTTGCGAAAAAAAAAAGTTTTGTGAAGAAAGCTATTTTTTCTTTTGTTTTGAAAACGACTTTTCAGAAATTGCTTTCTCTATTTTGATAAGAAGTGGATAAATTATATTTTTAAAATTTCTAAATAAAAATACATTCGTAAGGTGGAAAACCCCAACCAATCTCTTAAATAATTTCTTAAAATTCTAACTAATGTAAAGTGCATAAGGGAACGGACGGTTAGTAGCACTCTATAATTCTTAAAATTCTGACTAATGTAAAGTGCATAATGGAGGCCAATTGAGCTCCAACCCTATTATATGTTTCTCATATTGAGTCCATTTCGAATGTGCCGTATGTGGCATGCGGGAAACTAGCTTGCGGTACTAACCGGTTGGTTGTGGATTCGTACCCGCACTCTCTAATTTCGATTTTAGGAGTTCAACATCAAATCGAATCGTGTTCCAATTACAAACAACAAACTCAAAATAAACCCCAGCCAGCACCAGAATCCAGTCCCATATTTCATGCTCTCGAATTGGGGAATGACAAACAACGTTAGATAATTTCGTTCATTAGGGTTCTTCACCGACTTCAATTCATCGTACCATTATTCTTATTTTCCCGTGAATTTCTCCTTAAGTTAACCATTCAGCTGTTAGAAGGTCGATTATCCGACTCGCTATTAAGGTCTAAACGGGTTAACCGAAGGATAGTTTCATTAGGAAGAAATACAAACTTTCTGATAAGTGCTTTTTTTAAAAATCAAAATTAATGCTTTCCTTGTTTTTATATTTTTGTTGAACTTCCATTCATTGTTTTGGGTGATTTTAAAAAAATTTATTGAGTAGAAATGTATTAGTAGAATGACACAGTCTTCTAACACATCTGCAGCAGGGCTAGCTTCGCCGCCTATAGCAGCTCCGGGACATCCGCCATTTGGGGTTCCCTAAGGAGGGCAATTGAATCGTCTAAGTTTCTCTTTTACTGGGAATTTGCAGTTAGGTCAGAGGCAGATGAATCATCTATCACAATCTGTAAGTGGTATAGGTAAGATTGTTATTTTATTGTAGTATGAGATAGTGGCATAGTAATTTATATTTGTAATATTGTTAATGAGGGATTCTACATTTATTTTATTGGTACTAATGGTATTAGGGATCAGAGTTGATATTTCTAATGATCAACATTAAAGAATGGAGGTAAATGGTTCTACTGTGATAGTGTCCATAATTAAGGAGAAAAAGGTATGCTATAGTTTGACAATTGAAGGAGGTGTAGAACAGTTCTTCTTAGGGGTTGGGAGCAGTGGTGGAGCCAGACCAAAATTTCAGAAGGTGGTCGATAATAGGCCGAGCCGAGCCGAGGTTTGACGTGTTCATTTATTGTTTATTTATTTATTGAACCTAAAATCTTGTTCATATTCGTTTATTTATTAATCGAGTCGAGCTGAGCTTGTTCGTGAACATTTACGTGCGTTCTATCTCGTATTACCTAACAGAAAATTATAGGGCATGTTCTTTACATAAAAATGAGACCTGGTTTTGAAACCAGGTCTCAGCCCAAATGGGTTTCAGCCCATTTGTCAGAAATAAGGTTCTGAGTTCTGGTTTGAAACCAGGTCTCAACCTAAGGTAAAGAACATGACTTTCAACCCAAATTTTTTTCCAATACTTTTTTCAAAAATTTTTTCCTTTATTTTACTTTTATAGTAAATAAACCCCAAATCTTTCATTTTTTACATATTCAACCAAAATTTTTTTTTACAGTATAATAATATTTCTAAAATACTAATTGTTTTTAAGATTAATGATATATTTAAATTTACATAATATTTTTAGTTTAAGATAGTTTAATATTTAATTTTTCCTATTTAATTTAAAAAAAAAGTTGGGGCTGTCATTTAAGAAACAGAAAATAGCAGGGGCCCATTTATAAAAAAAATTGATGAACTGTTCATCGTCTTCCCCAGCACACTTTTTTTTTTTTTTTTTGGAATTTTTTTTGCCTTTCCTTTTTTCCAGCAGCAAATTCTGCTCTCTTTTTTTCTTTCCTCTTTTTTCGGCAACACATTCCGATTAATTTGCTTGGTAATCAAGAATATCTCGATTGAAATGGGGACCTCACAAAGTCTAAAGAAAAATCCAGAGCTAAAAAATCAAAATCAAGCAAATTAATCGGGGTATTTTCGGCCGGTGCTCACCCCTGCCTGAAGCTCGTCTCTACGCTGCACAGCCTCACTCCAGGATCTTCGTGCAGTCCTTGTCAATTTGTTTGATTTCGTTGAGGGCACAATTTTTACGAAATCCCTAGGATCCAAATCGGAGGAATCCTTACCGGAAATGGGGAGGCATGGAAATTTTTCTGACGACAAACCAGGAGAATATGCCGGAGGGATCGGAGAGGCGTCGAAATTCTTCTGCCTGTTCGTTCTTGGTGTTGAAAGTTTGGCTGGATCGGAGAGTTCTGGGGAAAGGAAAATTTTGGTAGAGAGAGTTGTAGTCGTTTCTGGAGAGGGAGAGAGGGAGGGGGGGGGGGGGGTGGAGGATTTGTTATGGGTTTTTGGGCTGAACACAAAAACTCAAACTCGGGTTTGAGTTTTTCTGTGAGAAACATGGGTTTCATCCCATTTTCATCTAATTCTTGGGTCTCAACCCAAAAAATTGCCTAACCTAAGTCTTAGACATCACTAAAGAACATGCCCATAATGTTTAGTTAATTTAATATACTATATCAACTTGCATAAAAATAAAAATTCAATTTAAACTCATATATTGATATCTATATACATATAAATATATATAAATATTCAATTATTTGTATTATTTAAAATTTTAGTATTATATATACTTATTTTATTTATATTATATAGTTAATATTTTATTCGAGCCTGTTCACGAACATTAACGAGCTTTCAATACCTTGTTCGTGTTCATGTTCATTTATTATCGAACATAAAAAGCATGTTCGTGAACGTTTTTATCGAGCCGAACTCGAGCTTCTTCGTGAATGTTCGTGTTTGTTCTCAGCCTTACTCGATAATATAGATTTTTTTTCCTTACATCATTAAATCATTATATGTAACTATTAGAGTATCAAATTGATAACTCATAAATTTTCATACAATTTTAAAAATTTGTTTTTGATAATAACTATGGTTGATAAAGGTCTTTACTTAAATACTATTTAAAAAAAAAATTGATTTCTAATACAAACATTTAATTGATTTGTGTAGTTATATATCATTGAAAAATTATTTGAGTAAAATTACATACATTAACAATTTTTTGAAGGAAAGGTTGTCATCGCATGAAGTTGTCAGAATTCAATATCTGGTTTCCCACAACTATTTTTCAAGCTATTTTCTTCATCAGAATTTTTTGAAAATTCAATGAAGAAAATTAGAAGAAAACTATAACTAAAACGGATTTACTATTCGTAGGACATTTTCAAAATGTTTTGTAGTGAAATTACTAAAATACCCTTTAGTAATTCAATAGACATTTTACCGTCGAATTCCAGTCAAAATTCTTGGAAATTTTCGCCTGGATTGGGCACAAGTTTCCAAGAAATCCGCCACAGGACGCACAAAGTATTGGATACTTTCGCCTGACTTGAGCAAAAGTTTCCAAGAGTTTCGCCACAGGACACACAAAGTATTGAATACTTTCGCCTGGGTTGGGCGAAAATTTCCAATACTTTGTGTGTCCTGTGGCGGCAGTTTAAGATTTCCGCCAATTCTTGGAAACTTTCGCTTGGCTTAGGCGAAAGTTTCCAAGAGTTTCACCACAGGATGACAAATTTGAAGACTTTCGCCCCAGCCAGGCGAAAGTGAGAATCAGGGGAAAGTTTCTTAGACTTTCGCCTGAGACAGGCGAAATTATATTAAACTTTCGCCTGATTCAGGCTAAAGTTTCTTAGACCGTCGCCTGAATAAACTTTCGCCTGATTCAGGCGATGGTCTAAGAAACTTTAGCCTGATTCAGGGGAAAGTCTACTGGAACTGAAATTTTTTATTTTTTGCTATTGTTTAGGTTAATGTTGGTATTTTTTTAAAATATAAATAGAGGTAATGCTATTTTCATCTTTTCAATACTAAAATTTAAAAAAGTGTCCTGCATATAGTAAAAAGTGTCCTGTAAATAACATGCCCCAACTAAAATTATTAATAAGCATACAATCAAAAGTAATTTAATAATAAATAATAGATTATAAACAAAATTAAATATCACAAATAAAAAGAAACTAAAACTAAAAAAAGAAAACTTTAAACCAAAGAAAATAATAATTGAAGGAATGAGAGTGGACCACATAGAATGGGTGATGATGTGAAAAAAATGTAAGGAAAATAGAGCCTCGGGGCAGGGGGTTTTGTTTTTTAATTCGATCTCTCATTTGGTTTTAATTGAAAAAGAAAAAACAAAAATAATAAGGGGCATGTTAATTGCATGACCAGTTTTACTAAATACATAACATTTTTTTAAATTTTAAGTGATAAAAAAATAATAATATTCCTAAACATTTTAAATAATAAAATAATTTTTTAACTCGGCAATTGTTCAGAATAAAATCGCCCAACAATCGCCCAGTGTGGATGATTGACTGGGCGATTGTTCAGGATAAAATCGCCCACTATAAACGATTTTATCCAAAAAAATCGCCTAATTAAAAAATTATTTTATTATTTAAAATATTTAGGGATATTATCTTTTTATCACTTAAAATTTAAAAAATATCTTGTGTGAGCGTCTTGCAGCCCCAATAATAAAACGAAAAGCGCTACTCCACTCGTCTTCTTCATAAGGTCGTCTTCTTCCCTACTTTCTTCCCAAAAAAGTTGCAGGCAGCGGGAGGGAGCGGTACTGCTATAGTCTCTACATACGGCACTGATCTGTGAGCACGGAAGGGGCGGTTTCTTGGGGTCTGGGGGTGGCTGCGGGTTGGGGTTTTACAGGGACCAAATAATTTCAACACTAATACCACTCTAATTTTCCGGTGAAAGGGGAGGCGGCAGCACCGGCTCGCCTCCCTCTAGATCCGCCACTGGTTGGGAGGCAGGACGGGATCAGAGTTGTGATACAGTTCCAGCATTGTGTAGTAAGGTAATGTTTTAGTAGTAATTTGTGTTGATTTGCTTACTAAATCATGGGAAAATAATCTTGAAGTATTACGGTTTAGAAAGGGTGAATGCTACTTAAATGGTCAAATTGGAGCATTTTCACATTTCTTAAATGGGAATAACAATCCTGAAAGTCTAACAGTGGTTAATAGTTCATCTGAAGGGCAGAATTTACACATTTCCTGGCTGTTTTGTAGTTCACTGAAGTGGAAATTAATATATAATTTGGCATTTTGTGGTGTTTCATTGCAATGTTTACTTGGTAATTGTAAATTTTGAGTTACTAGGGTTAAATTTGGGATGTGGGCTTGGCCATCTAGCAAGGGTTTTTGAATTATACAGACACTCAATAAGTTGAAAAGAGAAGTGATACTAAAATTTCAAATATCACTGGTTCAACTTGCATGCATCTGACCAAGGGGATCAACCTGCATACTTAGTTTTGAAAGGGATAAGAATTCTTAATTACATTTAAAAGTGTTTCTAATTAATCAGAACTTGATTATTTCTTAACTAGTAAAAGTGATAGAAAATTAATAAAGTTTGTAAGGTAATAGCCGGAGAGAGTCTCACAACTCCACACAGGCTAACAGTTTGGAATATAAAACATAATAATAAAAAAAATGAATAAAAAGTCATCCACCATACCTAGGATTAAGTGGTGGACAGATGAAAATAATTGCAAAAAGTGTCTTAGGAGAGTCAAAAGGTAATAAATGGAATAAGGAATCAGGTGGTGGAATCAAGAAATTCCGAAAAAAGTAAAAACAAAAAGAACAAGTTACAAAATGTTCTATATTTGTAGAATGCTGAAAATATTGAAAAATATAAAACTACTAAAAAAGATGTGAAAGTTGTAATAAATTAGGCAAAAACAAAAGCTTTTGAAGATTTATATGAAAAATTAGATATTAAAGGAGGTGAAAAAGATATTTATAAGATACTCCCTCCGTTCCATTAGAAGGGTCCAGTTTGAGAAATATTTTTTGTTCCATTAGAAGAGTCCACTTTCAATTTTTTTACTCACATACCGTTACTAATTTAATTATGTGTGGTGCACAATTAACCATACATAAAAAGTAAGGACATAAATGGAACAAATATGGTCAAATTAGCTATTTTATGTATTGTACCTTAATATCCTTAATAAGTTGTACATTAGTGAAACTGGACCCTTCTAATGGAACTGAGGGAGTAGCAAAAATGAGAAAAGAAAACAAGAGATTTAACTGAAATGAAGTGTATAAAAGATGAAAACGAACCATTTTTGTTGATGGCGAAGTAACAAAAGAACGTTGGAAAAACTATTTTTATAAGCTATTTAATGAAGCTAATGGTAACGAAATTATTCTAGGCAAGTTTGGACAGTTAGAAAAACATATGATTTCTGCTTATTTTCAGAAAACTCAACCTTCGGAAGTAGAAAAATCTAAAAACAATGATAAATGGTAAGGCAGTTGGTCCCCATGATGGTTCAATTGAGGCATGGAATTACCTCGAAAAGTTGGATAACATAGCTTGCAAACTTATTTAATGTAATTATAAGAATTAAAAAGTTGCCTGATCAATAGAGAAAAAATGTCTTAATAACGTTGTATAAGAATAAAGAGGATATACAAAATTGTGTAAACTATAGTGGTATTATACTAATATACGATGAAGAAATTGTTAGAAAGAGTAATCGAAACCAGAATGAGAAATGAGACTAATTTACAAGATAATCAATTTGATTTTATCACAAGAAATCTGTAATGGAAGTTATACATGTATTAAGAAGACTGTGAACATAATAATGAGAAAAAACAAGACTTGCGTATGATGTTTATTGAATTAAAAAAGCACATGATGGAGTAAATAGAGACGTAATTTGGTGGGTAACCTATATAGAAACTATAAAATATATGTATAAAGATATGATAACATGTGTAACGACACTTGTAGGAATATCTGGTGACTTCCCGTATAATATAGGGGTGCATCAAGGATCAGCTTTAATCCCGTATTTCTATCCTTCAGTAATCGATGAGATTACTGAACATTTGTAGAAAAGGATCCCTGAATATTTTTAATAGATGAAATGAAAGAAGATGCAAATGCCAAGTTAGAAGCTTGGAGAAAAGTATTAGAATAAAATGTTTTACTATAAGTACGTTGAAACTGAATCTATGCAATGCCACTCTAATAATCGTATAGATTACAAATAAAAGTTAAATTTGGTCAACATTAGTTAAATGAATCTGAATAGTTCGAATATTAAGGGTCTTTAATCGAAGGTAACGAAGGAATTGATAAAGATGTAACTATAGGATTCTGTCAGAATGGAAAAAATGGAGAAGTGTGTCCTCTATACTTTGTTACCATAAGGTTCTGCTAAAATTAAAAGAAAAAATTTATGAAAGAGTTATAGGACTGGCAATGCTTTACAGTTTGAAGTGTTGGGTGACTAAATATGAATATGAACAAAGAATGAGAGCAGAGGAAATGAGAATGCTGAGATTGATGCGTGAGAATACTAGGTTGGATAGAATAAGTAATGCAAGTATTAGAAAGAAAGTAGGAGTAGCTCCAGTAGATTAAAAAATGAGAGAAACACGCCTTTGGACATGTGCGTAAGAGACCCTTAGATGCTCTAGTATGATGGGTAGGAAACTGACCGGCACTAACTAAATACTAAAACGGTAAGAGGAAGATCTAAACATAGTTTGAAAGCAACTATAAGAAATGACATGTTATATTTGAATATAAATGAAACAATGTGTCTCAACCATACACGATCCATGAAGCCGACCCCATATAGTGGGATAAAGGCTTACTTCTTGTTGTTCTTGGACTATGCATATTTCACATGCATCTAAGTGTGCCAGAATGCTGTATGAATTTGTATGTGCCCAAAGGAAGGTATGTATGGGAATTGTATGACTAGAAGAGCTCCTAAGCAGGAATTGTGCCTCTCCATTTGGTTCAGTCCCATATTCTGTCATTACAGTGAGGGCCCTAAGGAATATTTGTATTTGTGCACTTGAATCAAATGCAGGATGGTATAAACATTTTTGACTCTTGATCTTGTGTTCTCAAAGGATTTCTCCAATTATTTATACTTTCAGCTTACGTTCTAGTGCCTTGCTAGATAAGTGAAAACTCTGAATGCTTAGTAGCTCTGGTTTTTTCTTGACTGCAGAATAATAAAGCTGACGTCATTCAGGAGCAAGAAACTTTATCTTCTACACTGCCTTTACCACAGGGCATGCCACAGCCAGCTCAAACAACTTCTGTGGCAACTGCCTTTTCAATGCCAAGCAATGCAGCAACTATTAATGTTCCTCCTGCACCATCATATCAGGTTGTTCCAGTATTCCCTGAACACCCCATAACGCCTGGTCCTCCAGGAATTTCTCCATCTGCGCTCTTACCTGCCAATATGACAGCCACTCCTCCATCTGGTAATTTTTCTTCTGCGTTTCCGAGGCCAACCATTCAAACGCCTCATCTCCAGCATCCGGGATATTCTCCATATCCTTCTATTTCTCCTGTGTCTGCTTCTTTACAGGGGGCATGGTTGCATCCCACACTGGTTAGTGGCCTGCTAAGACAACCTTCTTCACCATATCCTGCGGCTTTTACCAGTCCCTTTCCTTTGTCAGCTCGCAGTACACCAATTCCATCTGTTCCATCACCTGATCCCCAACCCCCTGGTGTTACTAATGTGGGAGCATCATCCGGATATCCCATTGTTTCTGCAGCTTCTGCTAGCCAGTCTACAACCAGTGCATTGCAACTTGAGACTCCTCTTGGGATTGGTAAGTTCCGAGTTCATGTAAAAAAAATAGGGTTTCTTTGTTTTGCTTGATCTATGTGAAATTACTGCCTTGGAAATTTTTTTTTTATGTTGTTTGATTTTTGTGGCTTACTACGTTTATCTGCAGATAATGTTAAACATGCCAATACTGTTGACTTCAAAGATGGATCTTCAGTCAGTGAACAACTGGCCTGGTCAGCACATAGGACCGAAACAGGAACAGTATACTATTATAATTCTGTGACGGGGGAATCAACTTATGAGAAACCTTCTGGTTTTACGGGGGAGGTATTTTGAGTTATCTTCGTTTTCCTCCTATCACTGGGCATATAGAGTGCATATTCAACTTGTTTTTTATAAATTTTAGTTTGCGTTGAATTTAACTCTGGTGGTGTTCTCACAAATTTATTTTCTTACTAGTTCTTATTATTGCTGGGGCTACTTTATGCTGTTGATAATTTGATGGTGGTGGATATTGTTGCATGAATATTGTTTGGGGTGCTAAAGAAACCATGACACTTTTGAGTTGCACTCGCTGTTATATTTAACAAAACTGTCTTACTACAGTAGTGTTTTGGAAAATTAGATATTTTTTATTGCTTATTGTCATTGGTAGTTGGAAACGTTCTCGTAAAGGTTCTTTGTTTTAAATTTCTTTGTTTTAAATTCTGTCTAAAAATTCTAGTTGGCATGTCATTTCATGCTTAAAGTAGTTATATCAGTGTGGAAAACTAAAATTATGTTATTGTACTACTTTACACATAGATTAGCACCTCTAATTAATTACTACCTCTGTCCCATATTAAGTGTCCTTTCAGCTTCAAAATTTGGTCCCAAAATAAGTGACGTTTGAAATTTTGAGAAGAACTTGTGCATACCACAACAACAACAACAACTAAGCCGTTGTCCCACTACGTGGGGTCGGCTATATGGATCATATTTGACCATCGTGTACGGTCGAGACACATTGATTCAATTATCGAGAAGAGCTTGTGCATATTCTTCCAAAATTATCCTTGTTTATTCACTTCTAAATTGAATGTTCTTTCATGTTTTCAATGCAACTTCTACTATTACTACTATTTGTGTTATCTTGGAACTTTGTGCATGTATTATTTAGTCAAACCCACGCAAGGTTATAGGTGTAATTTTACTAATTTTCGTGAAAAATACTAAATGACACTTAATTTGGGATGGAGGTAGTATTTTCTTAATTGAGTTCGTCCATTCTTGTGTGGAGGTTGGAAACCATTTACTAGCCATGAAAGAAAATGTACTAAGGAAGTTAAAATATTTCTTCAGTTAACTTTCAGACCAACCAGTTTTTGATGAGGACCTGTGCTTATTATTATTCCTAGAATGTCTGCTGACCCTTATAAGGTCTATGTTGCCATTTTGGCTTATAATATCTTACTTAGTTTCATTGCAATTGCCTCATCATAACATTTTATTTTTTGCTTGCTATTGTAGCCTGAAAAAGTTACTGCTCATCCAACTCCAGTCTCATGGTAAGTTTCTTTGTAATTGTTTTCTTAAGATAGTCTCAAAGGATCTCTTCCTGAAAAATTATGTCCTTAGCGATTGGAAATTTTTTGGTTACTTTCTTATGTTTACTTAATCATTAAAGTGGACATCTTGTCGGACCTATTCTACATGGTAATGAAACAGGCTTTCTGGATTATAACACCTTATGTTCTAAGAAATGATTCTAGACTTAATAACCTTCTGACAATTCTCATCTATTGTGGTTTTCTTTTAGCATTTTTCCAGATTTCTTTTTCTTAATATAATTTCTTCTTGCAATATTATGATTGAAGATACTATGCTGATCCTCCATCTCCGTGGATTATGTTAGCATGGATGATTGCAGATTCTACTCACCTTCCTTAAATTTCTCTCAACTGGAGAGACCTAGCCTTTACTTCTCAAATTTGGTGGATAATTCATTTGACTTGTTCTGATTGGAAAAATGCTATTAGGCATGTATTATAATTGCATAGATCTTCCTTTGGGTGGTTTTTGTCAGGGTAGTGGATGTTTGTGACATTGTTCATGGAGTTTTATATGGTGTGATTTCATAGTCGAGAAAGGATTAGTGCAACTTGAGAAAAGTGGTGCCCCTAAAACTATGCATAATATTTGCAATTGGAAACAAAGTAATTAGTCTTTTCAGGGTAATTAATGTTTTGTGACACTGGCATTTATTATTCATGTACTGGGAGCAAGGCATTAGCCTTTTACTATTGCGAAGCGTGAAATGCAGAATTGTTGAAGTTAAAAATATCTTCTTATGTTGTCTAGAGCTAACAGAATATTAATTTAAATGAATGGACATTAAGACTTAGTGAAGTTAAAGCACTACCTTGAGAAATTATATGAGGCATTTGCATGATGAGTTTTAAGCAATTGATTATGTCCATATAAAATTTTTCATATAAGATTAAGCAATCATGACAGGAGAAAGAAATTAAATTATAAATTCCCAGACAGGTGTAAACCGTGTTAAATTATAAATTCCCAGACAGGTGTAAACAGTGCTTGAAGTGATAGAAAATTCTCCTTACAGGATTCTTGTTTATAGTGGCAAGACTCGCTAAGTTGAAGCTCTTGTATTGTGCAAGTGGTTTCTGTCAATAGTTACCAGCTTGCCGGGGTATTGTGTCAGCTTTGTGATCCTGAAGTCATAAGGACTTGTTGTAGACACAAGTTAATTAAAGGACACTAACAAGTAATCTTGACAAACAATGTATCTACTGTGCCTGATGCTTCCTTGGTGAGATTAGCACATTCAGTCACTTGATGTAATTTTCTCTCTTCTGGTGGTACAATTGGTTGCAAGCATGATTGAATATTTATCTTAGGGTTGCTGTATTCAATCACTTGATGTAATTTTCTCTCTTCTGGTGGTACATTTGGTTGCAAGCATGATTAAATATTTATCTTAGAACTAGTTGATGTAGTCTGTTGCTGTATCCTTATGCAGGATCTCAACTGGTAGAAAATTTAGTTGCAGTAATGATTGATTAATTTGTTTAATGTGAACGTCTAGTCCGTGGTTGTCAATTGATGAAGGATATTGACTTCAGTACCAAAACTCTAAGCTATATAGCATGTTACTGTTTAAAGCTATGAACGTTTTTCCTTAAGTGGGGCAAGGTTGTGAGCCGCCTCTGGAAATGTGTATATGCCGAAGATGTGTTTATTTTCAGGGTTCAATATCAGCTAGGAGGGAGGAATGGGTTGAGTACGAGGAAAGAAATCTTAGGTTCATCTAAGAGTTACAGGGATATTATTGTTGTAAATTGTACTCTTCATGGTTTACCTTCTATGCACTCTTTTGTTGGAGAAGTGGCAGACCTTGAAAATCTTCATGGATATTCATTTCGGCTGGTGTGAACTATTATTATGAAGATATGAATAGCTTGGGCATCTCAGATATTAACCGCATCATGGTAGTCATCTGCAGGGTGTTGATTAAAGTATTGTAGTGGTCAGTTTTGCACATTTATTACCACTAAAGTAACCAAAGAATTTCAACTTGTCAGTTGACTTAATGCTAGATCCCTATGAATTAACATTTGGCTTGAGAATTCAGATTTCGCCTCATCTGGTATTTTACGGAAGCTGTTCTTATTGTCACTTGTATACCTTTTTTGAGGTCTAGGGTCTTGTGATCTAATTGTTTTGTTGTTCCTGAGCATGTATAAATTTTACATCTTATTTGCTCAGGATTTGAGACTATTAGCTGCATGCGGATGTTTGTACAGTTTCTAATAGGCTTTATTATTTCTGCCCATGTTCAGGGAGAAATTGGATGGTTCAGATTGGGCCTTGGTGACAACTAATGATGGCAAAAGATATTATTACAACACTAAAACTAAGGTATTGTTTCCCTTATTTTATTTTTCATGAATTATTAGTATTGTCTTGAATGTAATGTCTTCAAGTGAAATTTACTTTCTGTCCTTTATCCACACTTTCCCAAATAATTAATGGCCCTACCCATTCGAAGAACTCTTTTTGTATGGTTGATTGTGCTATTCATACTGAGGTTGGTTTGATTTTTCAAGCTACAATTTTCTTGCTTACTGGACACTCTCTTACTAGTTTTATAAAAGCATTGGCCCCTATATTTGAGGGGTTTTTTCGTTTCCCCTCTGCATTTATGATTTAGAAGCGTTTGGAGAAGCATCTCTTGATTGTTTACCATTTCAGTGGTTTGCTATGTAGAAATTGGAAGGCTCTGGCTTTTCTATTATTTGGACCTCTATATTTTCATTTTATTGATCATCATAAAGATTATTGGCTGTGCATGATATGAAAACAGGACTCTTGATACCATTTTTATGATTCGGTCTTTGTTTTCCATTGCACTTTTAAACAGTTGAGCAGCTGGCAAATTCCTAGTGAAGTCACAGAGGCTAAAATGAAAGAGGATGGTGATGTGTTGAAGACACAATCCATGTCAGTGTCTAGTACTAATGTAATAACTGAAAAAGGATCAACTCCTATTACTTTGAGTGCCCCTGCTGCTAATACTGGTGGTCGTGATGCCACAGTTTTGAGATCATCAAGTATGGTGTCATCTTCAGCATTGGATCTTATAAAAAAGAAGTTGCAGGATCCTGGAGCCTCTCCAACTTCTCCTGGTACACCGTTGCCTTTAGCCATATCTTCAGACCTAAATGGCTCCAAATTGTCTGAGGGAACAATAGTCAGGGATCCTGAAACTGAGAATAGCAAAGAAAAATTAAAAGATTCCAATGGAGAAAGTAATCTGTCTGATGACTCTTCAGAATCAGATGATGATCATAATGGACCAACGAAGGAGGAATGTATCATGCAGTTCAAGGTATACCATTCCATCTCCTTATCTTTTCATTTATCCTGATTATGCACTGGGCTGTCCACACAACCACCCCCCCCACCCCCACCCCGGGTTCTTTTCAATATTTGTTTTTATCCTGATTAGGTGCTTATGAAACTTTTGAAAGAGCAGACGTCTGTTAATCATTATGAAATTTCAAACACTTGTATCTACTCACATAGTGGGATAAAGGCTTACTTCTTGGTTTACAACAACAACAACAAAAAAAATGGTGTTCATTGCTTAATCTCCACAAATATCTCCAGCCCTACTTTCCTTCCCGTTTTTGGGTCAACATTCTACAGTACATTTCACCAAAATTTTAAAATGAAAGAATCTGTATGCTCATGATTGTTTGAGGGGAGTGATAAACGTCCTTGTTACATTCAAAATCTAAATTCTTGAAATTATTTAAATCCCAGGTTTTGTGAATTTAACTTTTTGATCATACTTCATTTTATTTTACTACCATTTCATGTACTTTGAACAAGCATCTTACTGATGACTAGGCATCCTCACTTGGTGATAATTCTTTTGAATGCATGGTGATTTTTTTTTTTTCTTGCATTGGCAGGAGATGCTTAAGGAGCGTGGTGTGGCACCATTTTCAAAATGGGAAAAGGAACTTCCAAAGATAGTTTTTGATCCTCGGTTTAAGGTTCGTGAAATTCGAAAAAGTTTCAAGTACAGGCAAATTGTAGATTTAATCCTTCTGTTTCTCTTTTTGATCCCCTTGCTGCATCCACTGATGTTGTGACAAATATATTTTGCTTAGGAACTTGTCTGCTGCTCACAAAGATGTCTCTTATACAATGTGCTTTAAGTACCTAAGAGTAGGTGTCCCTGAAATGTTCTGTTGTTTTTACTTCTCTTTCTCCCTCTTCTCCTCTTAGCATGTAAGTCCATGAGTCTTTTCGATAATGTTGTCTAGAAAGCATGGGGGAAGGTAAGATATTTCCTGATTATTCGTCTCAGGATCATGCATCCTTGGATTTCTCTTGCTGAACTTACCTAAAGATAATTTGTTTGTCATAAGTCACAGATCGTTGACAGGGTATCTAAAAATGTTGCAATGTTGTGTTTATTAGACACCGTATTAATGGTTCAGTTGCCAAATAAGCTGAAAAGAAGTTAAGAGATGCTACATATGTTGTTGTCGCACCAAGCTGTCGCTGTGGACAATTTCAACTCCTCCAAGAGAATTTTTTACTATGTTTATGGGCAGCAATTTTTAAATGGAATTAATTATATCATGTCCAGAAATGAATCAAATATAGGACCACATAGGTTAGTGATCTATTCTGTCATTCTATGTCATCCCACAAACCATATGAGCCCTGTATGCTGCATAGAAAATGAGAGCAAAAAAGTAAAGGACTGCTCTATCAGCACATAACTATGACAATAATGGATTAATTGCGTGCGAGTAGAATGGCGGAGGGAGAGAGTGGGAGGAAGAGTGACAGAAAAAGACAGCCCCCGGGTGGTTTTGGGTGGGGGGTTTCAGAGTGAATCCATCTAGCGGTATGACGTAAGATTCAGAATTAATTTTGTAACCTGCGAAGGGTTGAGTATACCACTTAATGACGGATGCTACTTTGATTCTAAGCTATGTCCATTGATATGCTCATTTCATGCAAGATATGTCTAGGATTGCATTTGTGGGTGATTTTGCTTCTGTTATCCTTTACACTTGCTTGGGGAGATGAAAATTTCAATAAGTCCTTTCACTACTGAGATAGACGTGGGGGATGTTCCTCTTCCTTGCTTGTTTCACCCTTCTATTTCTGGTGAGAATCTAATCTGTTTCTGATGCTGTCTTTCTTCCTTTTTATCTTTTTTTTTTTTTTTTTGTCCTTTTTCTTTTCTTTCCCCATTTTCCCCATGTTTCCTGTTCGATAAATTGAGCTGGTGACGTTTTTTCAATTGCCACTTCTTGTGTGTTATGTGGGCGGATGATTACATTCTTTACACAACTATCTGACTGGAGCACTTGAGTTGTGAGATTACTGAGTGAAAGAATATACTTCTAAGCTTCCGTTAGCACAGATCATATATTGGGTCTTTAGATTAGCGAGTTGGGTGACTGAATCACTTCATGGCAACTTTCTGTACATGATTTTTATTGTAGCTTGTGGAACTGTGTACACAGAGTGGGGGATAAGGGGGAAAAGATGAAAAAAAATAGAAAACTGAAAATGATGACAAGTTGTTACTAACAAATAATTTCTAGCAAAAACAATGTCCTTTGATAATTACTTCTAGTAAAGATGGTTCCAGTTTTTCACTTTTGTGTTGGAATGCAGTCTGAAGCTTTAAAGGTTATTTTATTTGTAGAAGTATCTTGTGAGGATATCATCAATTACCACTTGAAACTTTCCCATCACAACGAAACAAAGAGGCCCTTGATAGTATTATCATTTTGTTCGCCAACTTTGAGCATTATTCCCTTTCTTCATCAGCTCATCCAAATATAAGCAGGCTTGAGGATCTATCCTGTGTTTTTCCTATGATTTGTCATAATTGCAGGCCATCCCAAGTCATAGTGCTCGAAGGGCCTTGTTTGAACACTATGTTAGGAATCGCGCTGTAGAAGAGCGTAAGGAGAAACGAGCAGCACAGAAAGCTGCAGTTGAGGGTTTCAAGAAATTATTAGAAGAAGCAAAAGAGGTTCGTGAGGTTTCTTTCTTTTGTTGTGGTTGAATTTGTGTGATCTTGATATTCTAAATTAAGGGATCAAATATTGTTATTCTGATCAGTGTTTAATCATTCAGCAAATTGACCATCATACTGATTATCATACCTTCAAGAAGAAATGGGGACATGATGCTCGATTCTTGGCCTTGGATCGAAAAGAAAGAGAGGCTTTGTTAAATGAAAGGTATGAATTGAAGTGTTTGACTCTTAGAAGAAATTCAAGTTATGTTTTAACCTATTATCTAGTTTCAGCAGACCAACTGTTAGAACCTGTTTGAGAGAGTGAGTACTTCCTGTCAATCTTGGTATCTGTTTGTAAGTTAGCACTCTTATCAGTATATCTAATCACAAGTTAGTACTCTTGCTCGTTCAAAAGAGTGCCCATTAAGTATCAGCTGGTCCTTGGGCTGTCCTACCCTATGGATGACGTGTACTTGAAGCTGGGGTAGTCTTTGCCAATTCTATGTTTTGTATTGAGACTGCCAGTATGTTGCTATTTAATAAAGGTTCTGAATACTGACCTCATATGTTTCCAACTTGAACCGATAAGTAAGTTGTGTATGGGAGAGAAGAGGGAGAGGGGCTGAGATGAAGTATACCAGATCATTGTTCCTTGTTATGAAAGAAAGCTTTTTATCTTTCAAAGATTGGAGAATATGATGAATATAGGCACCTTTTTCTTTTCCCACCAATACACTGTTCAAAATGCAATGCAAGATAAGTTATACTATTTCTTAACCAAGTATACATGAACTTAACTTCATATTTTTCATCTGCATCATTCTTATTTATTTGAAGTGATTTACTTCTCTGTACGTGAAAACTGTCAATGTAATGCATATTATCTAAACAATTTCCCACATCATTTAACCGTTTATTACCCTAAGACTAATATTGTGGGATAAAGATTTTGTTGTATATAAATTTTATGATATTGTATATGCAACTCATACACAGTTTTGTGCATGTTCAGGATCCTGCCTCTTAAAAGAGCTGCTGAAGAAAAAGCTCAAGCTGCTCGTGCAGCATCCGTCTCTAGTTTTAAATCCATGTTAAAGAGAAAGGAAATATAACTTCAACTTCTCGCTGGTCTAAGGTATGCATTTTACTGGGTTCCTTGGAAGACTTTCTCAGCTTGTATGCCCATCATTTGGTGTCATCTCTGCTGGAGTCTGTACCCAGTTTACCGGATTCTTTAGAAAATTTTCCAGCTTGTTGGCAGGTTTGATTTGGTATCATCTTTAATTGCCTCTAATTGCAGTTTACTGGATTCTTTGGTATTCAGCTTATGTGTTGTTTAAATGACTGAAGATCTTCTGTTTTTCTGTTTGGTGAACAGCCCTTATATATTTCGCTGTCTTTCTAGAAAATATAGTTCAAAAGAGTATGCTAAGAAATAATTGTCATTATTAGGTACTGAACCAGAATACTTATTCTTTTGTAACTTTTCAACGATCTTACTGTAACTGTCAGTTTACTGTGTCTTTTGTCCTGATATAGAAGAACTGCCAGCATGGTCAGTTGATAAATGGTTCTTTATGTTACTTCAGATATGGTTCAACTTAATCAGATTTTTGTTGAATTCATGTCTTTCAAATTCTTCTTTTGTACAATTTGATTTTGTATCTTATAATAAAAAATAGGTTTACCGCATTATGTTGAATAGCTTATATGCATGGTGTCATATCTCTAGAAATGTTAAGTTTGCTGATTACTCACTGAGTTGACACATTATGGCCTTCTGCGAATTTGAAGAACCAAGTTATTTTTCTTTTGGCAGGTAAAGGATTGCTTCAGGAGTGATCCTCGTTACAAGTCTGTTAAGCATGAAGATAGGGAGGTGTTATTTGCTGAATACATCTCTGAATTGAAGGCTGCTGAAATGGAGATCGACCGTGTAGTGAAAGAGAAAAACAACGAGGAGGTTAGAGGAACTGGTTTTCCATTCTTAGTTATTTTTCATTGGGGCATGTTAATTGCAGGACCCATTTTTCTAAACCCTGGACACTTTTTAAAATTTTAAATGGTGAAAAGACAAATATACCCTTGAAAGTTTCTAACTTTATAAACTAAAAAAAACCAACTTTTTAACTCAGGGAAAATCGCCTGGTCTGGGCGATTTTCCCAGAGAAAACGCCCAGGCGAGGCGAGGCGAGGCGAAAAATCGCCATAGGACGGCCTATTTTTCAGGTTTTCCTGGTCATTCGTCGGAAAATCGTTTCCGGCGAAAATTTACCCAACTTTTTAACTCAGGGGAAAATCGCCTCCCAGAGAAAATCGTCCAGGCCTGGCAATTTTCCTAGGGAAGGTCTAGGTGATTTTCCCAGAGAAAATCGCCGTCCTGTGGCGATTTTCCCTAAAAAAATCGCCACAAGACGACGTTTTTTTCAGGTTTTCCTGGTCATTCGTCGGAAAGTCGTTTTTCCGGCGAACGACCACTGAATTTACCCTAAAATTATCACTACGTAGCCGGAAAACGCGTCATAAACACTAATACATCCCTAAACACAGCCGGAAAACGCGTCATAAACACTAATAAAAACGTGTCATAAACACTAATGATTCAATTTTACTGCATAAAGGTAGAAGAGAATGGAGGGGCAAAAATGTAAATTCACGTTTAAAATTTTTAAAAAGTGTCATACGTTTAGTAATCGGTGTCCTGCAAATAACAATTCCGTTTTCATTTTCTACTTAGTGATATCTCGTGCTAAATTTGGTTACGTTAATGCTTAAAAAGTCCCTATTCATCATATAGATATCATATCTCTAAGTCTGCGGTGGGGGAAGTTTAATCACAAAGACTTGTCTTACATCCCTACTTAAACTGAATCTCATGCAGTAGTAAGCATCCTACTTACCATCTATTATAGCTGGAAAAACCATTCTGATTTGCTGAATTTTCTGCTGATTTTAGTATCTGAGCCATGGTTTGGCCTTTTGAACTCAAGAGTTCACTGTGTACAATGTTCTTTACACCTCCTGAATCCATTGACAACAAGTTGATTGAAAACAACCAAAAATTGATGAACAGAAGTGTTTCAGTTCTTCCCATCCTTGTCTCATTAAATATCTGACCTATAAAGATTGAACCAGCTAGTTGAGCCTTATGTCCATAGCAAACCTAATTCCAAGAAAACGCAACCCAGAGACCCATGTTATCTGTAATTCATCAGAGCCTGCAAGTTATATATAGCTGGAGGGGTAGGGTAACTTTCTTATGAGGGGATGAACAGACAGAAAAAGCCAAGTGAGAGTATGATGGAAGTGCTGGGAATAAAGATAGAGGAGGGAGGTGTTGCTGGAATAGGTAAGAGACTGCAGAGACAAGAGGCCGAGGGTTCACAGATAAAGAATGGTAGGTTAAATAGAAAAGGGAGTTGAGTATCATGTGAGGCCTGGGAGGACCTGAGGGATGATATTAGTGTTAGAACTGTAAATAGATATAAGTGTAGGGTTAGAATTGTTAATAGATATAAGTGAAGGGATGTAAATGTAAATATTACTTTGTGTAGTATTCTCTTTCCAATATAATGAAGGCTAAGTGCAATCCAATGCATTAAGCTGATTTAACCCTAAATCTCTTCATGGTATCAGAGCCGACTTCCACTTCCTGAGCAGCCTCCTTAAACTTTGGAACCATTTCCAACTCATCTGCTTCCCAATCAGCAGGAATTCCTGTAGCAAGTATCTGCTCAAGGTCAATTCCATCCAGACAGGTATCATTTCCGACTTCCACTTCTGGTTCCGCTCTCACCCAAAAACAGCCATCTTCTCTTGTGCTCTTCTTCTCACCGGAACTTCAACAGAGAGCACCTCTTCTCTTGTGCTCCTTTTCCTCTTGTGCTGACTCTGCTGGAACTTGAACAGAGAGCACTTCTCTTCCTCTTGCTGACCCTAAACCCTAAACTCTAGTGGTCCGATCAACATTCTGAGGCCACCATCTGCTTCTTCTCCGTCAACTCTAAAACTTTGTGTAGTAGGAATTATTCTCTACCGCCGCAACTACTGTTCACGGCGGTACTGTTCACGGCGGTACTGTTCACGACGGAGTTACTGTTCCAACTAATTTCTCCCTCTGTTTAAATGGATTCCTCTTCTGGAACTACCAATTCTACTTCAGCTACTGTGTCTAAATCATATTCAGTTACATTTCCTACTTTTTCAAGCACTCCTACCATTTCTCCTACAAAATTAACTAACAAGAATTATGCTGCTTGGTCCACTGCTGTGAGAGTGTGGTTTCGGGGTGAAGGTTTGTTAGATTTTTTGACTGAATCTCCTGATGCTGGGTTATCAGCTGCCGACCTGTCACGGTGGGACCAAATGGATGCCAAACTTCTTGGATTTCTGTGGCAGTCTATCGATTCAGGTTTTATACATTTCTTTCATACCTGTAATTCTTGTCGTGAAGTCTGGTCTCTAGCACAACAAATGTTCACTAGTGATGTTACTCGTATTTATGATGTTGTCTCTGAAATGGGTAGTATTCAGTTGGATGAGAATGGTGTATCTGGCTTATTTGCTCGTCTGCGTATGTTGTTGGCTGAGTTTAATGAAATTTTTCCTCCGTCTACCGATCTTAATGTTACACATACGCAGAGAGAGCAAATGTTTCTCATTCATGGCCTTCGGGCCCTTCCATCGACCTTTGAGCCTATCCGAGCTCAAATTCTTGGTGGGAATACTCTTCCATCACTAAATGATGCGTTTGGTCGAGTTGTGAGGGCTACTCCACAGTCTATGGTCTCTACTTCAGGATCTCATCAAGCTGCCCTGCTCACTTGTCCCTCTGATTCAGCTCCTTCGCAAGCTGCTTTGTTCTCTCAGGCCAATGCCTTTGGCCATTCAGGTGGTCGTAGTTCACGTGACGGGGACGTGACACTAGTAATAGTCGTCGTCCACGTTGCTCATACTGTCATAAATTAGGACACTTACGGGAGACCTGTTTTGCACTTCATGGGCGACCTCCTCAAGCAGCTCGACCTCCTCAAGCAGCTCATTTTGCCTCCTCACCAGTTGCATCTACTAGTTCACCTTCCAGTACCTCTATAACTATTTCTGCAGAGGAATATTCCAAATTCCTTGCATCTCAAGCAGCACAACATATTCAGCAACCAATATCCACTCCCACAGCTCTGTTTGCCCAGCCTAGAGTTCATGGTACTACTCCATCTAGTTCATGGATTATTGACTCAGGTGCTACTGATCACATGAGCGGTAATTCTTCTTTATTTACATCTCTCATTCCATCTAATAATAAACCCAATGTTACTCTGGCTGATGGAACATCAACATCAGTGCATGGAATTGGTTCAGTGTCTCCTATTCCTACATTGTCCTTGTCCTCTGTTTTATATTTACCTTCCTTTCCTTGTAATTTGTTGTCAGTCAGCAAACTCACTAACATGCTTCAATGTTCTGCTCTCTTTGGTCCTACATCTGTAACCCTCCAGGATCTGAAGACAGGCAAGGTGATTGGTACCGGGCATGAGTTTCGGGGACTTTACTATTTTGATAGCCCTTCTACAGCCTTCACTGCTGTTACAACTACAGCAAAACAAATTCATTGTCGTCTTGGTCATCCCTCGCTGTCCAATTTAAAAGTTATGGTTCCTAGTCTGAGAAGCATACCTGAACTTCTGTGTGAGTCTTGTCAATTAGGTAAACATAGTCGTAGTTCGTTTTCTAGTCGTATTCAGCAACGGGCTTCTGCCCCTTTTGATCTAGTTCACTCTGATGTGTGGGGTCCTAGTAGAACAACATCTAAGAATGGACATCGTTATTTTGTATCTTTCATTGACGATTATTCACGTGTAACTTGGCTCTTTTTAATGAAAGATCGTTCTGAACTATTCTCTATTTTCACTACCTTTTGTGCTGAAATTCGTACTCAATTTGGTGTTGTTATTCGTGTTTTACGTAGTGATAATGCCAAAGAGTATTTTTCTAGCTCATTTACATCATTCATGGCATCTCATGGTATCATTCATCAATCTTCATGCTCTCATACTCCTCAACAAAATGGAGTTGCAGAGAGAAAGAATCGACACTTGATTGAGACCGCTCGAACACTGTTACTTCATATGCATGTTCCTCTATCTTTTTGGGGTGATGCTGTTCTTACAGCGTGTTATCTCATTAATCGCATGCCATCTTCTGTTTTAAACACTAAGATTCCTTTCTCAGTCTTATATTCTCATGATGTGTTATACTCTTTACCTCCTCGTATTTTCGGGTGTGTATGCTTTGTCCATCAATTGCTACCAGGAACAGATAAATTGGGTGCTCGCTCTCATAAGTGTGTCTTTCTAGGTTATGCTCGACATCAGAAAGGTTATCGTTGTTATTCCCCCATCCTGCATAAGTTTTTTGTTTGTGCTGACGTTACTTTCTTCGAATCTGTTCCTTATTTCTCTTCTAACTCAACTCCCTTGGAAGTTCATGAGCACCTGCCAAGTCCTCTTTCTATTTCTTCCATATCTTCCTCCTCTTCTATTCCTCTCACTAATCATTCTCCAGGTCCACAATCGGATCCATCTCCTAGCACCCTTCCTCCTGTTATTTCCACTAGACTGGATCAGCCTCATCTACATACGTACACTCGTCGCTCTAAATCATCTCCAGATACTTCTCAACTCCCTGTTCTTGTCACCCCTCCAGAGCAGTCCTCATCTCCAACACATTCAGATATTCCTGAACCGCCCATGCCTGCCTCTTCAGATTCTCAGTCTAGCTCAGGTATGTCTGATCTTGATTTGCCTATTGCTCTACGCAAAGGTAAACGTTCATGTACAACTGCTCACCCTATCCAAAATTCTATTACTTATTCGCATCTATCTTCTGGCTACTCTGCTTTCATATCCTCCATTTCCTCTATTTCTATTCCTAACTCTGTTAGTGAAGCTCTTGCACATTCTGGGTGGCGGGCTGCTATGGTTGAGGAGATAAATGCATTGCATTCTAATGGCACTTGGGATCTTGTTCCTCTCCCTCGTGGAAAATCCATTGTTGGCTGCCGATGGGTTTTCACTCTTAAAGTCTCTCCTGATGGCTCTATTGACCGCCTTAAAGCACGCCTGGTTGCTAAAGGTTTTACCCAGGTTCCTGGCATTGATTATGAGGATACTTTTTCTCCTGTAGCCAAGATATCTTCGATTCGCCTTTTCCTTGCTCTTGCAGCCCGTTACACTTGGCCTCTTCATCAACTTGATGTCAAGAATGCCTTCTTAAATGGGGACCTTCATGAGGAAGTGTATATGGAGCAACCTCCTGGGTTTGTTGCTCAGGGGGAGTGTGGACGTGTTGTATGTCGTCTCAAGAAAGCTCTTTATGGTTTGAAGCAGTCTCCTAGGGCATGGTTTAGTCGCTTTAGTGACACAGTTTTAAAATTTGGCCTGCATCGCTCTGTGAAGGATCACTCTGTGTTCTATAAATCTCACTTGCTGGAAAACGCATTCTCTTAGTGGTGTATGTTGACGACATCCTTATCACTGGTGATGACTCGGAAGGTATTCAAACTCTGAAAGCCTTTCTTCAAACTCAGTTTCAAACCAAAGATTTGGGTCCCTTGAGGTATTTTCTTGGCATTGAGGTTGCTCGTGCATCTAAAGGAATTTTCATATCTCAAAGGAAATATACACTTGATGTTCTATCAGAATCGGGTATGATTGGATCACGTACTTGTAACACTCCTATGGATCCAAACTTAAAGCTATTACCTGGTGAAGGTGAGCTATATCCTGACCCTAGTCAATATAGACGAATGGTTGGAAAGCTCAACTACTTAACTGTGACCCGTCCTGATATTTCCTTCGCAGTTAGTGTTGTGAGTCAGTTTTTAGACTCTCCACGAGTACCTCACTGGAATGCAGTTACTCGTATTCTTCGGTATGTCAAAGCTGCTCCAGGGAAAGGTATTCTTTATCAGAATCATGGTCACAATGAGGTTTTGGGTTTTTCTGATGCAGATTGGGCTGGCTCACCAGCAGATAGACGTTCCACATCGGGCTATTGTGTGTTCTTAGGGGGAAATCTTGTTTCTTGGAAAAGCAAGAAACAGACTGTGGTTGCCCGTTCAAGTGCAGAAGCAGAATATCGGGCTATGGCACTTGCCACATGCGAGTTAATCTGGCTGAAACATTTACTCATTGAAATTGGTGAACATGTGCTTGCCCCTATGAAGCTTGTGTGTGACAATCAAGCTGCCCTACACATTGCCTCAAATCCAGTTTTTCATGAACGAACGAAACTTATAGAGATAGATTGTCATTTCGTTCGTGAGAAACTCCTAACTAAGGAGCTTGTTACTACCTTTGTTGGTTCAAATAACCAACTGGCTGATATTTTTACTAAATCATTACATGGTCCCCGGGTTGATTACATTTGTAACAAGTTAGGCACATATGACATATATGCTCCAACTTGAGGGGGAGTGTTAGAACTGTAAATAGATATAAGTGTAGGGTTAGAATTGTTAATAGATATAAGTGAAGGGATGTAAATGTAAATATTACTTTGTGTAGTATTCTCTTTCCAATATAATGAAGGCTAAGTGCAATCCAATGCATTAAGCTGATTTAACCCTAAATCTCTTCAATTAGGAAGGAGAAGAAATGGGTTGGACTTTTGTTTCACTGAGGTGTGTAGAGAAGAGTTTTCTGAGTTTAATAGTGAGAAGGAGATAGTCTCAAGTGCAGAGTTTTATGAGGAAGATTTGCAGACGAAACGAAGGTACAGGCGAGAGGATAGAGAGGAATTTAGTCAGAAGTAGAGAGGAGGGGGAGGTGGTTCCTCAATTCAAAAACCACCGTTGACTTTGTTAAGGGAGTCAATTTGAGGAGCTAGGATGAGAGGAAGATAATCCCCAGTGGGAGCAGCTTAATGGTTCTAAAATTGTTTTTAATATCATTCACCTGGTGGTAGCAGTAGGAGAGCTGGGCTTCGTTTTAAACCACCAGTGAGTTATCTAGAGTCTGTAGTGCCTTAAGGGACTTTACTCTTTTTATTTTTTGAAAATTCTTGTACTCGGGTTTCTGGATTTGTATATAGCGCATTTGATCTCCTTTTTCTGTTTTTCTAGGAGACTGAGATGCCCGGAGTCTATTCAATTTCGGAATTGTTATCAGCAGACCACTTTTTACTATTTGTAGGCCACTTTTTAAAATTTTTATACGTGAATTTACATTTCTGCCCTTTATAATTTTTAACTTTATAAAAAAATTACCCAATTTTTTTAACTCTAGGAATATCACCTGGCCGGGGTGATTTTCTCAGAGAAAATCGCCCATTCCAGGCGATTTTCTCTCGGAAAATCGCCCATTCCAGGCGATTTTCTCTCGGAAAATCGCCCAGTCCAGGCGATTTTCCCAAAGAAAATCGGTGTCCTGTGGCGATTTTCCCTAAAAAAAACACCACAGGACGGCGTTTTTTTTCAGGTTTTCCGGATCATTCGTCGGAAAATCGTTTTTCCGGCGAACGACCACTAAATTTTCGAAAAATCGATTTTTTTAGGGAAAATCACCTGGCCTGGGTGATTTTCTCAGGGAAAATCGCCTGGTTTGGGCGATTTTCCCTGAGTTAAAAAAGTTGGGTAAATTTTTTTTTATAAAGTTAGAAATTACCAAGGGTATATTTGTCTTTTCAGCACTTAAAATTTTAAAAAGTGTCATGTGTTTAGTAAAATGGTACCTGCAAATAAAATGCCCCTTCAATTTATCAACTGGTTATTCTTTTGCATCCGAATGATGTAATGTAAAATTCCAAAAATTACCCTGAAGAAGCATGAAGTGTACCAATGCCTTTGACATTCACTATCACTGGCTGTATTTATGTCGTTTCTAGTTTTCATGACAGTTTCGTGCATGGTTGATCCTTTTCCATTCTTGGTTCAGGACTTTGTGCTGTTATATCTAGAGAAAATTCTAGATCATTCACTTTTTTTCTTTTTAATATTCCTAAAACTGCCCTATGAGTGGTTGAGCAAGGAGTAATTTTATCATTCTATGTTCTAAACTTTCTTGTCCACTGTTTTTTAGGAGAAATTGAGAGAAAGGGAACGAGAATTCCGCAAAAGGAAAGAAAGAGAAGAACAAGAAGTAGAGAGAGTTCGATTAAAAGCTCGTAGGAAGGTGGCAGTTGAATCTTATCAAGCTCTGTTGGTTGAAATTATTAAGGATCCACAGGTATAATTTTGTATATGTTACTTTATTTTGTGTTTTTGTGCCTTTTTTGTTTGGTGTGTTTCTGGTCAATTTATCCTACTAGTTTTATTCAACTTCCTCCAACTGAGGGTAGTTAGGAAATGGAAGCTGGTCTGATCATATTTACAGGTTGCAAGATTGCCCTTTAACTAACTTTGAAACTGATATTACTCAGTTGCACATTACTGTTGCATATAATCTGGAAATCTGTGAACTTTTATATTAGCTGTTGAATATTCTGCCTATAGAAGCCAGAAATAATTACATTCTGGAAAGCAGTTACTGAAAATAGTTCAGATTAGGCAGCCTTTTTGAGGTTGTTGACTCAAATTGGTTGTTTGGCAGTTTGTTTATCAATTTCTGTCATTAACAGAGAACATAAATAAAAGGGAATACTTTGAGGAGAAATGGATTTTGGTGTGTGAATTTAATTCTTCATTTATTCAAGGTTAGTGGATTAATCACCATTCGTGAAAGCATGACTGTGTTTTATTTTTTTAGCTTTAATTTATTTTTATTTTTATATTTATAAAGCTCATTTTTTGTATTCACCTGCACACGGCTGGACAAATTGTCATGAGCTGTTCTACCTAATTATTTTCCCTTTCCGTCAAGTCTCTGTGCCTTGCTATTTTTACAGCTCTGGGATTTTTGGCCTTGCTATCCAAAATGATCTCCTATCTTTAACCCTGCAGTTAACCAACCGACTGAATTACTAAAACAAAAAAAGAAGGCTTAAATTTATAGTGTTTTTATAGTTATTCACATTTTCTACGCCAGACCCTAAATGACACATTGTTATTCTGAGGAAACTTTCCAGTTGTACTGAATCTGTCTGACAAAGGAGGTACCTTAGGGTCTGTTTACTCTGTGACCAAATTGAGAAAATATTTTGTTTCAGGAAAGTAATATTCTTTGGAGGGAATTTGTTTTGGGGATTTGTGTAGGAAAGAAAAGCAAAGTGTAATGATTATGTTATTTTTCGAAATGATGTGAGTGAGCTTTTAGAGAGAATTTTGAATTTTAAAATTTGAATTTAAGGAAAGATGAAGGTGTTTGGATTGAGAATTTTTTTGAGGAAAAAGTGATATTTTTCCTGAAATGGTCACAAAGTAAACGGAGCCTTAGAAAGATGAAGGTGTTTGCATTTTTGGCTAGTGGGGTAAGACGGAAAATTAGTCAACCTGTCTGCGGTAGGTCCTTGAAAATGAATTTAGTGGAGTAGCAGCAGTCAGATTTGAATAGACACTAAATGCAAAAGGCATTCTTCCCTTGTTAGAGAGACAATTTTTTAGGGTCTTTCATTGTGATTAGTAGTGGGTGATACCTGATCTCGCGTGAAGGTAATTTTTGAAAATCCCTTAAAGGGACATTACCCGGCAATCGTTTCTTGTGGTTTATTTATTGTGATACTAAACTGTCCTCATGGATCTTATTGAGGATTCTTTACTCCCCAGTTTTAGACACAATACACTAAACATACAATTTTAAACACAATAATCTTATTTTATGAATTGTCTTGAAGGTGGGTTGGTTCTGGAAATATTAATTTACTGAAAGATGATTGTTGCAGGTGTAGTTTGGTTTTTAAAAATTTTTTTTTCCCACTTTGATGGAGACAAAAAGTAGGAAAGAATAGATGGCAAAAGGTGTTCAAATAAGTGGGTGGTGGAAACAAAAACAACTGGGGTAGCTAACTTAATCTTTATGATGCCAATGGTTTTGTAAAACGTTATAGCAATCCATGAACTTTGTGTTCTTAAGTCTGGGATGTATAGTATACCTCCTAATTCACTTACACGGTGTTGGAGATTTGAAGATTATTTAAGCTGTGTTCCTGTTGTTTTGGTTGCTATATGTTACCTAATTGTTAAAAATGATAAGTTGGGCATTCTTGAGATTTGATGCTAGGTGCTAGTATAAATGTGATGCTGTTGATTGTAGGTATAAATAAGGGAATTATAGAACTGATAAGAGATAACAGGTTTAGATTGCACTATCAGAACTCCAGGATATCTTTGGGAGGTGTATGGATGGTCTACATTTAGTCGAAAGCCTCTTGGTTGTGCTATCAACTTAAAGTTATGGAAAAGTAAAAAAGTTAAACTTGAACAAATTAAGGTCCAGACCACATATATATGTGTAGCAGGTATTTTTGCTTGGTCAGATTTGGAGTGAATATAATCTTCTGATAGTTTAGGCTTCAACAGTTCAATATCTAATGTGACTACCATGGTTAAATTTCGAATGTAAAAGTCCACCAAAAAATTATAAGCCCAGGATATCTTCAATGTACTTATTTGTTCTCGGAATTATTTATACATAATGTAATATAATGCACTCAATTTTGGGAAGTGTAATTTTTATTTTTTTTTGGTAGTTAGCTAAATTTTGCTACTATCATCTTCTGTTTGATCAGGCAACCTGGACAGACTCGAAGCCTAGGTTGGATAAGGACCCTCAAAGGCGTGCTGTCAATACAGATCTTGATCAATCTGACTTGGAAAAGCTTTTCCGTGAACATGTAAAGATATTGCAGGAGGTAAGGTGTTATTATATCCTCTATTCGGCTGGTACCTGGCTAATTGATTAGTTTGTTACTAGTGTTCATGCCTCGGTGGTTTTATGCATAGGCTGGTGTACTCATAGTTGTCAAACTTATGTGTTTTCTGCATTCATGATTTTTCATGCCTTAAGTACATACCTGAGTAACTTTTTTAGTTGAATCGATATGATCTTTTAAAAATAAAGAAAAAGGTTTTAGCATTTGGCATTTTGCAGATCCTCAATGCAAGTTGGTTTTCTAACACGGTCTATTTGCCTTTGCATTAAAGATCAAACCATGTACATATATGTACATGTCTGTCAGAAATAAAAGCAAGAAAGTAGAGGCCGCAAGCACACTTGGAGAGCAAGACTTCTAGTGTATGAATAGGCAATAGTTTTATACCTCCCCTAAAATTTTATGGACAAAACTGACTTATACAGGACACTGAAATTTTTTTTTTTTTCAGATTTAACATCACCTGGTTAAAACTGGGAAATCGAATCCTCTTAGTTATTATTATAATCTGTGTTTAGATTGCATTGTTGACGAAATTTCATCGAATTCTGCATGATTCAATTAAAATTGGATATTCTTGTTCGAATTTCCCTTCTTGAAGCTATGTTGGTCGACTGGTTGTATAGTTATTGGACTCTGGCCATAAATTAACCTTCTTTTGCAAATTGGATTCTGTTTTTGCTGAATAAGGTTCATTCATGCTTGGTATATGTCCAGAAATTTACTAGGATTCTTGCCCATGGTACAAAGAAACTGCATGAACATTTGGACTGTACAATCTCTTTGTAGTTTACATAAGCATTTTATAATTATGTTATTAACAATTTACTTTTTTCTCTCTTTCTTTCAGAGAGCCATGTCTGATTTCCGAGCATTATTAGCTGAGATTGTAACTGTGGAGGCTGCTGCTCGTGAAAAAGATGGCAAGACAGTTCTTATGTCGTGGTCGACTGCTAAACAACTTCTAAAGCTTGACCCTCGGTACACGAAGGTGCCAAGGAAAGACAGGGAGACCTTGTGGAAGCGCCATGTGGAGGAAATTCAGCGAAGACAAAAGGTAGCACCGGATGAAGAAACAGAGAAACACAAGGATGGAAGAAAGAAAAGCTCCGTTGGTACTGAAAAATTTTCTAGGGTCAAGAACTCATGACAGAATATAGTTATGGCTCCAAAAAGAAGAGAAGCTTTGTGGATGTTGATAATTGGTTAGGGTTAACGGACTCATGATAGAAGAGAAGATAGTTATGGCTGTCTAATGAACAATATATAACTTATGCTTAGCCAGTTATATGGGTTGACTTAGCGAGCAACCATGGGCGATTGTATTTCACTTACTCTAAGAGTTAACATTTTCATTTTATTATGGTTAGTTTCATGTAGAAATGATTTTGAGCTTTAAGTTTTACAAAGTACGTTCTAAATAGTTTTCTTCCCAGGCTTACCTATATTTGATAAAATTGAGATTAGGAATTAAAATTTTGAAATGTTAATTCTTGAGTTATTTTTCTTATAAATATTAAAATCAAAATTTAAAATTGGGTTTTCTTTATGAAATTGGTAAAGAAACGAATTTGTTTTAAATATAACAACGATTAAAACATGTTTTTATTTATTTATTTATTTTTTACTTTTCTCTCACGTATCAATCTTACCACTAATGTTGATGTTTATGAGTGGTAGTTTACTTTTCAAAAGCATGGATGACAATTTTTGTCGCTTTTGGGTTTGGATTTGCGAGTTGACACTTGGGTTTATGGTTTGGTTTCTGGACACTATTCAATCATAACTTTATCAAATTAATAATTTGTGTTATTTGTATAATGTTCGGTTCGCATTGTAATATAAATCATTCTTGTAAGGGTTGGAGGGATTGAGTATGATATTTTGAACTCCAACTTTACTTTTTATGTTATTCGTGTTGCCCATTTAACCTACAGACTTCTTAAAGCTAAACTCTAACTCGTTTATATCATGTTGATTTGTATCATATTTTCTTGTCGTATAAAATAGCTAGCCTTATTCAAAAGTATCATTGTTATCCTAAGAAGTACAACTATTTTGAAGAAAGTGTAGCTTTAATTTCAAAAGTATTGAGGATCGATTGTAGCCTAGTGGTTTAACCGCACTTAGGTACTATATTTAACAAGTTATAATGTGGGGAGCGGGGCCCATTAAAGGCCCTTAAAGTTTTTTAAAAAAATTTAGAAGTATCACTTTTCCACTAAAAGTATCACCCATGAATTCAAAATTATAAGTTGTCATATCAAAAGTATGTGCTTTTTTATTATAAATTTAATTTTTAAAAATAGTAGAACTCTTACTTTTATAAGTATATACCTAGCTAATTTCCAAAAGTCTTGATTTCAGAATTGCTACTTTTCCTCTCAAAAGTATCACATGTCATTTAACAGTTTAGGTCTTCATATCAAAATTACTAGGGCTACTTTCTAAAGTAGAACTATTCATTTCCTAATTATAAGGGCAAACAACACCACATCTCACCAAACACTACTACAAAATGGCTCTTTAACACCGCATCTTAAAATCGGTTAGCCTAAAGTACGGTGTGAAAAAAAGGATTATTTTGGCCCGATGTCAATGATTAAAACAAACACTAAATTTGTATAAACCTGGTGTAAAAAGTACCTTTTACACCAAGTTCTCAGAAACCAGTGTAAAATAGAACAAATTACGACTACATAAAGTGAAAACCATCAGTTTACCCTATCTCCCTTCACTATCTTTTACCCTAGCTAGCAGCTCTACTTCATCGTCTTTTACCCTAAGCTCTCATTCGTCTCACCCAAACTTTGGTTGTCATCGCCATTGCCTCTCTAATCGAATCCTACCGTGTGGCAACTGCGTCCTTGATCAGTCACGACGAATTGATAGAAAGGTAAAATGCCGGACACTAGCTTATCCGGTACATTTGATGTGTTTTTTCTTCCATTTTTGAGTACCTTTAATGATTTTAATGTTTTGTTTGTTTTGCTTCATAGGCCTCCATGGAAAGGACACCACTTTTGCAGTTCTTATGGAGGAAGCGAGCGAGATCAATGTCTAAAGGTATAAATCGAAGCCACTTGTGTTGTTCAATTTCTAAAATTTTTTTGCATATATCTACTGTAATTTTTTTAGATCAAGTCCAAACCCCTGAAGTGCGAGTCGACTTATCACTGTTTGTAGTTTTCAGTTTCTTCTTTGCATTGTGATGTTGTTACTATAGTATGGTTTTAAATGTTGCCATATTTTTTTCTCTCTTTTGAATCTATATTTGAATCTGTTTCTTTAAATTTTTAGACCGTATTCATGCTGCAATGATATTTTTGTTTTTGAATCTATATTTGTAACTTTTTAGAGTTGCTGAAATGTTTTTAGTGCGAGTCGAATTATTGTTTTCTATTTGTGTAATCTAGTTGTGTATTTATATATCTCGGGTAACATTCTTACTTTTAGCCCACTTATTCAGTATACGTGTTTTTGGACTGATTGGTGATTGATATTGATTGAATACTTGGAAAAAAGCCACCATTGAAGTATTTTTTGAGTGTTTTTGGGCTGATTGACCCAGAGGAGGCACGAAGAGGAGAAAAGCCATCATTGGAGCATTTTTTTTTTTGTGTGTTTGGTTATGTGGGACATGTCCACATACCAGATGCTAGCTAAGAGAACCAAACTTGAAGGCAAAAGTGCGAGCTGCGTACTACTTAGAGTCAATGATGAGGCAAAATGGTACAAAATATTTGATCCAATTGCCAAGAAAATAATTGTGAGTCGTGATGTGGATAGGGATGTAAGTTATGAAGAAAAGCCACAAATGGAATTAGAAAAGGGAGACAACGCTGAAAAATGTGCATATGAAAAGGAAGAAGCAGTGATGGATGGAGCAGAGAATGACTCATCAACTGTTGAAGAAGAAGATCTGACAGTAAGGAAGGGTAGAAATCGACACCCTCCAGGATGGATGCAAGATTGTACATTAGGTGAAAGCATGTCAGAAAATGATGATGCAAACATGGCACTTATGCTATCATTTGATCTGGTAATTTTTGAAGATCGGAGACGCATAGTTAAGAGCCCTTAATAGAGATTAGCCATGGATAAAAAAATCAAATCCATTGAAAGAAATCGAAGCTAGCCATTGGAAGAACTGTCGACTGGAGTGGAATTGGTCTACAAAACAAAGCTAAATGAGCTGGGTGAAGTCATCAAATACAAAGCAAGTCTACTGGTGAAAGGCTACTCTAGCAGCATGGAATTGATTATACCGAGGTATAAGCACCTGTGGCTAGGATGGATACAGTAAGAATGATCATTGTCTTTGCTACTCAAAGAAACTGTAAACTTTATCAATTAGATATCAAGTCTGAATTTTTACATGGGGATTTAAAGGGGGAAAATGTTTTTGTAGAGAAGCCGAAGGGATATGTGAAAAAAGGAAGTGAGCATATGGTGTACAAGCTGTAAAAGGCTCTTTAGGGGCTAAAACAAGCACTTGGAACTTGGTTTAGCCGAATAGAGTCTTACTTTATCAAGGAAGGTTTAAAAAAGAGTACAAGTTAGCATAGACTCTTTATTATGAGAAAGGGAAGTAAGATTCTCATTTATGAATATTTATAGTTATGACTTATTATTTACTAGTGATGAAAAATAGATTTGTGTGAGTTCAAATGTTCCATAAAATGGAGTTTAACATGACATATATGTAAAATTTGAGATTTTTTTCTTGGATTGGAAATGTTACGGAGAGCTGATGGTGTATTCATATGCAAAAAAAAGTATGCATATGAGGTTTTAAGTCATTTTGGTATGTATTAGAGAAATTTTTGTTGTACCTCTATTGTTCCAGGACAAAAGATTGTTAGAGATGAAGATGGAATCATGATGTATGTAACTCAGTGCAAGAAAACGGTGGGAGTCTGATGTACCTCAAAGCTACTCGACCTGGCCTCATATTCATTGTCAGTTTCATTAGTCGTTTAATGGCAAGACCTACACAACTACATTTTGCAATAACAAAAAGAGTCCTATGTTACTTAAAGGGATTGTGGACTTGGTGTGTCCTACAAAGAGAGAGAAGCTAGTGACTTGGTGGGCTTTACGGAAAGTGACTATCATGGGGACATAGAGGATAGTAAGAGCACTTCAGGTTATCTATTTATAATGTGTTGAGGAGGAGTCATATAGTCATCAATGAAACAACCTATAGTCACTTTGTCAACCACTGAGGCTGAATTTGTAGTAGCTATTGCGTGTGCTTGCTAGGCTATTTGGATGAGAAGGGTTCTGGAAGAGATTGGTCATTAGCAGGAAGATAATACTTTATTAATGTGTGACAATACTTCAACTATACATGGTTGTTCCAAACATATACAAGTAAGGTTTTATTTTTCGAGTAATCTTACTCAAGAATGAGATATTGAGTTAGTGTACAGTGGCACTCGAGAACAACTTGCAGACCTATTCTTCAGGTTTGTTATTGTTTCTGTTTGTTTATCCATTTCTTGTTATATACAGCACTATGCAAAGTATATGTTACGTGGGCTGATTTTTCTCATTCGTGTTGGATGTACGACTTTATAAAGTTGAGAATTGTTCTCATGTAAATAAGATCATTCACACTATTTGTATTCGTGTATTGTTCTTAATAATTTACATTCACTGGCTGTGTAAATTAGTCAAATTTTCATGGTTAATGTAGTATTACACAAAATTTACTAATTTACTATTACACGTACTGACTGTGTGTGTGCTCGCTTGTGCTCACACTAATTCTATCTTCTATCCCACGTACATAGCTCACAATAATACAAATTATAAATGCTTATTACAAGAGGAGGTATTTAATAAAATACTACAATTTACTAAACACCACTATAATACAATACTCCACAGATGCAGGTCGAGGATCATCAGGGGAGCTAGACCTCCGTCTGACTGGGTTTTAAATCTGTAACAATTATTTTTATTTTGAAAGGAAAAGTACTGGGTGAGTGTCGTGTCCAATGAGGTTCTCATTAATGGAAAAACATTACCAAACATGTAATTAATGAACATACAATAACACACATGCACATAACAATTAATTGCAACCAAGTTAATTAAATACATAATTAAGGATATGGGAAAGTTTGAGAAGAAAGCTGTCAGAGTCTATGTGATACCGCATAACGGATTTCTAGTCACACTACGTCAAGGTCATATCACCCAAGAGTAGAAGTACTAGACTATCATATTCACATGTCAAAAGTGGCGCCATGGATGGCTTGCGCCCATCCCGCACATCACAACCAAAACCTGGGTATCAAACAAAGACGGTAATACTCTGAACATACTTGATGAGGTCATCCAAAGTGAACACTTGAAGTCCCGGAAGGATAAAAGTCAGCAAGTAGTTGAGAAGGTTTATATGTGATAGATGAGTTCTCACAAATCCACTGGAAATAACTTTGATCCAAAGAAGGAGAAAATGGGTCATTAAAAATGGAGTAAAGAAAAAATACCACGACAGTCCATTTCTAAAGTTGCAAGTTAAGAATTTAACTAAAGTCTCAAAGGTAATTACATCTCTTGATTTTAAGTAATTATTCTTAAGTTATTTTATTCCGAAAGATTCTAGAAAATTCGAGAAGGATCTAAAAGATTCAGGAAAAAGGAAGGAAAATACACAAGTGGGAACATTTACCAAAAGGGGGAGCGCCTTGGGTTTGAGAGGGGCCGGAATTGTTTGAAGTGTGTGTTTTTATTTTCCTTCCTTGTTTTTGGTTTTAGTTACCTTAATTATGAGATTTTCCTTAAAAGAATTCTTGCATGTTTTTTTCAAGAAATAAATAGATTTCTCTAATTTATTTTTAGTAGTTTCTTTGATTTTATTCCAACTCATAATCGGACAGTGGGTGTCCAATATCCTAGCCGATTTTGAGCTAGTTAAATTAGGTAATTAGTTTCCTTTTGATTTTTGAATATTGACATTTCTTTTCTTGTAAAATTGGATTATCTCTGTAATCTATAAATAGAGATGCTCCTCAATCATATTATTTAGATTTCATATAGATGATATATTGAGATAAATTGTGGGTTTTTCAATTTTAAGCTTTGTTTTTAATCTTCGGGTTTGGGTAATGTTCCATGGGAACTGAGAGTTGTTCATTAGTGAACCGGGTAAATTCATTAGTGAATTATTCTTTTTATAGATTTAGCAAAGAGTAGCTTGATTTCCAAAGAGTTTTCGAAAATATCAATCTAATTAGGTGTTCAACTTAGATTGTGAAATATATTCGATTAAATCATTAGTACTTAGTTAATCGGTGAATTAAGAAGGTGATTTGATTCAAGAACATCAAGTTAATTTTCGACTTAGCTGATTTTGGGATTCTGCAACGGGATTCGATCTTGAATCCTTATCAATACCTAATAAAACCTGCTAATAGTCAAGCGACGTTCTAAGCCTGTTGCCCGACCAATCATGTGTATTAGGAATACTTTTTATTACAAGTCGATCATGTGTCGATCAATCATATATCAATCATTAATATCAAGAATTACAAGTCATAATTCAATAAGAGGGCAAGCATTCATATAACTTGAACAATAAGTAACCACTCAAGCATGCATTGCGTTCAATCATTCTCATTAAAATATTTTAGGATTTCATTAATGAGAATTACTCACCTTGGGTCCAAGGAAAATTCTAAAATATCTACACAATAGGCAAAAAATGAAAATTACATTTAAATCTTTGAACTTTTCAAAAATTACTTATAAGTTACAAGGACTTGTATATTATGTTTGGGACTTAGAAATAATAATCACATGAGAGTATAGTTTGACTCCATCTCATATTATAGGTCAATCCTTTTTTTAAATTTTATTTTTTTTAAGTCCTTAGACATTATAAATTTGCACTTTAGTTCTTTAACATGCAAAATCTGTTACTTTGATGCTCATATAAGTATGAGGAATTCTTCTTATAATTTATGAATATTTTATAACTAGGGGTTCAAATATTTCTCAATTTACAATATAGTTCTTTAAATTACTGTAAATTACAATTTAGTAATTTAATGGTAAAAGGTATTTCATTCTACTATTTCAGTGTAAATATTCACTAAGTAGGATAATACTTTTTATTCAAAACTCAAATATAAGTTGAAAGACTTTATAAGTTAATCTCTTCAAATCACACTTTAATCTTTATACTTATAATTTAACCCTTTTGTGTGTTAATTTTTCTTTAGAGTTATATTTTCATACAAGAAATAATAATTCATAACAAGTAGATAATCTTAAGTTATAAAAATATAACAAGTTTACATTTAAATTCTCGTAATTTTGAAAGTTGCATTTTTGGTCATTTAAGGATAAAAGTTTACTTTTAATTAAGGGTGAAATACAGTTTCCTTCTTGTGATTTTGTGGGGTGGACAGTTTCCCCCCGTGGTTTAAAAATACCAAGTTTTCCCTCTATGATTTTGGATTAAAATGTCTAGTTAATAGATAACATTACTTCTAATGGTAAAAAATTGTATACCCATTATACCCTTTTAGAATTTTTTCATTTTTCCCTTTCATTGGATTTTTACATGTGTGTTTTCCTTATTCATCTTCTGACCACAAATACATTTATCCCCTTTTTGAGTTTTACTCTTCCTCTTTTCTTTTTCGTTTTTCATAGTCTTTCCATATATTTCTTTTCAATCATTATTATTTTTCCAAAAATAATGTCAGTATTTTTCTTTTTCTTTTAAATTTATTTGTTTTAAAAAATATATTATTTTTCCTTCCAATTTTTTCTTTCTTTTCAGTACCAGTGCAAATTTACAACAAATTCAACAACCAGTTCAAAATTTTTTATTTTATAACAACTAGTAATGTTGCTATAACACGATTCAAAGTTCAAACAATGGACAACAATAATCTAATAACACATGAAATAAAGAAACTACTCTATTGCGCAGCTGGGTTCTTCAATACGAGTGAGGAGTGGCCTGGAAGATTTCAATATCCAGACTTCTTCTTTCCAATTCCTTTCTGTGACTTCATTTTTTTTTACAGTACTCATGAATCCAACACCCTTTTTTTTTATATACCGTACTCATGAATCTAACACCCCTGAAACAACTATAGAACGAACACTCTTTAGTTACTATTCCTCAATAACAATCCATGAAATCATTCATGACAGTAAAGAAAAATAATCCACAGTGATGAATAATTGAGCACACTTATGTTTTAACCAAAACAAATTAGACTGCAAAAGTTAAAACAACTTTTATTGCAATTGCATAACAATCCTTGCTTCCGATCAAAATTAGATAAATATGTTAGATTTATCAATCCAGAACTTACCTCCAGCCATTGTTGTTTGAAGAAGATTTAAAATTTTCACTGGAAAGTATTTATATCCTGCAACCAAAATATATAGAGAAAACTGTTTCTGGCCTTTCACCTATGCGTCAAACTGAAGACGTCTGATGTGATGGAATCACAGGCGTACATAAATATAGGTAAGGCAAGGACCCTTCGTCGTTAACCGCAGTATATCTCTTCCATCAAGAGATAAAACCCACATTAAGTGAGCTATTTATTATACTTAATTTATTGTGACAAAGATAACATTTAATTGACAAAGATAACATTAATTTATAAGACTTAATTGTTATCTTAGTAATTAATCTAAAGCACAATAAATTAATTAGTAACTCTTATAGTAATAAAACTAATAACATATATGACCCATCAATATCAAGATTTAACATTCTCCCACTTGAGTCACATACCAAAAATTAGATTCCTCATAAGTGATCAAACATATGGCCATAGACTTTATTGTCACTTCATAAAGTTACTAATTACATTTTATGGATACTTAAAAACAACTATTGCATGAATTATGGCGGTTATACTCTCAAAAATCAAGCATTTCCTTACATCATTACAATGCATTTCATTGGTAATTAAGCACCAAACTTGTATGAACAACTTATTGTAAGTTATTCAGGGTCCACTACATTAGATCAAAAGATCATAATACTTAATGTGCACAAGAAAAGGAAAAACAAAAATAGTCAGAGGAAGTATCTTAAAATGGACTAGTAAGTCCCATATGAGTTACATGATCTTTGAAAACTTTAGCCGGCAATCCCTTAGTTATTGGATCAGCGATCATTAACTCAGTCTTGATATGCTCTACAGGGATTTCTTTATTCTTTACATGTTCTCTGACTTTCAAATACTTAATGTCGATATGCTTGCTGCGACTCCCACTTTTGTTATTCTTGGAAAAGAATACCGCAGCTACATTGTCACAATATATCTTCAATGGTCTACTAATAGTATCGATGATATGCTTGCTGCGACTCCCACTTTTGTTATTCTTGGAAAAGAATACCGCAGCTACATTATCACAATATATCTTCAATGGTCTACTAATAGTATCGACGATTTTTTGACCTGATATGAAGTTTTTTAACCATATCGCCTGTGATGTAGCTTCATAGCATGCAATAAATTCAGCTTCCATTGTGGATGAAGCAATTATGGATTGCTTTATACTTCTCCAAGATACAGCACCTTCAGCAAGAAGGAAGATATACCCAGAAGTAGATTTGCTTGTATCCAAACATCCAGCTAAGTCTGAATCTGAAAATCCAACTACCTCCAAGTTGTTCGATTTTTTATAAGTGAGCATGTAGTCCTTGGTCCCTTGTAGATATCGCAAGACTCTTTTAGCAGCCTTCCAATGATCCATTCCAGGATTACTTTGATATCTACTAAGTATTCCAACCGCGAATGCAATATCAGGTCTTGTGCAGACCAATGCATACATTAGACTTCCAATAAGTGACGCATACGGAATAATTTTCATTTGCTCTTGTTCCAATGTATTTTTAGGACTCTGGTCTAAACTGAATTTTTCTCCTTTGACAATTGGTGCTATAATGGACGAGCAATTTTGCATCCAAAACCTTTCTAGAACTTTGTTAAGATAAGCATTTCGAGATAAGCTGAGCATTTTTCTTGCCCTGTCTCGATGAATTTCTATGCCAACGGCATTAGAAGCTTCACCCGGCCATATCTTTCATATCAAAGTTTCGTGAAAGGAATTTCTTAGTTTCATGCAACAACCCTAAATCACTACTTGCAAGTAAAATATCATCCACATATAGGACTAATTAAATATAATTACTCCCATTTACCTTGAGGTAAATACATTGATCAACGATGTTCTTTACAAAACCAAATGAAGAGACAACATTGTGAAATTTCATGTTCCAGTCCCTAGAGGCCTGCTTCAGTTCATATATAGTTTTTCTTAACTTGCAAACTAGTTTATCTTTGTCAGGATTGACAAAACCTTCTGGTTGACTCATGTACACCTCTTCAGCAAGATCCCCATTCAAAAAAGTAATTTTCACATCCATTTGATGTAACTCTAAATCATAATGAGCTACTAATGCCATTATTATTCTTAATGAATCCTTCTTTGAAACCGGTGAAAATGTTTCATGGTAGTCAATGCCTTCTTTTTGAGTAAAACATTTGGCAACGAGTCTAGCTTTATAGCGTTCAACATTACCAATTGAGTCTCTTTTGGTTTTAAAGACCCATTTGCATCCTACTACGGATGCCTCATTTGGTAAGGGAACGAGATCCCAGACTTCATTTTTAGCCATGGATTCAATTTCATCCTTCATGGCATCATACCAAAGTGAAGAATTTTGTTTGAGTCCAATGTCATAGTCAGACTCTTGAAGATACATAACATAATCATTAGAAATTGCTGGTTTCTTAGTTCTTGAGGATCTGCGTACTCCCACTGTTTCAGTGAGAACTTGATTTGTGGGTTCAATATCGGATGTCTGTTCTTGATGTGATTCCTCAGTTTGATTATGCACAACTGACTGCTTTTCAATAGCACTAGTATCATTATACTGATCAGCAATCAAATTGTCCATATGTAAGGGTGTATCTCTTACCTCTTCAAACTGTGATTTTCTTGTTGAATCACTCCCACTCATTTCGTGCTCCTCGAGAAATTTAGCATGTCTGGCTTCAACCACTTTTAGATTGTAGGAGGGATAATAGAATCTAAATCCCTTAGAGTTAACTGCATAGCCTATAAAAAAACCACTTATTGTACGTTCATCCAATTTCTTAAGAGTGGGGTTATATACCCTAACTTCAACTGGACAATCCCATATATGTAAATGGTTTAAACTAGGTTTCCATCCATTCCATACTTCAAAAGGTGTCTTGGGAACAGACTTGGATGGAACCCTATTTAAAGTATACACAGCGGTTTTTAAAGCTTCACTCCATAAAGATATAGGCAAATTTGAGTTACTTATCATGCTTCTAACCATGTCCATTAGTGTTCGATTTCTTCTTTAGGCAACACCATTTTGTTGTGGTGTACCTGGCATTGTATATTGAGCTACAATACCTTCTCCTTCAAGGAATTTAGCAAATGGACCTAGTGCATGTCCTTTTTTTGTGTACCGTCCATAATATTCTCCACCCCTATCTGAGCGGACAATTTTTATCTTCTTGTCCTTTTGATTCTCAACCTCTAATTTGAACTTTTTGAACGCAGAAAACACTTCAGATTTATCAGACAAGAGAGAAAGATACCTAAATCTTGAATAATCATCAATAAAAGATATGAAATATCTTTGACCATTCAAACAAGGGTGGGAAAAGGTCCACAAATATCCATGTGTATGATTTCAAGCAATTGAGAACTTCTTTTGGCACCTCTAGTGGTCTTGTTAGTTTGCTTACCCTTTATACAATCCACACAAGTACCTAGATTGGTAAAATTTAAAGTTGGTAGAACTCCTTCATTTACCAATCTTTTCATTCTTTTAACGCAGATATGTCCTAATCTCCTATGCCAAAGCTTTGATGAATTCTCATTGATAATACAACGTTTTGTGCCAATTTCATGTGTTGTTAAAAGATTATGTTCATATGTGGTATCCAACTCAAGTTGAAATAAAAAGCCATTCAAATGGGTAGAACCACTAATTTTATTGTCTTTCAAGAAATTCATAGTAAAAAGATGAGAATTTGAATCATATCCAACAACTAATAGTCTAGAAAGAGAAATTAAATTTCTAGAATAAGAACTGTAAAAAAAGTGTTTTGCAAATCAACTGAAAGCCGGTTTTTAAAATGAGTCTATAAGTTCCCACTCTTTCAACAGTTGAGCACATTTTATTCCCAGAATAGATGTATTGCTCACTTCCCTTCGGCTTCCTTGGGTCCAGAAAGCCTTGCATGGTTTTGGCAATATGAATTGTGGAACCACAATCAATCCACCAAGTATTATTAGAAACTTCAGTAAAGTTTGATTCATAACACACAAGTGTGAGATTACCTTTTTTCTCAAGCCATTTCTTGTATTTTAGGCAGTCTCTTTATCAGTGTCCTTTCTTCTTGCAAAAGTGGCATTTGTCTTTATCGCCATCTTTCTTGAAAGAGACACTTTTGCCGTTCTTTGCATTCCCTTTAAAATGAGTCGCAACATGCACAGTTTCAATTGACTCATTTTTCAACCTCTACTCCTCTTGAACACACATGGTCAACAGTTCATTAATTGACCAATTTTCTTTATGTGTGTTATAAGATATTTTAAAAGGAGTATACTCAGAAGAAAGAGAGTTGATAATGAAATGCACTAGAAATGGCTCTGAAATCTCAACCTTCAGGGAGCTCAATTTTGCAGCAACATCCCTCAGCTCCATAATGTGCTCTCGCACACCATGGTTTTTGTCAAGGGTCATATTGGAAAGCTTTTTCATTAACGTGCTTGCAACAGCTTTGTCAAAACTTACAAATTGTTCTTCAATAGTTTTCATTTAAGCTTTGACATTTTCAGATTTAGGGATTGCACCCCTAATACTTGGACTTATGCGGGACTTTATAAGCATCATGCTCAAGTGATTAGATCGCTCCCACATCTCATAATTAGACCTTTCAGCTGGTGTACTCAAATCCGTGGGATTTTGGGGAGCATCCTCACAGAGCGCCAAGTCTAAGTCCATGCACCCTAATGTCAAAAGGATATTTTCCTTCCATTCAGCGTAATTTTCACCAGTCAACATTGGAGTATTAGAAGAGTCAAAGAAAGCAGTAGTGAGTAAAACTGCAATTATAAAGGAGGTAAAATTAATGGCATGCAACAAGTTGAATTAACAAATTAATCCATACAATATTTATATAGTATAATCTAAACCTCCCTGTGGGCAAAGGCTGCCTCCATGCAAAGAATATACATATTCATAATATTGAAAAGTTAAACAGAGAAAAATTTTCCACACCTGTGGGCATAGGAAATATTTTTCAACCGTATGTTTAATTTTTTTCTTCAATTAACTTTATCAAAATAATTACTCTCCTGTGGGACAAAGCATTTATCTTGACAAAAATTAATTGTAACTTCAAAGAGATGCCATAACATACTTTTACTGTATTAAATACTTTGACATGTTGTGGCTAATTTCAAAGTATCATACAATAAAAATGACACTGAAATTCTTTTAATTCTAGAATTTGGCATGACAGGAAAGCCAAACAAAACTCCATCAAAATAAATCAACGGTAGAATTTTTTTTTTTTCAAATTGTGTAACAATTAATATAGTAAAACGAAGATAAATTATTAATCTATAAGTGCAGCGGAATTGATATAATCAATTATATTAGCCCACAATTGTAAAAAAACAAACACCTCAAGGAATTCGTCATGCAAACCAATTGATGTTATGGTTATTAAAAAGTCTTAAAGTTGACCTTGGTATTCATAAGTTTAAAAAAAAAAAAAAAACATTATTTTAAACAAGTTACAACACGACCAGAAACTTAGAGAAGGAATCAACTAAATAGTTCAAAACACAATTTTTTCATATCAACCAACATGGCTAAAGTTTTGCTCTGATACCAATTGTTAGATTTATCAATCCAGGACTTACCTCTAGCCATTGTTGTTTGAAGAAGATTTAAAATTTTCACTGGAAAGTATTTCTATCCTGCAACCAAAATATATAGAGAAAAGTGTTTCTGGCCTTTCACCTATGCATCAAACTGAAGAAGTCTGATGTGATGGAATCACAGGCGTATATATATATATATATATATATATATATATATATATATATATATAGGTAAGGCAAGGACCCTTCCTCATTAATCGTATGATATCTCTTCCATCAAGAGATAAAACCCACATTAAGTGAGCTATTTATTATACTTAATTTATTATGACAAAGATAATATTTAATTGACAAAGATAACATTAATTTACAAGACTTAATTGTTATCTTAGTAATTAATCTAAAGAATAATAAATTAATTAGTAACTCTTATATTAATAAAACTAATAACATATGTGACCCATCAATGTCAGGATTTAACAAAATAATGTCATGGAAGACTGCTTCAAAAACTCAAATAATTGGTTCAATCAAATTGTTATCCTTATGGTCTCAATCTTAATTTTAATGATTAATTAATAAATATATGATTTTGTTTAATGCTTTGCACATGAAGAGTTTTTGTAGAAAAACAAAGAACAAGTGCAGCAAAACGTAGTGTCCAGCCACAAAGAAGAGAAGAAGAAGAGCTAAAAACAGGCCAAAACAAAATAAGAGTTCAAAAGAAGACCACATCAAAAAACGGCGAAGAAAACGGAGTTCAAACGAAGAAACGGCAAGCAAAACAAGAAGAGCTGAAAACAGGATTTCGGTGAGGACTTCGGCTACCACTTCGGAATCCGAAATTGGAGATTTTAGACGCTGAAAATTGGATTTTAAACTTCAGCTACTGGAATCCATTTCCGATATCAGAAATCTGCATTTCTGATATCATAAACAAGTTCGGGGAGCAGATCGGTGAGCTGTTCGGAATCCAAAATGTTGAATTTCAGACTTTAGCTACTGGAATCCATTTTCGATATCTGAAGCTACATTTCCGATATCAGAAGCTACATTTCTGATATCAGAAGCTGACATTTTAGATATCAGAACCAAGTTCGGGGAGCAGTTCGGAATCTTAACTACTATTCACAGCAAAATTTCAAACTGCGAATATAACGTTTCTAGCCGTTTGGAGCCATTTGGACACTCCTATAAATACCCCCAAGCTGCAAAATGATGGTCAATCAATCCCCCAACGTCTCCTACACTTTAGAAACATTATCAAGCTCCACTTCAATAATTTATATGTCAAATTAGCTTGTTAAGGTAGGATTGGAAACAGGCCTTTGTGCCAATTTGTTATTTGTCATTGTAAACTCCATTGTGGAGATTTCATCTTTGTAAACACATCTAGAAAAGTCCTAACTCAAGAGTTTGAGTGTAGGCAATTTGTATTAAGCAAAGTCTAACTCTTGAGTAAAGAATTAGGCAAGAAGAAAGGGAGGGGGGGGGGGGGGGGGGGGGGGGGGGCAAGAAGAGAATGAGAGACCCAACTCAAGATGTTGAGTTAGGGCATTTGTACAAGTCCCAATTTGAGGTAAGTTGGGCATTGGGATTAAAGTCCTATTCAAGAGTTTGGATGAGGCAAAGGGTAGAAGTCCTAGCTTAGAGTTAAGATAGGCATTTGCCAAAGTCTTGATCATTTTAACTCTAAATTGAGCCTACGGCAATTTCATATAAAACAGAATTATAAAAATAATCACCAAATGAATTAATAAACTAAACTTGAGAATCCTAAATATGAACATAACAAAAGTCCCACGAATATAACAGAGATTATGTCTTCTTTCACCAGGTTTGTTCGTTCTGGCTCAACAATTTTTTCGAACTTGCCTGAAAACTAAGAAAAGATCTGTATTCAAACAATTAGCATATGCAGGTATGAATTGCACTGATTTTGAAGAGTAACACCTGGAACTTGGCTTTTTTTTTGGACATTTTATCAAATACTTCATTCGCAATAGGTACTACTCCACATTGAAAAGTTAATTTAGCCATAAACATTGAAAAGTTAAATGAACGCCAACTAGTTATACCTGAACAATACTTCCTAATATTGCTTCCAAATAGCTTATTGAAATTGTAGAACAAAGATTTAAACCATCTCTGTGAATCTCTGGAATTTCTTCGATATTTTGGATTAGCTCAAACAGTTAGGGTCAAGATTTAATTATAAATAACATGAATATGAAGGGCGACATTAAAATAAAGTATACCTTCCTTCAGCAAAGAAAATAATATTACAGACCTAAGAGTACACCTTGTTGAACTATCAAGCATGAATCATACCCATTGTTCCCTATATATTGTCCATATATAACATTAACTTCTCATGCACAAATGTGAGTTGCATTTTACAATTTCAGACACTTTTACAAATCAAGCCAAATAAAAAAAAGGACAATCATAATGTTAGATTACTCCAATCATATTTGAGGCGTTTCGATTAAGATAACACAATAACTTAAACCTTGACCCGACAAAGCCCAGACATTCACATTAAACATAATTATTTTAGTCTTATTTAAGTTATAAGCAGAGTAGTTTTGCCGTGGGCTAAGAATAATTCTTCAGATAAACTTAAGTATTACCAGACACATGTATCATAGAAATTCCTGACACATTATGATGTTATGAATAAATCCTTGCATATTTGATTGGAATTCATGTGCTTGATTATTCATGTTCACAGTAAAAGATGAAAGAATGAGGTATATACTTGTTTTATTCCATTGCCTGTTTAATAGGATTGCATACTCTTCATATGTTCTTTCAATATCCAATTAAATTTTCATAAAAAACAAATGATAGTGACAGAATGATTTTTAACTTGCCAAGACTTGTAACACCTCACGGCAGATAATTGAGGAAGGCTAATTACGAGTGAGCTAATAGAGCATCAGACAAGAGTGTGGTGGATAACAATATATCAGATAAACCAATTATTCCGTTCTGGTCAAGGACAACTTCATATTTTTGAACTGACCAACACTAAGAATGCAATATTGAATGCAAAAGCTGCCCTCCTGAAAGAAGATTTGTAAAATGGATGTACCCCTATAGATAAGTCTATTATTCACCACTAAAGTTCTTCAACCTATATGAGTTTCAGCTAGCTTTTCAGTAATCTCAATTAAAGCAACACACAATCCCTTCCACACCCAAACAAAAAAAAGAAGAGAGGAGATTAAATTTTTTTTATTAAAAAAAGAAAGGGAAAAAGGCAAATCAATGAAAATTGCGTTTACCTTCAAGAGAGTCTTCTCAAAGGCTGAATAAACTATGGCAAATCTATCTCTTCCAAAGCCTCAAAACATTTTCTACGTCAATTATTTACCGATTTGAATCCATGCAGATATCATTTGCACTATCAGAGTTGATGCAACAGGGTCCATCCAAACAAATTTCATTTGGAACAAAACAAAAACTTGAAATCAGACTAAGAAATGGATAAATGAAGGGAAGAAAAATAAGCACAATAAAATTCAGTCTTCACATTTTGCAATTTTTTAATCTTTATTGTTATTGTTCATATTAAGCTCCTTCACTATCAAATTGCCCACTACAGGTTTAACGAATGCACCCTAATTGCAATCAGTTACATACTTTTGGGTAAGAAATCATAAAATTACCAAATCCTACCCAGAAACAAACCCAATATTCATCTTTTAACAAAATAAAAATTTTCACCATGTCTGTTCATTCTGGCTCAATAATATTTTTGAACTTGGCTGAAAACTAACAAAGCATCTGTATTCAAACAATTAGCACATGCAAGCATGAATTGCACTGATTCTGAAGAGTAACACCAGGAACTTGGCTTCTTTTGTGCATTTTATCAAACACATCATTCGCAATAGGTACTACTCCACAGTTAATTCATAATCAACAAAACAAATTCCTTCATTTTCTGTGAAATTTAATTAAAATAGGTACTACTCCACAGTTAATTCCTAATCTTCAATTACTATACCAAATTATCACAGGCAGTAAAATATACGCACAATGAAATAGAGAAAGCTCCTTAGGCAGTAATTAAATAAACGAATTCGTTCTTACCTTGTAAGCCAAATGGTATGACAGTAAAAGAGGATATACAAATTTGATCTATCTGGTGAATCAGCAAGGCTGCTGGTCCTCGGTGAGGGAACCTAGCTTTAAGCTTGAAGAAAAAAACTTGCTCGTGGTAGTGAAGGGGAAGGTTTGAGTAAAAATGCTTCCTCAATGAATAAGAAGTGCGCTGGTCGTGGTTGTCCCAAATTCGAATACACTTGAAATTCCACTCCACTTCTTCTCAGTCCCGCCGAACAAACCAAACAAAAACACAAGCATTGGAGGGAACAGGGGAAAACAAAAAAATTGTTCTGGGCAAAGGGAGTAAGCAAGAGCAATGGAGGAAACTGGGAAAAACAAAAAATTTCTCTCGATCGATCGACGAGTTAACGGGGAAGGGAGGAACCGATCCAATTCAAAAAAAGAAGAACAAAACAAAACCTACTTTAACAGGTAACAAGTAATCCATAAATTTTCCTTTATTCTTTTAAAAGTTTGCATCCTATTTTATTAGCCATTGGATTACATCTAACTTAAATCTAACGGTTGTCCAATGGCTAATAAAATAAAAATAGGATGCAAAATTTTAAAAGTTAGATGTAATCCAATGCCTAATAAAATAGGATGCAAACTTTTTAGAGCTGCTTATTAGTAAAGTCGAAGGATGGGAAATTTTTTACCAAGTCCCGGGCTGAAATAAAAATATTTTAGAGTTCATTTTTATGAAAACTTGTGGTGGAGGGCAATCAGTATTGACAGAAAGGGTTGGCTTTGAAAAAATGAGGGCAACCAGTATTAAGTGGAAGGGCACACTCAATTACCTCCGAAAAATATGTTTCTCACTCCCAGAAAATTACCCATTGTTCACTTAATCAAGGCGAAAGATGAGAAATTTTTTACCGAGTCCCGAGTTTAAATAAAAAATATTTTCGAGTTCATTTCGATGAAAAAATTGGGGTGGAGACTAGTATTAAGTGGAATGGCAGCGATAAATTTCGTCCAAAATATATTTTTCTCGCTCCCAAAATATTACCTATAGCTCACTTAATCTCGAAGAAGGATGGGATATTTTTTTCCCTTAGTCCCGAACTTAAATAAAAAATATTTTAGAGTTTATTTGGATAAAAAAATTGGGACGGAGGACTATCAATATTAACAGAAAGGGCAGCCTTTGAAAACATGAGGGCAGCCAGTATTAAGTGGAAGGGCAACGCTCAATTGTGTCTGAAAAATATGTTTCTCCCTCTCGGAAAAGTACCCACAGTTCACTTAATCAAGACGAAGGATGGAAAATTTTTTCCAACTCCCGAACTTAAATACAAAATATTTTAGAGTTAATTTTGATGAAAAAAATGGGGCTGAGGGCAATCAGTATTAATATAAAGGGTAGCGTTTGAAAAAATGAGGGCAACCAGTATTAAGTGGAAGGGCAGCGCTCAATTGTGTTTGAAAAATATGTTTCTCGTTCCCGAAAAATTATCCATAGTTCAGTTAATCAAGTTGAAGGATGTTAAATTTATTCCCAGGTCTCGAGCTTAAATAAAGAATATTTTAGAGTTTATTCTTATGAAAAATTGTGGTGGAAGTCAATCAGTATTAATAGAAAGGGTAGCCTTTGAAAAAATGATACCAACCAGTATTAAGTGGAAGGCCAGCGCTCAATTACCTCCGAAAAATATATTTCTCACTCCTGGAAAATTACCCATAGTTTAGTTAATCAATGCGATGGATGGGGTTTTTTTTCCCCCAAGTCCCAAACCTATATAAAATATATTTTAGAGTTTATTTTGATGAAAAATTGGGGCGGAGGGCAATCAGTATTAATAGAAACGCAGCCTTTGAAAACATAAGGGCAATCGGTATTAAGTGGAAGGGCAACGCTCAATTGCGGCTGAAAAATATGTTTCTCTCGCTCGGAAAAGTACCCATAGTTCACTTAATCAGGGCGAAGGATGGGAAATTTTTTCCAACTACCGAACTTAAATACAAAATATTTTAGGGCTAATTTTGATGAAAAAATTTGGGCGAAGTGCAATCAGTATTAACAGAAATGACAGCCTTTGAAAAATGAGGGCAACCAGTAATAAGTGGAAGGGCAGCGCTCATTGCATTTGAAAATTATGTTTGTCGTTCCTGGAAAATTACCCATAGTTCAGTTAATCAAGTCGAAGGATGTTAAATTTTTTCCCAAGTCCCGAGCTTAAATAAATAATATTTTAGAGATATTTTTATGAAATATTGTGGTGGAGGGCAATCAGTATTAACATAAAGGGCAGCCTTTGAAAAAATGTGGGCAACCAGTATTAAGTAGAAGGGCATTGCTCAATTGCGTCCAAAAAATATGTAGTTCACTCCCGAAAAATTACCCATAGTTCAGTTAATCAAGGCGAAGGATTAGAAATATTTTCCCAAGTCTCGAGCTTTAATGAAAATATTTTAGAGTTTAGTTTTATGAAATATTGTGGTGGAGGGCAATCAGTATTAACATAAAGGGCAACCTTTGAAAAAATGAGGGCAACCAATATTAAGTGGAAGGATAGCACTCAATTTCATCCGAAAAATATTTTCTCGGTCCCCGAAAATTACCCATAGATCACTTAGGCTTCGTTTGATAAACATGATTCAGCACTTAAAATGAATGATTAAGAGCTTATTCGAATTAAGTGTATTTGATAACTGTTAGTCATAAATCTTAATGAATTAAATGGTTATGAAGTTAAGTGCTTAATCGATTAAGTGTGTTTGATAACGAAAACTCAAATAACTTAATTAAATAAGTGGGTCTGAAAAACATGTATAATTTCGGCCTAACAAATAAGTGATGAGCAAATCACTTATGACTGAATCTGAATCAAAATTTTTTTTTCTCTTTTAAGTTTTCTCCTTTTTTGTATTATTATTTCTTTTTTATGTTTTTAATACTTTTTAAATTTGCTCAATTCAAAAAAAAAATCAAAATAAATTAATTTTATAACTATAAAAAAAATTTTAAAAATAAATTATCATCTATTTTTATAACTTTATTAAAAACTATATAAATTTAATGTTAAAAATAAAATAAATTTTTTATTTTTAATAATTTAATAAGATTCAGACTTCAATTTTCAGATTCAGACTTCAGTTTTCAGATTTTAGACTTCAGTCATAATTTCAGATCTTAAATTTAAGATTTGTCAAACAGAGTCATCTAATGAATTCAGATTTCAGACTTAAGTTTTCAGACATAAGTTTTATCAAACGAAGCCTTAGTCAAGGAGAAGGATGAGAATTTTTTCCCAAGTCCCTAACTGAAATACAAAATATTTTAGAGTTCATTTTGATAAAAAAATTGGGTGGAGGGCAATCAGTATTAACACAAAGGCCAAACTTTGGAAAAATGAGGGCAACCAGTATTAAGTGAAGGGCAGCGCTCAATTGCGTCCCAAAAATATATTTCTCGCTCTTGGAAAATTACCCATAGCTTAGATAATCAAGTCAAAGGATGGGATATTTTTTACCAAGTCCCGGGCTGAAATAAAAAATATTTTAGAGTTCATTTTTATGAAAAATTGTGGTAGAGCGCAATCAGTATTGACAGAAAGGGCTGCCTTTGAAAAAATGAGGGCAACTAGTTCTAAGTGAAAGGGCAGCACTCAATTGCCTCCGAAAAATATGTTTCTCGCTCCCAGAAAATTACCCATTGTTCACTTAATCAAGGCGAAGGATGAGAAATTTTTTACCTAGTCCCGAGCTTAAATAAAAAATATTTTAGAGTTCATTTCGATGAAAAAATTGGGGTGGAGGGCAATGAGTGTTAACAGCAACGACAACCTTTGAAAAATGAGGGCAACCAGTATTAAGTGAAATGGCAGCGCTAAATTTCATCCAAAATATATTTTTCTTGCTCTTGAAATATTACCTATAGCTCACTTAATCTCGGAGAAGGATGGAATATTTTTTCCCTTAGTCCCGAACTTAAATAAAAAATATTTTAGAGTTTATTTTGATGAAAAATTGGGGTAGAGGGCTATCAATATTAACAGAAAGGGCAGCCTTTGAAAACATGAGGGCAACCGGTATTAAGTGGAAGGGCAACACTCAATTGCATCTGAAAAATATGTTTTTGTCCCTCTCGAAAAAGTACCCATAGCTCATTTCATCAAGGCGAAGGATGGGAAATTTTTTCCAACTCCCGAACTTAAATACAAAATATTTTAGAGTTAATTTTGAAGAACAAATTGGGGCGGAGGGCAATCAGTAGTAACAGAAATGACAACGTTTGAAAAAATGAGGGCAACCAGTATTAAGTGGAAGGGCAGCGCTCAATTGTGTCTGAAAAATATGTTTCTCGTTCCTGGAAAATTACCCATAGTTCAGTTAATCAAGTCGAAGGATGTTAACTTTTTCCTAGTCCCAAAATTAAATAAAGAATATTTTAGAGTTTATTTTTATGAAATATTGTGGTGGAGGGCAATCAGTATTAACAAAAGGGCAATCTTTGAAAAAATGAGGGCAACCAGTATTAAGTGGAAGGACAACACTCAATTGCGTCTGAAAAATATGTTTCTTGCTCCCGAAAAATTACCCATAGTTCAGTTAATCAAGGCGAAGGATGGGAAAATTTTTCCCAAGTCCCGAGCCTAGATAAATAATATTTTAGAGTTTATTTTTATGAAATATTGTGGTGGAGGGCAATCAGTATTAACATAAAAGGCAGCCTTTGAAAAAATAAGGGCTACTAGTATTAAGTGGAAGGGCATCGATTAATTGTGTCCGAAAAATATGTAGTTCACTCCCGAAAAATTACCCATAGTTCATTAATCAAGGCGAAGGATGGGAAATTTTTTCCCAGGTCCTGAGGTTAAATGAAAAATATTTTAGTGTTTATTTATGGGAAATATTGTGATGGAGGGCAATCAGTATTAACATAAAGGGCAACCTTTGAGAAAATGAGGGCAGCCAGTATTAAGTGGAAAGACAACACTCAATTTCGTCCGAAAAATATTTTCTCGCTCCCGAAAAATTACCCATAGATCACTTAGTCAAGGCGAAGGATGAGAATTTTTTCCCAAATCCCGAACTTAAATACAAAATATTTTAGAGTTTATTTTGATGAAAAAATTGGGTGGAGAGCAATCAGTATAAACACAAGGGCAAAACTTAGAAAAAATGAGGGCAACCAGTATTAAGTGGAATGACATCGCTCAATTGCGTCCCAAAAATATGTTTCTCGCTCTTGGAAAATTACCCATAGTTCAGATAATCAAGTCGAAAGATGGGAAATTTTTTACCAAGTCCCGGGCTGAAATAAAAAATATTTTAGAGTTCATTTTTATGAAAAATTGTGGTGGAGCGCAATCAGTATTGACAAAAAGGGCTGCCTTTGAAAAAATGAGGGCAACCAGTATTAAGTGGAAGGACAACACTCAATTGCCTCCGAAAAATATGTTTCTCGCTCCCAGAAAATTACCCATTATTCACTTAATCAAGGTGAAGGATGAGAAATTTTTTACCTAGTCCCGAGCTTAAATAAAAAATATTTTAGAGTACATTTCGATGAAAAAATTGGGGTGGAGGCCAATGATTGTTAAAAGTAACGGCAGCCTTTGAAAAATGAGGCCAACTAGTATTAGGTGGAATGGCAGCACTAAATTTTGTCCAAAATATATTTTTCTCGCTCCCGGAATATTAAATATAGCTCACTTAATCTCGGAGAAGGATGGGATATTTTTTCCCATAGTCCCGAACTTAAATAAAAAAATATTTTAGAGTTTATTTTGATGAAAAATTGGGACCGAGGGCTATCAATATTAACAGAAAGGGCAGCTTTTGAAAACATGAGGCAGTATTAAGTGGAAGGGTAATGCTCAATTGCGTCTGAAAAATATGTTTCTCCCTCTCGGAAAAGTACCCATAGTCACTTAATCAAAGCGAAAGATGGGAAATTTTTTCCAACTCCCGAACTTAAATACCAAATATTTTAGAGTTAATTTTGTTGAAAAAATTGGGGCGGAGGGCAATCAGTATTAACAGAAAGGGCAGCATTTGAAAAAATGAGGGCAACCAATATTAAGTGGAAGCGCAGCGCTCAATTGTGTCTGAAAAATATGTTTCTCGTTCCTGGAAAATTACCCATAGTTCAGTTAATCAAGTCGAATGATGTTAAATTTTTTCCCAAGTCCTGAGCTTAAAAAAAGAATATTTTAGAATTTGTTCTTATGAAAAATTGTGGTGGAGGTCAATCCGTATTAACAGAAAGGGTAGACTTTGAAAAAATGAGTTCAACCAGTATTAAGTGGAAGGGTAGCAGTCAATTGCCTCCGAAAAGTATGTTTCTTGCTCCCGTTAAAAATTACCCATAGCTTAGTTAATCAAGGCGAAGGATGGGATTTTTTCTTCCCCAAGTCCCAAACCTAAATAAAAAATATTTTAGAGTTTATTTTGATAAAAAATTGGGGCAGAGGGCAATCATTATTAACCGAAAGGATAGCCTTTAAAAACATAAGGGCAACCAGTATTAAGAGAAAGGGCAACGCTCAATTGCAGCTGAAAAATATGTTTCTCCCGCTCGGAAAAGTACCCATAGTTCACTTAATCAAGGCGAAGGATGGGCATTTTTTCCAACTCCTGAACTTAAATAAAAAATATTTTAGAGTTAATTTTGATGAAAAAATTGGGGTGGAGGGCAATCAGTATTAATAGAAAGGGCAGTCTATGAAAAATGAGGGCAACCAGTATTAAGTGGAAGGGCAGCGCTCAATTACATCCGAAAAATATGTTTTTCGTTCCCGGAAAATTACCCATAGTTCAGTTAATCAAGTCGAAGGGTGTAAATTTTTTCCCAAGTCCTGAGCTTAAATAAAGAATATTTTAGAGTTTATTTTTTTTGAAATATTGTGGTGGAGGCAATTAGTATTAACAGAAAGGGCATCCTTTGAATAAATGAGGGCAACCAGTATTAAGTGGAAGGGCATCACTCAATTGCATCCGAAAAATATGTTTCTCGCTCCCGAAAAATTACCCATAGTTCAGTTAATGAAGGTGAAGGATGGGAAATTTTTTCCCCAAGTCCCGAGCTTAAATGAAAAATATTTTAGAGTTTATTTTAATGAAATAATGTGGTGGAGGGCAATCAGTATTAACATAAAAGGCAACATTTGAAAAAATGAGGGCTACCAGCATTAAGTGGAAGGACAACACTCAATTTCATCCGAAAAATATTTTCTCGCTCCCAGAAAATTACCCATGGATCACTTAGTCAAGACAAAGGATGAGAATGTTTTTCCCAAGTCCCGAACTTAAATACAAAATATTTTAGAGTTCATTTTGATGAAAAAATTGGGTGGATGGCAGTCAGTATTAACAAAAAGGCCAAACTTTGAAAAAATGAGGGCAGCCAATATTAAGTGGAAGGGCAGCACTCAATTGCGTCCCAAAAATTTGTTTCTCGCTCCCGAAAAATTACCCATAGTTCAGTTAATAAAGTCGAAGGATGGGAAATTTTTTACCAAGTCCCAGGCGGAAATAAAAAACATTTTAGAGTTCATTTTTATGAAAAATTGTGGTGGAGGGCAATCAGTATTGACAGAATGGGCTGCCTTTGAAAAAATGAGGGCAACCAGTATTAAGTGGAAGGGCAGCGCTCAATTGCCTCCGAAAAATATGTTTCTCGCTCCCAGAAAATTACCCATTGTTCACTTAATCAAGGCGAAGAATGAGAAATTTTTTACCTAGTCCCGAGCTTAAATAAAAAATATTTTAGAGTTCGTTTCGATGAAAAAATTGGGGTGGAGGGCAATGAGTGTTAACAGCAACGACAACCTTTGAAAAATGAGGGCAACCAGTATTAAGTGGAATGGCAGCGCTAAATTTCGTCCAAAATATATTTTTCTCGCTCCCAAAATATTACCTATAACTCACTTAATCTCGGAGAAGGATGTAATATTTTTTCCCTTAGTCCCGAACTTAAATAAAAAATATTTTAGAGTTTATTTTGATGAAAAATTGGGGCGGAGGGCTATCAATATTAATAGAAATGGCAGCCTTTGAAAACATGTGGGCAACCGGTATTAAGTGGAAGGTCCAACACTCAATTGCGTTTGAAAAATGTGTTTCTCCCTCTCGGAAAAATACCCATAGTTTACTTAATCAAGGCGAAGGATGGGAATTTTTTTTTTTCCAACTCCCGAACTTATACAAATTATTAGAGTTCATTTTGATGAAAAAAAATTGGGTGGAGGGTAATCAGTATTACACAAAGGGTAGCCTTTGAAAAAATGAGGGTAGCCAGTATTAAATGGAAGGACAACGCTCAATTGTGTCCGAAAAATATGTTTCTCGCGCCCGGAAAATTACCCATAGTTCAGTTAATCAAGTCGAAAGATGGGAAATTTTTTTATTAAGTCTCGAGCTTAAATAAAAAATATTTTAGAGTTTATTTTTATGAAATATTGTGGAGGTGGGCAATCAGTATTAATAGAAAGAGTAAACGACCTTTAATATACTTTTACTTTTCGATTATGTCCGCTTTGGTACCTTATCTTTTTTTTTAGCCATGGGTATACCTATACTAATTTAAAGCGGCCAAAAATATACTTTGCCGTTAACTTCGGTTAGTTTTGACGGAATTGCCTTTTTTTAGGGGTATTTTCGTCTCTTCACTATTGATTCTCTTCTTGTTCACTGTTCATCTTCTTCCTCCCCAAATTTCTACACCCTTCCTCCTCCGCCACCGTGCGCCTCTTCTGGCGCCTCTTCTCCATTCAACTAAAGTGTGGAAACATCAACAGCTAAACAACAACAACCAGAAAGAAAATGGAAAAGGGCAAAGGTGCAAAATTGCCCCTAACGTTTTCTGTTAGGGGCAATTTTGCCACTAACGTTTATTTTGGGGCAAAATTGCCCCTAACGTTTTCTGTTAGGGGCAATTTTGCCACTAACGTTTATTTTGGGGCAAAATTGCCCCTAACGTTTTCTGTTAGGGGCAAATTTACCCTTTAATTTTTTTCAAATTACATTTACCTCCTCCAAAGTTTGTTTAAATAACAAATAGATATTTTAAGTTTTAAAAAATAACATTTTAGTCCCTTAACCATCCAAACTTGGAGTAAAATATTTTTATCTAATAAGAAAATATATTTAATACGAATAATAATTAATTATTATTGTTCCAAATAAAATTATTCATAAATATCTAAACTTTTAAAAATATTAATTTAAAATGCATATATATTTTAAAAAACTGAAAAAACATTAAAAAAAAAGAAAAAGAAAAAGAAACCCCAATAAAAATATTCATAAATATCTAAACTTTTAAAAATATTAATTAAAATGCATATATATTTTTAAAAAACTGAAAAAACATTAAAAAAAAAGAAAAAAGAAAAAGAAAAAGAACACGCCACGGCCTGGGCATTACAAAGGCCGTGGCGTGTTCTTTTTCTTTTTCTTTTTTTTTTTTTAATGTTTTTTCAGTTTTTAAAAATATATATGCATTTTAAATTAATATTTTTAAAAGTTTAGATATTTATGAATATTTTTATTGGGGTGTTCTTTTTCTTTTTCTTTTTTTTTAATGTTTTTTCAGTTTTTTAAAAATATATATGCATTTTAAATTAATATTTTTAAAAGTTTAGATATTTATGAATAATTTTATTTGGAACAATAATAATTAATTATTATTCGTATTAAATATATTTTCTTATTAGATAAAAATATTTACTCCAAGTTTGGATGGTTAAGGGACTAAAATGTTATTTTTTAAAACTTAAAATATCTATTTGTTATTTAAACAAACTTTGGAGGAGGTAAATGTAATTTGAAAAAAATTAAAGGGTAAATTTGCCCCTAACAGAAAACGTTAGGGGCAATTTTGCCCCAAAATAAATGTTAGTGGCAAAATTGCCCCTAACAGAAAACGTTAGGGGCAATTTTGCCCCAAAATAAACATTAGTGGCAAAATTGCCCCTAACAGAAAACGTTAGGGGCAATTTTGCACCTTTGCCCAAATGGAAAAACATATGATTCACGTTTATGAACCAGATTCGGCCGCCATGAAAAAGAACAAAAAATTAACCAAAATCCCGACGCAATACATGGATTCCAGATCTAAGTCTTATTAGAAACTCAATTTTCATTAATGAAACAACAATCCCATTAACGACATGAACAAAAATCATGCTGAAACGAGAGCATGATCCACAAATCATCATTCTATCCAAAAGACTCAAATTTGAAAAATAAATAAATAAAAATTATGCCACGACATGAAACGGATCAAAGAAAGATCTCCCGAGAGCTCCCACCTAAACTCGCTGCGTTTGACCCGCGACGATAATGGGGATTTGCTGTGAGAAATGCCTCCGTCGGAAAAGGTGAAGATCTTTGGGCGCTGGATTGTTGAATTATGCGTTGCCCGTACTCACACAGCAGAACTGGGGCGCTGACTTCCTGTCTCCGAGTTTCCAAAAATTTTGAACTCCCTCCCCAGCTTCGGTTCTGCAATTGCAGAGCTTCGGTTCTGCAATTTTTTGATTGCAGAACCGAAGCTCTGCAATTGCGGGCCAAAAATAAGAAAAAAAAAGAAAGAAAAACAGCAACGGAAGATGACAAGCGATGACGACAGGAGGGAGGAGGATGACAGAAGCAGGGAGAAAAGTGGGGCAGCCGGCGCGGGGGAGACAGACAAAGAAAAGAAATAAAAACAAAAAACCAAAGGAAGAAGACGATAAATAGTGAAGGGACAAAAATGCCCTTGAAAAATGGCATGTGATGGCAATTCCATTAAGTTTAACGGTGAGTTAACGGCAAAGTACATTTTTGGCCCTTTTAAGTTAGTATAGGTACATTAGTGGCTAAAAAAAAAGATTAAGTACCAAAGCAGACACAATCGAAAAGTAAAAGTATATTAGAGGTCGTTCACTCTAATAGAAATGGCAGCCTTTGAAAAAATGAGGGCAACCAGTATTAAATGGAAGGGCAGCGCTCAATTTCATTTGAAACATATTTTTCTCGCTCCCGAAATATTACCCATAGCTCACTTAGTCAAGGCAAATGATGGGAAATTTTTTCCCAAGTCCCGAATTATACAAAATATTTTAGAGTTATTTTGATGAAAAAATTGGGTGGAGGGCAATCAGTATTAACAGAAAGGGCAACCTTTGAAACAATGAGGGCAACTAGTATTAAGTTGAAGCCCAGCGCTCAATTGCGTTCGAAAAATATGTTTCTCGCTTCCGAAAAATTATTCATAGTTCACTTAATCAAGGCGAAGAATGAGAAATTTTTCCCCAAGTCCCGAGCTTAAATAAAAAATATTTGTAGGAAATAAATATTTGAAGTTATTGGTGTATATAAATAAATAGAAATATGATTTGCAGGTAAACCAATTATTGAGGTGGTAACTTCTTATTGGCCAATTTATGACTTAAGGTTATGTTAAATTAAAGAACTAGACTATAAATATTCCCTTGTTTTATAACTTTTCCCAAAAAAGTCATACTTTTTCACTAAAAAAAAATCCTTAACCAAACACCTCCATTTTTACTTAAATTCAAATTTTAAAATTTAAAATTTCCTCTAAAATTACACTCATATTATTTTGAAAATAATATCATCATTATTTATTTCTTACATAATTTCTCATAAAAAAAATTTCCTCCAAAAAAATTTCTTTTTTAAAAAAAAAGAAAATCTCGAATTTGAATTACAAAACAAATATAGCCTTGAGTCACCTTCAGTATGGATCAAACCTCATCTCATCAAGTTTTACCTACCGTCACTTTTCTCTCCTTCACTCTCTAAAAGAAATTTAAAACAAAAAATATTTGTCCTTTCCGCATTCATTATTTCGTTCAAGCCACCAAAATTAGACAACTCATTGCATTTAATTAAATTATTACAAAACCAAATACAGGACTATCAGATTTGCAGTTAATTTGACCGTATACTCTGTCTCCTATTAATTTAATAATGAATTGCCAATTTATCTCAAACCTTTTAAAAAGAGTTTTTTTATAACAAACATTTTGAAAACGTTTTTTTTCATTACAATCATTTCAAAAGCAGTACAAAATAGGATGCTCCATCAACTCCTCCATCAACCCACTAACGATTGCTACTTTTTTAGGGTAAAATTGTCATATTATTAATTCTTTTGTCTTACGTTTTCTTTATTTTACTTTTATTATCAAACACAAACGAAACCTGTTTAGCTGTAAACAAGTTTAAAAGTCCTAATTTTTTATTTTAAAAAAGTTAACATAATTTTAGATTCTCAGCTTAGAATCATAGATCTCACTACCGTAAAAGTAATAGTAACTCACTTATATAAATCAATTTTCTAAACAAAAAATATCATATATGCAATCATGTACAAACACCTAAAACAAACAACCATTAAGCTAAAATTTCTTTTAAACTTGCAACATTAAACAATAACATTGGCAGCACTTGCAATTCTTGGCCAAAAATCAGCCTGCTCCTTTTCAATTGGACCAGGGATGACATATCCTATTGGAAAATAACAAATATTAGATTGTGACATGCATGAAAATGTCATATATCTAATGTTGAAGAGAGCTGGAACTAAAGAGTTGAAATTGAAAAATTGAAAGTGTAATGAAGTAAAGTAGAGCTAGAGCTGCTGAAAAAAGAAAAAGCTTCTCATCCCCGCCTACTGGATTTATAAGGATAATTTTTTCTGCAACCAATCGTAGCTTCCACTTTTCGCAAACACTTTCTTCTTCCTCTAGCTTTCATTTTCACCAAGAGCCTGCAACATTCACGTCCTCGGTCCTTCCCAGCTTCCAACTGAATAAATGATGTAAGCAAGTGAGAAAGAATTCCAAGAGAAAGAAATACAGTGCACACACGACAGGAACACATGCACATACACAGTTGGTTCTTAAGCACAACTAGACCTATAAGAAACCTACCCCATTGCCTTTACATGGGGTGATTAGTTCCTTCTTCCAAAACCTCAAAGAAACAGAGATTACTTTTCATGTGTTAGAAACATCTGCAATTGGTCCCATCTCAAAGACATGTTCATTGTTCAGTAAACTACTACATGAGGATAGTTAAAACAAGATGTGGAGCTAAGATGTTATCAAGTAAAAAGCTGATTAGCATAAAAAAATGGGGCTAGCTGCATCTGTACTTAACCTTCAAGTAATGAAATTATTATCACAAGAGGGCAAGTACTTTTCACAAGATGAACTGAAGATCCCAACAAATTCTGCAGATTGCGGTATTCAAAACCCCAAGCATCACCACCCAAAAAATGAAAGTATTAGTAATGTCTACAGAGGCTGCTATACAGGGCCGGCTCTACTCGTTTGCTAGGTGAGCCCATACAGAGGGTCCAAACATTTTTGGGGCCCCAAAGAAATCCGGTCTGAAACCTTTTTTTAATTTATCTATAGTGGAATGACGTCAAAATTACGTTGTTCCATAAACTTTAAAAAAAAAATTTAAAAACTGAATTTTTTTCTTGTGGAATGACGTGTTCCACCAAACTTTTTTAAAAAATAATTAAATCCCACAAACCCAACCCAAACCCAAACCAAAATCCAAATATAAATCTATGACTCTCTTTCCCTCATTTTTTTTTTTTTTCAACAGCCAGCCCCAACCACACCCATCATCCTTCCCAATTCAAGGTGAAGCAATTCCTCCCAAAAGGTTTGTGAATCTTGTTATTTTCTATTTAAAAAAAAAAAAAAATTCAAACACTAACTTTAATTTAATTTTTTTTTTTCCGTTTGTACCTTGATCTTTGATTGTTCTAAATTTATTTATTCTCAACCTCTAATAGTTCTTCTCTTTAAAAGTTAGTTTATATTTTTGAATTTTTAAATTTTATTATTTATGTTTTAGTGATTTAAATTATTTGTTTAAATTTATAGATTATTAAATATTTAGGCGTTTGAATTGGAATTGGATATGCAATTTTATTAATTTTATTATTACTTTGAGTGTAAATGATGTTTTATGGTTTGAATTAGGGCTTCAATATATCATAATTAAAATTAATAAATTAGGAATTTTAAATTAGACAATAAATGATGAATTTGAATGTACATTTGAAAATTGGAAAATTGAATTAAAAATTTATAATTTAAATATTATATATATTTTTATTTTACATTTATGATAAGGGTCCAAATTTATATGACGAAATAGGGCCTTTTTTTGAGTAGGAACGGCCCTACTTTTTTGGGTAGGAACGGTCCTGCTGCTATACAACACATTAGTAAAAAGAATGCCAAAAAGGAACAGAAACGGAGCTCTAAACTATGATTTACCAGAGTAGTTCTTGTCATCACACTCCACAATTATCAATTTTGAAAAGTCTCACAGAGATATCTTTGTGAGACTTTTAGGTATGTCGACATACCTAAAAAATTGATACTACATTGTTTCAAGTTTTAGGCCCTGTTTGGTATCAAGATTTGATCCAAATTTTGATTTGGATTGTGATTTTAAAATATTAAAATTACACTAAAAATGTAAAAATGTGTATTGAAAATGTAAAAAAATATTTTGAAAATATAAAAAGACCTATTGGGATTGATAAAAAATTATTATAAAATAAAATGAGACCCAAACTATAGTTTGGACCTTGATAACAAACAGGGCATTAGATAACTATGTGAGTCAAAGGTATTTATATGTGGAAACTGAATTATGTCCGAAATCAAAGAGAGAATAAAGTACAATTTTTAATAAGAAAAAAAGAATCAATATGTCCCAAAAGAAAATGAATGAGATGAATGAACAAACGAACAATCAATAATGAACTGTCAAATTCTGCACAAAAACAGCGCAAAATTGTCAATTGTGAAAGATTATACGAAGGAAAATAATGTTAGATGCCCATCCAAACATTTTAGCTGTAATGGTAGCTATTTTCAAAGTGCTTAAACATGAACCATAACATATAGTGTGTTGAAGATTCTCTTGTAGTTTATAGTATAGGAAAAATATTGGAAAAGTTCATGCAAATTCATGCAGTAAAATGCACTGTCTGAAAGTGATTTGTGTCCGACTCGAACGCCAGATCGGGTAACAAGTCGGACAAAAGGTAGAAGCTAGCTTCTGGTTCAGCAAGATGTATGAGATTTCGTCCGAGTTGGACGACATCTCGGACAAGCTCCAGTGAGCAAAACTCACTCGGTTGCCAGGAGCAAGGAACGTGCGAATTTGCGTCCGACTAGGACATCATTTCGGACAAGCTCCAGTGGCTGCTAAGAGATGCAACTCTTTGATTTCTTCCTTTGGATACGTCTTTTGGTTGAAGTGTTGCGCCCTAACTCATGAATGGATGATTGCATCCATTCATAGACTGATCGTATCCCATGAACACAACCTTTCAACTCTATAAATAGAGGGTGATTTTCACATATTGAGATCAACTAATTTCCATATTCTTTCTTGTCTAAACAATCTAAGCATTGTCTACTTAGTTGTTTATGATTAGTCTATTTTATCCTAGAAGTTATCTTGCCATATTCCCAGTTAGACAAATAGTGGGGGCATTAAACACTTTAAGGAAAGTGTGTCTTACACGACTTAGATTGCTTTTGTGACTTGTAACAAGTCTTTCCCCTTTCTACATTTCTTTCTTAATTTTTTGGTAAAATTTCTACATAATTTCTTCATACTTTGTGTTTCTATTATTTTCTTAAGTTTTGAAGAACCCCTTATATTCTTCATTCTTGAAGTGTTTAATTTTACATTCATTGTGGAGACCACTCAAGAGACAACCATGATGTTCTTAAATGGAGAGAAGTATCAAGAATGTGAAGTCTGGTACAGTGTTGCAGGAATATACAAATCAGAATCAAAAGAAAGATAAGTTCTTATTTCTTTGATTTTTATATAATGAAAATTCTTCTTCTATGAACCAAATTCATAATCTTCAAGTGATGATATTTTAAAGTAAAGTGTTTAGAATATGTAACTATTAAAGATGGTAATATGATCTTTCACATAATTAGAAGTGATCATTCAACGAATTTGACTATAAGAGGAATGAAATGAAAAAAAATTCAGAAAAATGCCATTTTTAGTGACAAGGAGAAATAATTGAGTTGTTACAATTTTAAGTAAAAAGCCAGTTAAAGGCTGAATTCATATACAACAAGAAGCAAATGGATAAAATTCTCCTTAGTGCTAATTTTGTTAAAATGAATGGTAAATTGTAACATGAAATGAAATAGACCAAAATACTTTAAGTGTATTTAGTTTGATCATCGGTGCTCAAATTATTGAGGTGTATTAGAATTTTACAAATTCTATGATCTTGTCTAGAATGAAAGCATTTGTATTATCAAGTAATAATAATTATGGGTTTAAATTGTCTTGTTCAAGCTTTGCATGGATAGTGATTAATATTGTTTGTATATTAAACTTTCATTCACAAAATAAGTAATGTTATGTTTACTTAAGTGTGAAACATGCATATAATTGAAAGTCTGAACAAATAAGATTCATAATTTGTTTATGAAATCTTGTAAGTAATAAAATGTGAATAAAGACTAAAAGTGTTGCAGTTTGATCTTGGATGCTATATGTAATTTAGCAATTTTCTGTATTCATAAGTGTTATATTCTTGTCTAGAATAAATGTATTTATGATATGTTGTTTGTGATAATATAGTTAAATTATCTAGTAGTAAGATGAATCTTGTTCAAATTTTATCAAGTTAAGTTTGCTTGATATATTATTATAAATAAAGTGATGTATAACTATTTATTTATATAGTATGTGCTACTACTTGATTGCCAATTTGATTAGATCAAACTAATGTGTTTGTTAGTAATGTATTGCTAGAACTTTGAATTTGTGTTCTATAACTATAAAACTCAAAATATGTGCAATATACATGTGTTAACAAAGTAATCTTGTTAATCATGAAGTTCTAGTTTTGCCTAAGAACTTGTGGGGTAAAACCTTGTTCACTGTTTGCAATGTTCAAAACAAAATTCCTTTAAAGAGGACTAAAGTGTCTTCTTGTGAGATTTGGAATGGTAGACAAAATCAAACATTTATTACTTGAAGGTTTGGGGCTACATTGCATACCAAGTTAGAACCTAGAGCACTAAAATGTGTGTTTATAGGGTATGCTAAAAATTCCTAGTTTTATAGGCTACTTGAAGTTGATTCAATTAATTGTTGGAATCAAGAGAAGTCAAGCAATGAATTTGACTCTTCTATTGATCCTAGAAGAAGTCAAAGGCAAAGGAAGGAGTAACACCTACCTTCTGATTTTATTCTCTCCCAATCTATTGTCTACCTATTCTTATTTTATTAAGTATAGAGTATGATCCAAAAAGTATAGAGTGAGGCAATGAAATCAGGAGTTACAGCATTTTAGAAAGAAGTTGTAAATGATAAAAGGATTCAATATTATCTAAATAATACTTGGATCCTAGTTGATTTATCAAAAAGTTCAGAACCAATTGGTTGCAAGTGGATTATCCGAAGGAAGCAAGCAATGGATGGAACTTTTTTCACCAACGAAGCCAGGTTAGTAGCCAAATGTCATAGACAAAGTGAAGGAATTAATTATTCTGATACATATGCTCATGTTGCTAGAATTGCATCTATTAGGATTGTAATTACTTTAGCTTCAGTTTTTAATCTTTATGTTCATCAAATTGATATAAAGACTGCATATTTGAATGGTAATTTGCATGAAAAATATGTACATGGAACAATCAGAAGGTTATGTCCTTACTGAATATGAACACAAAGTATGCAAATTGGTCAAGATATATGGGCTTAAAGAAGCTCCTAAACAATGGCATGGGAAATTTGAGTGTTATACTTTATGGTAGTTTTAGATACAATATTGTTGACAAGTGCATTTATTCTAAAACAACAAAAGAGTATTTGTGGGGGTTATGCTCTTTCTTAAACTCATTATGTTGATAAACTCATAAAGAAATATCAACATTTGAAAGTGAAAGAAGCAAGTGCAGCCATGGATCCAATTGTTAATGTTATTAAAATCAAGGTGAACCAATAGCACAACTTGATTACTCAAGTGTTATTGGAAATCTCATGTATGCCATGAGTTGTACAAGGCCAGACATTGCATATGAAATTTGCAGGTTGGTAAGGTACACAAAGAATTCAAACAATGATCATTGGAAGGATGTAACTAGAGTTTTGGGTTATCTCTTGATATTAAACAAAGAGATTTTGTACTCTATTACAACAATTTTCAAGTGTAATTGAAGGATTTTCAGATGCAAGTTAAATTATAAACATTAGTGACCAAAAACCTTAGTGGTTTTATCTTTATGTTTAGTAATGATTTTGTATCTAGGGTATCAAAGAAACAAACAACTTTTTTCTTTTTTTAATATGACGGTTCCACCAAAAACCAAATCGTCCAAGCTATACAAAAGCTCACTCTAGTCAAGTATGCAAGTTAAATCAATCTTTGTATGGCTTAAAATAGATCAGCCATCAGTTGAGCAACTGTGTATGTATCTAAAGCTTGGATTGAAGCTTCTCAAAGCCATTTTCTTTTCTTCTGTGCGTAATTTCAACCATTTCCTCACCAATTTCCTTGGTAAATCTCTCATACGTTTCGGGATCAAAGTATTTGAATTTTGGTTCATTACGTCTTGCCAAATCATTGTCGAAATCCATTTTTGATGCGCGGGGCAGGGTAATCTAAACAAACATTGATCAAAAGGCACAATGGTCAGTTATACTTTATTAGTAAATCCCCAAAAAATAAAAAATATTATGCCTATAATTAATGACAATCAACTAAGCCTTTCTCTCACTAACTATATAGATTATATCTCGTCCTCGTGTATGGTCCAAACACAATGATTCATTTATATTCAAATATAACATATCACGTTTTAAAGTTATGCTCGAATTCATTTTTAGGTCTTCCTCTACCTTTTTAACCGACATCTAAATATACAGTCCTCACCTTGTCAGCAAGTCCTTTTGCATCTAACTCCAAGATAGTTGTCTGGATAGCACCCGGTTGATCCGGTTCACATGGCATCCACAAACCACCAGAAGTCTCAATATAGAACATAGCTTCTGCAGTCTTTCTTATTTGTTTAGTGTTACAACAATTATGGACCTATACAGTAAGAAACAATTGTTAAACTAAGAATCCAAATCCAAGTTTGAAGAGAAGTAAACCAGAAGAGTTAATATGTGTTTCTTTAGACAACAAACTTACACTAAAGCCAATTTCATTCGCACTTAACCCTTCTGACTTATGAGCTAAGTCTTCAAGGTCGCCCTCAGAAAACATTTCATCCCATAAATAAAGCTGCAAGCAATCAAAGTTTGAACCCATAAATTCGCAGAGAGATCTTAAGTATTGTCGTTCAAAAGCAAGTGTAAAAGGCCGTTACCTTGAACAAATGTAGCCGTACCTTCAGATCCGGTAGAGGAGTATATATGCGCTTATCAAACATTCGCAAAATATCCTAAAAGAATTTATGTGTTCATACTAAAAGAGAAAACAATTAATAAAAGTTCATTTGAGACCCTAAAACGTTGCTAGGTATACCTGATCAAGATCATAAGGTTTAATTGTCGCAGCTATAAAGAGAACTTTATGATCATTGTGTCCAAGCTCCTGACAATTAAGATAAGGTTAACATTATTGCTAAAAACAAGTATATATATCGGGTTCGAGTATATCATTTTCATTTCCCTCCAATGTAGCACATATTCATTAAATCATCCTCACTAGGGGTGTCAAACAGGCGGGTTGGCAGGTATTGGGCGGGTATTAAATGGGTGTTAAGTTAATGGGTAATGGGAACTCATTACCCATTCAATTAATGGTCTTAACTCAAATGGGTAATGGGTAGTTATGGGTACCTATAATACCCATTATACAAAAATGTAAGGCTTATTTAATAATTTATTAATAAATTTTTTAAAATTTTTTTTTAATTTCATTTTAATTTTTTTTAACACGAATTTTAATTTTTTGAATCTATTCTAAAATTTGAAATATTAAATTTTGTATACTTTTATATTTAATCGTATGTAAATTTTTTTTCCAAACACAATTTTTAATTTTTTTTATTTATATAAACCCGTGCATGCCCCGATCTGAGGCCCGAAATTGAACCCGGGCCGAAACTGGACCCGAGGTCCGAAATTTGGCCCGGCCGGAAATCGGTCTAGAACTGGGCCAGAGCTGAACCGGCCCAGCCCAAACCCAAACCCAGCCCTAAACCCGAGCCTAAGCCCAAACGAATTTTGAATTAGTATTTATAAGTGGGTAATTTAAAAATATTATAAAAGAATAAATGGGAGAAAAAACGTAAAGTAATTGTAGGACACGAAAAATAAATAAGAAAAAAAAAAAGTTTGAAGAAAAAAATAAAATGGACCCACTAAAATAATTGAGTTGTTGGTTTTTGTTTATACTTTTAAGGGTAGTTTTGGATGGGTATTTTTGGAACCCATGATGGGCGGGTTTTAGGGTACCCAATGGGCTACCCTAAACCCGCTCATTATATATTTAGCCCAAACTCACCCAACCCATTATTATTTTAAGTGGGTTTTATTGGGTTAATACCCAATGTATTTGGGCTGTTTTTGGGTTAGTAGCTTTTTTTGCCACCCCTAATCCTCACCTTACTTCTGGGACCTTTACCACACTAACTTCAACATCAACAACAACTAAACTTTTGTCCCACTATCTGGGGTCAGCCATATGGATCATATATCGTTATCTATTGGGCTACCCCTACTTTATTTCTAATGCTTACATTACTTATTTTATCTAACCTAGTATACCCACACATCCATCTCAACATTCTCATTTTTGCTACCCTCATTTTTTCGTTCATGTTCATATTTAGTCGCCCAACACTCCAACCTTAAATCATCGATCGCCAGTCTTATAGCCGTTCTATAAAATTTTCCTTTCAGCTTTTGCGGTATTTTACGGTCACAAAGTATAGATGACACACTTCTTCATTTAGTCCACCCTGCTTGAATCCTATGTGTTAAATCTTTATCAAGTGCTCCGTTATCTTCTATTATAGATCCTAACTATTTAAAACTTTTCGATTTATTTAATTCATGTTCTCCAATTTTAACTTTTATAATATTGTTATCTACACGATTACTAAAGTGACAATGCATAAATTCAATTTTAGCTTTACTTAGTGTAAAACATTTTGATTCTAAAGCTTCTTTTCATGCTTCTAATTTAGCATTTACCCCTGCTTTTGTTTTATCTATTAAAGCTATAGCATCTGCAAATAACATACATCTAGGGATCGCATTCTGCAAACGTTTAGTAATCTCATGTATTACTAAAGCAAAGAGATATGGCCTTAAAGTTGATCCTTAATGTAGGTCTATATTATTTGAAAAATCACCAAAAATTCCTACCCGTGTCCTTACACATGTTGTTATATCTTTATATACATATCTATTATATTTTCTATATATCATATTCTTACCCTTTCTTTTCTAATACCCACCACATTATATCTCTATTTACTCTATTATATGTTTTTTTTAAATCTATAAATACCATATGTAAGGTTTTTTTTTTTATCTCACTATATTGTTCACACAGTTTTCTTATTAAAAGTATAGCTTCTATTGATGATCTAATTGGCATAAAACCAAACTAATTATCTTCTATATTAGTCTCATTTCTCAATCTTATTTCTATTTTTCTTTCCCATCATAGTATCACTCATTAGTTTAATACTTCTATAGTTAGAACAATTTAATTTGTATATCCCCTAGGGTTGTGCAAAAGTAAAAACTGACCCGGATCCGCTTCAAACCGATCCGAATCCGAAGTTTTGGATCGGTTTTGAATTTTAATCCGAGGGCGCGGTCTCGGATCGGGTTTTTATCCGAAACCGTGTTTTGATCAGAAACCGTTGTTCCCGGTTTGATCCAAACCTGCTATTTTTGTTATCTAAACTCGTGGTTTTCGATCCGAAACTCGTGGTTCTCTTTTTATTTTTTTATTTTATTTTATAATTTTTTTGTGAATTTCGGTTTCAGATTGTCTGAAAAAAATCCGAAACCAAACATTATCCGGAAAAAATCCAATTCGAAATTTCAGATCATCGGTTCGGACTGTTTTTGGATTATTTTGCTAACCCTAATATCCCCTTTATTCTTATACAACGGGATAATGCACTTTTTCTCCATTCATTAGGCATCTTTTTAGTTTTCATAATTATATTAAATAAGTTTGTAAGCCATGTAATCCCAACTTTTCCAAAAGCACTTCCATGCCTCAATTGGAATATCATCAGGACCAATTGCCTTACCATTTTTCATTTTTGTTTGTACTTTTTCTACTTCTAAGGGTTGAATTTTGCGAAAATTTGTAAAATTCTTATGTTTTTCTGAATGGGCCAACTCTCCTAATTTAATTTCATTATTATTAACTTCATTAAACAATTTATAAAAATAATTTTTTCAACGCTCTTTTATTATTTAGTCCTCAACTATAATTGTTTCATTTTCATCTTTCATATATTTAATTTGTGTCAAATCTCGTCTTTTCTTTTCCTTCATTTTACTTTATCTTATAGGTTTCTTTTTCACCCTCTATAGTATCTATTTTTTTAATAGAATTATTCGAATGTTTTGTCTTTTTTTTATTTATTACTTTTTTCACATCTTTCTTAGCATTTTTATATTTTTCAATATTTTCATCATTTCGACAAGTGTATAACATTTTATAACTTTCTATTTTAGCTTTTACTTTTTCTTGAATATCTTCACCGCGGTGACTCTTTTTTCCATTTATTACCTTCCGACTCTCCTAAGACGCTTTTGCAATTCATTTCGTTTCTTCAGTTATATTTTCCCATGTGCTTTCGGAGTCATTTTCTACTATCTAATTACTAGTTTCTAATATGGTTTTTACAAAAGTATTTTTTACGTCATTATTTTTAAGAGTCCACCCCTTAATCCTAGGTATGGTGGATAACTTTTTCCTCTTTTGTTTGTTCTTAAATTGTATATTAAAAAAATAGTAGATTATGTCGGGTTGTGAGACTTTCTGCTGGTATTATTTTCAATTTGTATTTTATTAGAACCACTTTTAAATGTAATTAAGTGTTCTTCTCCAAATTTAAACAAAGCATTACCTATACCTAAATCATAGGCTAATGCAAAATCTAAAATAGTTTTTCCCTCATTGTTTCGCAACCCAAATATACCCCCCATGGACCCTATCATAGTCTTCGTTACCCTCCTCTACATGCCCATTTAAATCCCCTACTATGATAACTTTTTCATTATGTGGATTGTTTGAAGTTTCTAAATCTTCCCAAAATTTAAGTTTAGTTGATTCATCTAGTCCTACCTGTGGTGCATGTACACTAAGTATGTTTATAGATTCTTTTCCTATAATAACTTTTATAACTATGATTCTATCCCATTTCCTAACTACTCCCACTACTTGTACTACCAACACTAAATGTACAATGATACCCATCTCATTCTTATTCTTATCTTTACCCGTATACCAAAATTTATATCCCGTGGTATCTAAAACGTTAGCTTTTCCCTACCCATTTAGTTTGTTGAAGACACATAATATTTTTGCACCTCATCCTCCTCATTGTTTATATTAATTCTATTGTTTTACCTGTTAAAGTTCCAATATTAATTCCAACTACCAATTCTATGAGTTTTTGTCCTTTTATAATTTTTCTTATTTTTCCTCCCAATTGTATGTGTGAACTCTTGCTCATTTTTCACTACACCCAAGTCCACATAGAGGTGCAACGGTCCTTAACGGTACACCACAGTCGAACTCTAGGACGTGGTCCATAAAGCGTGGAGTTTCCTAGCAAATTACACGATTTTTTATATGATTCATATCATGAGGTTTGACAAATGTTTTTTTACACTGGCTGTCAACCTAACACAACCCTCCTCTTTTTCCCTGGCTTGAGAAATGCTATTTACAGACAAACGAATTACCCTAAACATTCTAAGTTAGTGCTAGATGTGTTAATCCACACTAACTTCATAGCATCCAAATTGCTCTCTCTCCTTGTGTTAATCGGTCATAAATACATGCAAATGCAATATAATTCAAGCTTTTGTCGAAGAGAGAATCATGGAAATTATGAAAATGAGGGAGAAGGTGAATACTGAATTGTATCCTTTTATTAAACATTTCAACAGGTACCTGCATCTGCTCAAGCAGCTCTGCTTTGCTCTCATGCTGGTGACACAAATAATTAATTTCTTGCACAAATATGACGGAAGGAGCACTTTCCCGAGCCATTCTGAAAATATTTGAAACTCTCTTAGCCGTCCACTCTGACCAGTAGGGTGAAACACTGCATGAAAACAGCAGTTGGCACTTGGAAATTTTATGTTTGAGACAAAAAAAAGTCCTTTTATAAGAACAATTAAAAATGTAAACTTGTTTTCTCAAGCAAGAATGTGAAACTTCTGCTTTTGCATGTCATATGAAAATTGTTCAACTCCATAGAATCATTTAAGACTAAATAATAACAGCACAGAATACTAGCAATCCAGAAAAGCAAAGAGTTTATTATGATCGAAGCTGATACTTTTTTTATTATTCGACATAAAGACTACATGTTAATTACTAATGTATCAGAATCAAGTGCAATCCAAAGAGATGGATTAGGTTAAATTTATTAAAGAAAAGAATTCAATTCAAATCTGTGGTTGTACCAGAAAAATGTTGCATCTGCTTCGGTGGCAACTGCCTCGGCTAAATGTGCTTTTCCTGTCCCAGGTGGACCATATAAAAGAAAACTCCTCCAGGGCTGCCTCTTGCGTAAGACTAAAGAGTGTCAACTTTTTAGAGATCAAACAAAGAAACAAGTAGAAAATACCAAATTTTATCAGCAAAAGTTCAATAACATACTAACCCTCCATAAACGCTTGCTTAGCATTTTCCAACCCAACCACATCATTCCACTTGACATCAGGTTTTACACCCCTTGGATCAGCATTCAATTCAGTCCTTTTCGACTTTTCCGCATCCAATAAAGGCCGAATCTTCTCCAAACGGCTGGACCATTGTCTAAATTTTGCAGTAATAGCATCCTTCACTTCATCATTCAAATCGGATTCCAAGGAGAATCGAATATCACTGAGGGCAAGCTTATAGATGGTATATGCATCCTGAAGGTTTCCGGCCTTTTCCTGCCTTTCAGCCAACACTGCAAACAGGATCGCAAACAGGTGTGACGTCGACATTGATTAATTTCTTCCTTCCTGCTGAAGAAAAAGGATCAATTCAAGAATTTCAAGAGAAAAAAATGGGATTCGAAATGGCCTTGAGAGCTTTCTACCGATCTACAATGAGAGCTAGAAACATCTCATTTCTAAAAATATAATGTAACCTACGCACCCTTTTCTGCCTCAATTCTGGTGCGTGCTACGGTCAAAGGGTTCCAAATTTTGCGCGCTGAATTTTTCTTTCTGTTGGAGCATTTTAATAAAATACTATTTCTTTGAGAAATTTAAATCAATTTTAGTCTAAAAAATGTGGACCGAAGTACACTATGCAGATAAGTTACGTACCAAGGAAAGTCTGATTAAGCTGCGTAGCTCGTATAGGTCTTACTCTTGACCATAAACAAGTAAATTAACCTAAACTAATCTAACATGCAATTATCGAGGCAAGTAAAGAGAAGATTGAAACATGCGAATAATTAGGTAGAGCAAATAACCTAATCAGCTAAGTTTCAAGCAATATGTAAATTACAAGCATGCAAAATACATAAGGCAATAAAATGAGAGTACTCAAACTAATAATTTAAAAATATGAATACTATCTATTAATTTCGTAGATGGTCCCTATTTATAGGTTTGAGGGTATCCAAATTACAATAGGAAAAGAATAACTGAAAGCATCGAAAGTGGAAACCAATTAGAATTGGATTTTCCTTACAAACCAAGTCCTAAATGAACATGGACAATGAGCAACGAATTAAGTCACCTTTATATGAGTAGGTGGACGAAATTATAACCTAATTAGACTAGGAAAATAATTAGAATTGAAAAACAAATCAAGAGATTGATTTCTTTCAAACCAGAAACTTAAAGGAACTAGGTTTTGGTAGTTGCTTAATTCGTCTACCACTTGGATTGGCATATGAACGAAATTCATACTTAAAATAAGTAGGAATATAAATATAAATCCTATTCAAAAAGGGAGATCAAGAAGGGATCCTTTTTGGAAACTACCAACTTAATCTAGTTGTAACAAACTTGTAATAACCTAACCAACTTGTAACAAACTAGGAGTATGATTAGTAAACATGCCAAATTCTTATCCTTCCCCAAACCCAAAACCTCTTTTTCGAAAACCCTTGGTGAAGTGGACTTTAGGTTGGGCTTCTTGATGGGCTCGGCCGACTTGATGATGTGGAATGGACTCCATGGATTGGGTCAGCCCAATTGTAGTGGCGCATGGTGGTTTTGATGTAGGGAGCTTCCGAAACCTTCTGGAATCTCCCGGAATCATTTCGGAATCAAGAATTTCAAGATTTTCAAGATTCTTCAACATTCTACAAAATACGAAATTCATGATTTTCAAGAAAATCAAGAACTTCAAGAAACGTCTCTTTAAAGCCAAAGAACCTTCTGCCGTTTTCAAGAAACAACCATTTTCTTTATTGTGGAGAGTTTGGAGATGCATTGTCTTCAAGGATCATTTTGAATAGAATGACTATTTTACTCTTCCTGGCATTTTTCTCAAGGGTTTTGCCTTCAGGTTGGTTTTGTGGATTCTGACTCATAACGTGTGTTGTTTTAGCCCTGGATGTCCTCATCAAAAAGTGATTTGTTAAACATTTGCTACCGTTTTATTTCGGTTACAAAAGCAAGAGTTTATGATTTAATAGCTATTAATAATATTAATGGTAGGATTTGAAATGAAAACTAAATGCACGTTTAAAACAAAAGCTGAATTTTGGAGCATTATATACTTAATATCATAATGCAATTATTCATCAATGTTAATATTATGCCTTCAAATTGTATCCGTTTTGGTGCATTTCATCATCATCCGTTTCAGTCATCAATATCATTCAACATTCTTCCTATTGTTTAAGAACCGTTTTAAGCATGTTTGTAGCACTGAGATTATGACCGAATTTAAGAGAATTCAGCTCTTTAACCTTTGCAACCAATATATATATATATATATCAGAAGTTGTATGCCGTGCAATGCCCGACATTTGCTTAGTAATATTATTAAGTTATAGTTATCCTTTGAAGTTAAGTCTTAAAAAGAATATGAGATAAGTTTAGAATTTGGTTATACTTATGTGATGTATATGACACATAGTTCTAAATATATACAATGGAAGTGTATGTATTAGGTTAGATGCAAGAGAAGCAAACATTTTTCCATCACATAAGCTAATATTTTACCAACACACAGAAGAGGAGATATGATTCGATTTTAGAGGCAATGATTTATTGAAGGAAAAAAAAATTAAGAAAAAAATCATACAGAGGAAAACAAATCAACATTAATAGAAAAGATAATCCTAGTCTATGTAATTTCGTAACGGACCATATAACACCCTTAAAGAATCTAGCCTCATCCCGAGCTTTAAATTATTAAGATAATGTATAATTAGTGATAGATAAAATTGCTCAGTCGTCAATGGTATAAAAGAAAGTCATAAATCAACAATGATTGTGAAGTGACATTCACCGAATCACAGTATTATTTATTTCACAAAGGTTACTTGCGATTTCTTGGCATAAGCTCCAGAATTACTTTTAAAGAAATTAAAGAAAAAGTATTAGAATGAACAAAAATGTGATGATAACAAAAAACTTGATGTAGTATTACATAAAAAGAAGAATAATAGGGATATGTAATGTTAAGGAAAGTGATTTAAAACATGTTGCTGAACATTGGTGACAATTTTGCAAGGTAGCTAAAATCCTGAATGACAAAATAGAGAACTTACACTATTTTTCTAAGTATACCTTCATCACCCACCCAAACCATACGAAAATCGAAGATACTGATTCAGTTTAATTTCCATTCCCATCAATGGATATGGAAAAATTTTATTGTTAAATAGATAAACTGGATCATTAATAACCTCATTAAAGTGCGTAGGTGGTAAAGAATAATTTAGACATAGTGGGGGAAGTAAAAGGACACTGTTTTGCATCAATTAAAGATGTCTCTACTAATTATGTTAACCTAAAATTGATTATTTTTTATCTTGTCATTCGATTTTTTTTTATTGAGGAATATGGTTCATCTTTCTTTATTTTGCATACTTGACAAATGAATATTATAATTTTGAGGAATTAATAATATAAATCAAGAACAAAACTATTTGCAATAATTTCTAGTGGTGCTATTATTAGCAGTGATAAAAGTCAGAAAGAGGAACAACAAATATTAATTAAGGTATGACTCTTGATATTTTTTTCAACTTTAATGCCAAAAAATTACATAGTCTAATCAAATGTTAATTTTACCTAACATACATGTGAATATTTGAAATTTTATTATACATTGCCTATAAAAAAAAATTTCCATGTAGTAGCCACGTGACATTTGGATTTCAGTCCTATATTAATTTATATTATATAAGGTAAAAATAAAGGATAAAATTACAATTTGTTTCCTTTTGAAATTGAGATGAAATTGAGATTTATAAAATCACATGTTCTCAAATAATTTTTTAACAATGAAATTATTTTAAAATATAGGAAGTATATATTTAAAAAGTAGGAGTAGGTCCAAATTATACATTTAATAATATGATTTATAAGGTATTCATTTATATTTTATATATTTTTTAATCTATATTGAAATCTAAACAAATAAGAAAATTTTATTTTTCAACATGATTAAAATATTTAATATTATTATTTCTTTAAGTGGAGAAGATGAGAAGGCATATGTAATTATTAGATTGCTTACTTATTAAAGATCCTGCCAACATGGCATCTATGTGGCACATAATATAAAATAAATATTAAATATTATCCTTATGTGGCAGTCACATGGCAACCTCATATCAAACCTTTGTTACTTTCTATTATATAGGGTAGATATATGTCTGTGTGTGTGTGTGTGTGTGTGTGTGTGGGGTATGCAAGTAAGGAGAGCAACTATTTTTATGTATTTCTAAATGCCTTACAATTCCCCCTAAAAATATAGCTATGGTAAGTGAGAAATAGGTGTTACAAGAGTTGGTTATATTTTAAAATGGTTGTGTGAATTGTTAGGAAAATATAGCGAGTGTGCTGAACTATTGTATCCTGGTGGTGACAAGTTTTGACAAGTTTTGACAATTCTATTGCACCAAAGATAGTTCTTTGCAGAATGGTTTGAATCATCTAAACATAGCAACTACGTGCCTTAACCCTTCTACATTAGCTTGGCTAACGAATTATCTGTTATATTTTTCTTTGTTTGTGCAGGTCACTTGTGCGAGTTGTAACAACAATTTTAGGTGATTCAAACTCGTTATAGAGTCTACCTCTAATTCTTACGCAAGTGATTTGAAGTAGCCATTCCGAGCCCATGCTACAAAGGCTTTTCTAAGCAGAATCGAAAATAATGTCGATGTGGTTTTCTAAAAGATTTGAGGTATGGATTAATTGAAAAATAAAATACATATGGTAAGAACATGAGTAAAATGTTTATGCATGAAAAATCTTTTGTTGACGTTGAAAATCTCTTATGCGTTTATGAGGTATGTGCATAAAGAGAATATCATGAGTCATGAGACATTGCAATCATCTTTCTTAATCTAATAGATTTTATTGTTCTTACAACATTTTACAATCTAATTGATGGTTCTGATATGAGTTATTATTACGCTCTTATAAATTTAAAAATTAAAATTAAAATGCCTCTGATGGCGGTGTTTTTTGTTTTTTAGTTTTTGAATCTCATTTCAAATAATTAGAGTAAAAAAATGATTGCATACTTTGACTATAATGGATTCAAAACTTTGATCTTCAATGAGGTCTAATATATTATAAACTTTTTGATGTGGTGTTACAAACTTTTATTTATGATGAAAAGTCATATTAGATTCATTAAATGAAATTTTTGTGCTTTGATATAATTTCATGTTATACCAGAATATGCATATGAAATTATGTGTTACTTCTATTGAATCAATTAAAGAATAATACAAGAGATTAGCAAAAAATACTGATGCATATAAATTGTATTGTTAATATAATTTGTGAAGCATATATGAAAAATATCCCTTTAAATTTAAAGCATTGTGAGTATATGATGAATCTTTAAATGTGTTGCTATTGCTACAATATGTATTATTAATTTAATATTATATTTATAGAGAAATAAGATTAACAAATTTTTTACGATTGCAATCATGATGGTGTGACCAAATGCAATTGTGCGATTATGCATGTATTTGATATTATTGCCAAATTGATTCTTTGCAAATACCATTTTATACTCTTCACATGCAAGGTTTGGAGTTTTTAATTGGTGATGAAAAATTAAATTGTATATGTTTTTATATATGTACCCCATATATCACTATGTCAAATTATTGTATAAATTTATAATTTTAATTGTGATGAAAAATAAGAAATAGTTGGGGTACATTTAACACATATTAATAAAATTATTTCTCTTGTGAAAATATTATATTTTGCATTATAAACCATGAATGTTTTTTCTTTTGATTTTCATATAAGAAAACCTTTGTAAGGGTATCAATATAATCCCAACATTTATATTTAACATAAATTTTCTGTTCTGGATGAAGATATTCCTTCTCTTTTAAAGTTGACAGTCCCCATTCTTCAGCAGATTTTACTAAAATTATAAATATTTGGGGCTGCAGAAAATGAAGTAAAATGTGATATTTCACAAGCTCCTGAATATTTCAGAACATTTTCATAATATGATCTTTGTTTATAAGATGTTTCAGCATATGATGCTAAATCAAGATACTAGTGCATTAGCATCCAAGAATCATTGATCCATTGTAAATCTTTATTTTTCAAAAGAAGTATTACCTCTTTATGAGAATTTTCTTGATAAGAAACAATATTATCTTCATTTTCTTCATCACCAGTTATTTTGGCATATGAAGGAGAGGTATTACCTTCTTGCTATTTCTTTTGGTTTATGAACTGTAAAAACTCCTTGTAAAAAGGATCTTCTGAGGAAATAATATTTCCTTTTGAACTTGAAGCAATAGTTTCGGCTATAAGCCGTTTGTTTTCATGTTGAGCAAGGATATTACCCTTGCCTCCTCGACCTCGATAGGGGTTAGAACCCCTTCCTCGTGGTATCATGATCCTGCATAGATTTATCAAATTAAGGTCAATCATTTAAATATTCACGAATTAAAAAATCAAGGAGACTATTTTCTTCACCCTTTTTGTAATGAATTTCAAAGTCAAAATGGGCTAACTGTAACTGCCATCTAGCAAACATTTGCTTAGAAACATCATGCTTAAAATATTTATTAAACATATATTTAGCAGATTTACAATAAGTTTTTATAATAAACTTTTGATTATATAAATCATCTTGGAATTTTAAAACACATTTTACTATTGCAAGAATCTCTTTAGCAATAGTAGCATAATTCTTTTGGCTATGAGACAATTTTCCTGAATAATATCTAACAAGAAACTCTTGTTTAGTAGCAGGACAAATTTGTTTAAGAATTCCTCCATATCCTATATCAGAGGCACCTGTTTCTATAATTTTATTCCAATTTGGATTTGCTATCATTAAACAAGGAAGAGATTTTACGTTTTATTTTATTTTTCTTACAAATTCTGGATTGTATGACTCCAATTATAGATTGTTTCCAATTTAAATTTCTACCATCTCTTAAAGTTGCTATAAAACTTTCTTGTAAATTATCCAGGGTCAAAGGTTTGAACGCAATTTGAACTAAACCAATATGTAAAAATTTATGTGCAAATCGATGTGTATTTATATCATCTTAGTTTAACACTTCTTTAAAAATGAATTTAACTTGGAAGAAAGACACTATTAAAAACAGTGTTAAAACAGAAACAGATTTACTATTAAATCTAAATCTTCTTAATAAATGGACAATTCCATATGTGGAACCTACGGTCATATACCAAATCAGATTTTTTAATAAAATAGGTCTAAAAAAAATATGTAAGACCACAAAAGAATAATATATGAAATTATTACGATGTTGAATTATGTCACGAGTTTGCTATATATTCATAGTTTATGTGATTCAAAGTAGTCACTTTATGACAAAGTGAAAATAAAAATAGTAATTTTGAATTTGATTTATATGAGAATTGTGAGATATTGATTAACTATATTTTGAGTATTATAGAGTGTATTTTACTTGAAATTTTAGTATGCATTAATATGTGATGTAGTATAAAAGTGGTGGGGGTTACTTTTTGCAATGAATTTTTGCAAATTGTTTTATAACAACCATGATCAAATTTTTGAGAAATTTGTAAATAATGTGAATTATAATTTTCAATAATTATTTGAGAATTATTATATATTTGATTCACTTAATATTCCAAATGTTTGACTAATGAATATTTGATGAGAAAATATTTTTTAATGCATCTAGTTGTGCTGTGAAAATTTTCTTGCAGCATAAAATTTTTGAGATTGACTAAATGGTTCCTAGTAGTAAAAAAAGACTATTGGCCATTGAACAAAATTGAGAAATGCAAGAAAAATAAATTAGTAGAAACTACTGGTCATCTTTATGATGATTCCTTTTAGTGAGGCTACTGACTACTCAAAAACCAATTAGTGTTGGTATGTGGGTCAAATATGTAGAGGTATATAAACTTTTATATGTCTTGAGTTGATGATTAAAAATTTTATGAGATATTTTCACCAACTTTTACTTAAGTGATCATTGGTGAAATATTATTGCTTATGCAAAAGGTTGGGCTTTTCATAGTGCATGGCATTATTTTAAATGTTAAATGCCAAATATTCATGGCTTTGCCAATATGAGAATGCGCAAATAAATCCAGATCTGGTGCAATGACATGAATGTACCTTGAGAGGGATGAGACTGAAGTCCACTTTAAAAATACAAAATCACGTGTAAGGATACCTAACCTAATGATTAGAGATCCCAAGGGCTAGGTTCAAAGGAAAAAACGAATTCATGGTGATTGTAATTGTATGCACAAATTATTAAATGTTCATCCCTGTGGTACGTGTGCATACATCTTGTAATGATGATTTGAGGGGTGTGGCATAAAATGCCCTTAATGAAATCTATATCTCTTACAAGTGGGGTGTCAGAATTACAGGATGACCCTCATGGATTTCACCTACATATGTGTGAGGGTGGGACCGACCTGAAGGGACTAAGGACTTAGGGCCCGTTTGATAAAAATTAATACTTATATCTGAATGTTTAATGGTGAAACTATAATGCTGAATTGATTAAACACTTGACATCTTAATGCTGAAATATATTTTCTGAACCTCTGAATCATAATGGTTAATCACTCAATTTTATTTGATAAATATGTTGTTCTTAATGTTGAAATCTTAAAAATGTACCCTTTTACCCTTACGTTATTTTTTGCATTTATATATGCAAAATATCAAATTTTATAATAAGACATAAATTATGATTAATGAAAAATATATGAAAAAAAATTAAGATAAAACAAATTAAATTGAATGATTAAAATACAAAAATAAAATAAATTATCACAATTCATTAAAATTTCTAAAAATGAAAAATAAATCTACTTTTGCAGTCTAAAAGAAATTAAATATTTTACAATAAAACTCGTATATAATTAATAAAATTATATAATTAATATAAAACTATCGTACAAATGAGATCTATAAAAACATGTAAATGATATGACTTATTAAATAAAATTTTAATACCAAATTAATAATAAAATACAAATCATATTTTAGTTGAGAATATTATGATGAAAAACTTTAAAAAACGTGGTATGCAAATGAAGAAAAAAAACATTTATTAAAAAATAAATATTTATAGTTAAATCACTATGAATAAATAAAAGGGGTAGTTTTGGAAATCAAATATGAATTACTTAAATAATTATTACGTGGACAATTATGATATAAGCAATAAGCTAACTTTTTCTGCTAAATTTTTCTAAGGAAATAAGCAGTGCTTAAATGATTAAGATGTTTGAATTTTTGTTATCAAACACATTAAAAGTCATTATTGCTTAATCCAATAATTTTAAGCAGTAAGTGATGTTATCAAATAGACCCTTAGCCTCTTATACACATGGAAAACTGGGATAAGCACAAGGCCAAATATGTCAGTTTGAATAACTCATAGAGTACACCTAAACTATAGTGTATGTGGTACATTCTTTTATATCTCTATAGCAGTCATAGTTCAAGACCGAAGTTCACTATGACTGGTATAAGAAATTATCCTAACACGAAATATAGGTTCAAGGCATTGCCACCTATGTGAAGCACTATAGTTAGTTTCTTGCCATAAAAAAAGTTATATTTTACTAAAATGAGTGGGGGATTATTGGAGCATTTTAATAAAATACTATTTTTTTTGAAAAATTTAAATCAGTTTTAGTCTTAAAGTGATTTGCTAAAATTTTGCTACCGTTTTATTCTACAAAAGCAAGAGTTTATGGTTTTACAGCTATCATTTTAATACTATTAATTGTAGGATTTGAAATGAAAACTAAATGCACGGTTAAAACAAAAACTGAATTTTGGAGCATTATATACTTAATATCATAATGCACTGATTCATCAATGTTAATATTATGCCTTCAAAATTGCATCCGTTTTGCTGCATTTAATCAATATCATTCAACATTCGTCCTTATTGTTTAAGAACCGTTTTAAGCCTGTTTGTAGCACTGAGATTATGACCAAATTTAAGAGAATTCAGCTCTTTAACCTTTGTAACCAATATATATATATATATATGTGTGTGTGTGTGTGCGTGTGTGGGTATGCAAGAAAGGAGAGCAACTATTTCTATGTAGCTCATGATGCTTTACAACTCTCGAAAAATATAGCTATGGCAAGCGATTACAAGAGTTGGTTATATTTCTTAATGGTTGTGTGAATTGTTAGGAAAACAGAGCGAGTGTGCTGGGTTGTTGTATTCTAAGGGTGACAAGTTTCAACACTTCTGTTGCACCATAGATAATTCTTTGCAGAAGGGTTAGAATAACTTAAAGATAACGACTACGCGCCTTAACCCTTCTACATTAGCTTGGCTAACAAATTATTTGTTATATTTTCTTTGTTTGTTTTATTGTTTTGCCGGTCACTTGTGCGAGTTAGAATAACACTTTCTATTTTCATTATTATTATTATATTAATTAATTAACAAATCACATAAATTTTCTTATATTCATTTGGGGAGCCCTTTTCATCAAACAGTTGTGCTTTCTTCCTAAAGTTTTGAGCTTTTCCCTTCGCTGCCATTGCGTGCAGACGTGGTTTTGGCCTTTTTGCTTGCCTGAAGCCATCCGATTTGAAACGCTGCCTTCTCGGACAGTTATTAATCAGTGCTAACATATCTTCTCGAACAGCAGCCTTAACATTGGCCTGCAATAAAAGTACAGGATTTCTTCTTGCGAGAGAGAAGCTGGAAAATGGGAACACCCTCAAATCTTCCCTTTGGAAGTTTATCCTTTATTTCTCTTCCAGTTCTTGCAACATTAGGCGACTTTGCATTCATTCTCCATTCACCGATTCTTAATCTTGTTAGGTCTCTTTCATTTTTTTTCCGAGTTTGATTAATTAGGTGACATAATTATTGGGTTTTGGTAAGGATGGTTGTTAGAAGTAGTCTCAAGTTTGTTTCGCTATCATTTGAATTATTTGTTGTGGGAATTCTTGGTCTTCTAAAGTGTGGGACTGTTGGATTTTGCTCCAATCACCAAATTTTGCATGTTTCTTTATTAAGGTTTTGGAAAATTGGGAAAAACTTATGGTAGTTTAAAGAAAACAAGTGTGCCTTATATTTATCGCAAAGTCGCAATGTCTTCTATTTATCCATTTAATTCTAGAAAATGTGTTGGAACAACTCCAGGTGTTTCTTTTCTTCTCATAGTTTTAGCCTAATTGAGAAAGAGGTGCATTTCTGCCTGCTCTCTTGAAGGTGGTAGATTAAAAATTAAAATGCTGTTCTTCTCAATTAATTATGAAGAAACCATACCATAGTTGAAATATATATATATATATATATATATATATATATATAGTATGGTATGTTCCTGTTTTATGCTTTACATTGGCATGCAATCTGACCTATAGTGGCTTTCCTTTAATCTCTTTTAATTTTGTACAGTTTTCTCTTATTTCCATTATTTGTTTTCTGCTCATCTTCAGGTTTTTAGTTATCATTTTTGAGAAAGATGTACCTTTATACACAAAAGGATTTGACTGGAAATGAATATATGCATTTCATGATGCAGGGGAGTTATGTAAGGCTGAGGCTTTGTTCTCTTTGTGACTTAACTTGAGAATTTTTTGTTTTTGGGAAGGAAATTTTTTGGAAGAAATTTTCTTTTGGAAAATTATGCAGGAGAGACATAAAAATGTGCAATGGTTATGTTATTTTTTGAATTTATGTGAGTGGAGATTTTGAAATAATTTTAAAATTAAAATTTTAAATTGAGTAGAAATTGAGGTTGTTTCTTTTTGTAAGATTTTAGAACAAAAAGTGATGATTTTCTTAGAGTGGGAATGAAAAAGAACAGAGCCTCAGAGTACCCAAAATATATACGTGAATTACACACTTTGTTGATTGGACTACAAAGATATGGGGTACATTTTTTTTTCTTTTTCTTTTTTTCCAAATTACAGTTTTAATTACCTCCCTCAAGTTTTGTTAAAATGGCCAGTCTAGGGACTAACGAAGTCATTATCTCAAATTACAAATATTTTTTTGAATTTTCTAACAATTACAGTTTCCTCAATCTTTTGAGTTTGGTGAAATTACAAATACCCCATCTGAAGACAAAAAATGAACTTAAATTTTGTGGATGATATTCTCGTTTGAGCTACCTTTCTCGCTCATCCCTCTACTCAAATTTAGTACTAGTTCAACCATAATGGGACCACACAAGAACTCCATATATGTAAACGTAAGCTAATCTCTCTCTTTCTCTCTCTCTCTATCCGATATTTAAATAAATAATAATTATGTAATGTATAATATTGCTTCTTAATTCTCAAACTTTGGAAAAGAGAAACGAAAAGTTACAATCTACAACAAAATTACTACTGTTGTTTGGACAAAATATCAGATATGTAAGACTGACAATTTAAGACAATCAGTGAGGTTGAAATTGTAATTTACAAGCAAAGTATCATAAAAGTAGGGGAGTCAACATTGTATACTTCGGAAAATAATTAATTTTTTTGCAAAAAAATTATGAAAAAAAAATCATGAAACAAGAGTGTATAGAATAAATTTCCCTTTATTTGGGTCAAACGGGAAGCAATGTTTTCACATTACTTGGCTCAATTTGAAAAGCAAGGCCTAATTTTGAACGCGGAACATTGTCCCACGATTTGTACCTTAATTCTTATCGAACCACTTTTCAATTCATGATTAATGCAATAAGCCTCTTTAAAACTTTTAGCGTATCGAAAAATTATTTTCTACATATTCTTCGTATAAGGCGTGTTGTGTAACCTGTTTAATTTTAATAACAAAAGTGTAAATTGCTCCGCTCAATTGATTAGCGGAGATTCTATTTAGAGGGACAATGCTCTGCTCAATTGCTTAGCGGAGATTCTATTTAGAGTTAGTGTAATCTGCTCACTACTACAAATTGGAGCTGTACCAACACCCCAAAAGTGATGCTTTAGGCCCTAAAAGTGTTATCTTAGGCCTAAGGCATCACTTTAAAAAGTATCTCTTAAAGTGATGTTACCTTAGGCCTAAGGTAACACTTTTTACCTTTTATACAACATTTTTTCAAAGTGTAGCAATAGGTAGCTTATGTAACGTTTTTTTCCTCCCTAATGCAACCCTTTTTCACCCTTGATGCAACGCTTTTTGGGGCTGTTGCAACGCTTTTGGGCTGATGCAACGCTTTTTTGGGGCTGATGCAACGCTTTTCGGGGCTGATGCAACGCTTTTCGGGGCTGTTGCAACGCTTTTCGGGGCTGTTGCAACGCTTTTCGGGGCTGTTGCAACGCTTTTCGGGGCTGTTGCAACGATTTTCGGGGCTGTTGCAACGCTTTTCGGGACTGTTGCAACGCTTTTTGGGCTGATGCAACGCTTTTTGGGGCCGTTGCAGCGTTTTTTGGGACTGTTGCAACGCTTTTCGCCCCAATGCAACGCTTTTTCACCCCAATCCAACACTTTTATGCATCTGTAACATTTTAATACAAATATAATATTATTGCCCATATGGTATCATTTATTCAAATCCACTATAAAATTGATAATCCAAATGCTCGTATTACAAAAGTATTCATAGAGTTCTATATACTATGATTACAAAAGTATTCATAGAGCACAAGACTTCAAAAAGTCAATTAAAGAATTTAAAGCGCTTTAAATCTTGAGCTTCACTTAAGAAAGTCTCACTTTTAAACCTGAAAATTTTCACAAACAAAATGAAATAGACAATTAGACTCAGGGTTATCATATCCTCTCCACTAATTAAATTTCGTAGTTAAAAATAACTGCCGCCAGGCCCAATTTTCACAGTTGGTGTATAAAACAATAACATACTAACCTCAAACTAAGCCTTAAATGTAAACTAAAATAAAAGCAGTATGCAAACTTAGAGTTTCCATGCAATTTTTAGAAATGTTTACTTGAATCTTTACTCCAGTCATTAGTCAAGCTTTAGTCTGCTCAATCATCTCGCATTTTTAGGCACTAGGGACTTTTTACAATTATCAGATAGTACATCAATGTTAAAAGATATAATTGGAGTGGAAGGCTGTAAACTATAATGGTAATTTGCACCTCTCTTTTAAGTCTCACAACGACTACTACCACACTATTCAATAAGCTGCATAAAGCTTTTCTCCAAAAACTAACTGGAACAAAAGCCAAGTTTTAAAGCCACATATCAAATGCTGAAACATGTTTCAGAATGTCTCTTACCATTAATTCCACTTAAAACAGAGACAGTGACATCCCTAGCTCCTTCTTCGTAAACTTTCTGACTCGAGCAAGACGGATCAAATACCTTATCTGTACAAATAACCACAGGAGAGACAAACCATTAATGTTTAGAAAATCATATCTTCAAAAAAACTCAACTTAGTTTCCATACCAAATGTATAGGGTCCACTAGGTCTTTCATTAATCAAATTCTTCGAAGTGATTGTATGTTGATCAGGGAATTCCCAAGCAACAAGATCATAAGCAGCCTGCTCTTTCGCGCTAAGTGGCCTGACCCTAACAGTCACAAGTATCTTCTCCTCGCAGGTTTTAGGAGCACCACCCGGCGTACATGCCGGAGTTCTCCTTATCCTTGCAGGAGACGGTTTTACTGGGGTCCCAAATCTCATTTTGACAAGTTATATTTCTGCAAAAAATCACTAAAACCATCAGAAAACGTCCACAGGCCGAAAATCAGAATATCACAGCATATGGTATCCTGTTCTTTGTAAGTCAACCATTATACCCTGGGGCAGCAAACTTTATCCAATAAACATGGGTTCAATTTCCAATTTTACTTCTGCTTGAGATTTTTGTTCAGTTACTTCAGATTTTTGTGAATGTTGAATTATAGTTAATGATTAATTAGCAAACATGCATGCATGGTAGCTTTTGTTTGTTGAAGAAAATCTTAGGATTGGTTCTATCATAATTCAGTAGCCCTTTTCCAAATATTTTTGTTCTATCATAATTCAGAAAGGGAAGTCTGGGAAAGGTAGACATTTCTCTAAGCAAGAAGAAACAAGCTTGCTAGTAAAATTTCATTAATGTGCGCAAATCAATGGAGAGTAGTATCTCAAAATACAAATTGACACTGTTATGAGTTGTTTCTTCCAGACAAACTGGAGAAGATTTCATGCGGTGACTGTCTATAAACAGCAAAAGAAATCAAATCTTATCTTACAGAGTCTCTGGAGAGCTAGAGTAGCAAGGAAGGAGCTTCGAAAACTGAGAATGGTGAGTTTAAAATTTTCAAGAATTTGCACAATGTATCCTTTCACGAAACAAGGAGGAACATTTACCAAACATGTTGCAGCCAATGACTATCTCGTATTCAAATTTTTACGCATTGAAAACTCCATTGCAGGCTGCAAGGGATGCAGGAGCATTGAAGGAAGCTAAGGACAAGCTGGAGAAACGCGTAGAGGAGCTGACATGGAGACTAGAATTTGAAAAGCACATAAGGGTAGGATATTGTTACTCTAGTTCTATCCTCAAATCTTGTCAAATGAAGATGTTAAACTTTGAAATTGAATGGGTAATTCTGTACCTATTTTGATCATTAACAAGTTGGGCCAGTTTCAGAATTTTTGTGAAGGAAAAGCATGTAACAAACCAGTCCAATTAAATATCATTGAACTCATGGCAAATGTTACAGGTTGATCTTGAAGAAGCCAAGGGGCAAGAGATTGCAAAACTGCAAAACACACTACATGAACTGCAAGCAAAGCTAGATGAAGCAAATACAGCAATAATTCTGGAGAAAGAAGCTGCAAAGCTAGCAATTGAGCAAGCTCCACCAGTCATCAAGGAGGTACTGATCGTTGACAACAGCAAGGTGGAGCAGTTAACAGACCAAAATGGCAAACTCCAGGTAAAAAAAGAATAAAAAACTCGGTACAGAGTTTAGATTTTCGGATGTAATAAATTAATACAGCAATAAGAAGACAAAGACTACATTTTCTGATGTAATAATCCCTATGTTCATATTCTCATGAATTCAATACGCACCACCTTTCCTGTTAGCTAATAATCATGAGAAATTACACCTTAATAGCTAACACTCTATCAAAGCTCTCAGTAGAACTGTCAAATTTGCCAATAATACCAAATAGAATCTACTCAATTCCAGGCAATAGTAGCAATCATTCAACAAAAGAAGGCACAGCATAAAATGCCAAGATGTTGCACCCAATTTGTCAATAACCAATAGGCATAAAATACAGACCCAAGAAACTTTATAATAGTAACAAAGTTGATTCCAAACTATAACTATTCACCACAAATTACAAGAATACCGTGGGAGAATCCTATGAGATCTACAAAACCCAGCCCAAGAACAAAGATACCTCACACCCGGAAGAACAAATACAAAAGTAAGCAGTAACCTTAGCCATCACAAATTTGGCACATTAGATACTTTAACATAAACACGTAGGCCTTTAAACTTCACCAACAGATTCTAAAACAGAGTGGGAGGATGAAAGTTGTATTTGAATGATGAAAGTTGTACAGCAAGGAACAGACAAGTTATATTGAACATCGATGATTTTGAACATGCAGTTACCCAGTTCCAAGCAAAATGTACGAAGCCTAACTCTTAACACTAACTTGCACAGCAGAACACGCTTAACGTAGTACAGATACTGGCTCTACTAGATACCTGAATCAGAGTCCATTATTCCAAATGGAGACAGTATAGAAGAGGTCAACAGACACTTTTTGCGAGTTTCAATTTTCTCTAAGCAATTACCCAGTTCATTCTTTATTACCAATGCTGAAGCAATGTAAACCCATCAAGCATCCCAACAGGACAGTAACTAGTTATGGGTCATTATAGAATGATGCTAGGGAGCATAAACATAAGACATGAAAATGCTCAAAAAGAGTTTAGTTCCACAAAACTATGTGGGTTACCTGTCTTTTTTTGTTGAGCAACTGAGTCCTTGCCTTATTGAGACCCGAATTCGGTGATCTGTACCACCGCTGAAATAAAGCAAAATAATGTTTTGTTAGAACACAAGTGCTCAATTTTGCATATTCTTACAAATTTAAAAAACATAATAAAAAGGGATGATGATGCAAGGGGGAGGGTTGAGGTGGTGGTAAAAGAGGAGGTCATGGGTTCAAACCTTGTGAGTTGCAAAAGTTATATAAAATTATTATAAAAAAAAAGTTTTAAAAATGAAGCAATCAAGCTAATAACCTCTGAAACTAAGTCCCAGAAAAAAGACTGGAGAGAATAGAAAACCCGACTGATAGCAGGGCAGTAAAATATTTCAAGCCAATGAAGCGAACTAATCATAAGTTTTACTCCCACTATGGGAGTCAGCTATATGGATTATACTCGCCATAATTGAGACAATTTGTAAGAAGGCAACAACTAAAAGGAAATATATGCATACACACCCACACGCGAACAACCAACTGCATTGTAGGAATGAAATAAGGCATCTTTTTGGCATTGTAATATGGGGGGGGGGGGGGGGGGGGGGGGAGGGGACACCAAAACATTACCTTTTCACTGGCAGACAGCCGATGCTCAACAGCCCCGAGAGACTTCTTGGGAGTAAAATCAAAAACATCATGGAGAAAGTCATTCTCCTATTTCCACATCATAGACAAAAAACATAATATTAAATATCCATTGAGCAAATATTTAAATGAATCAAGCAATAACTTTTTTTTTGGTCAACTTTGAACAAAACCAGGATTGGAATCAAAATTTACCTGCATATGTTTAACAAATCCTCCACCAAGAAAATGCTTCAGAAAATTCAACTGTCAAAACAAATAACTGTCAGTGTTCCCAACCAAAACTTGCATGCAAATGCCAGACAAACCAAAAGACAAGCTACCTGGATCAATTGAGCCCATGATGCTGTATTCAAATACTCTCCACCAACTTTTGTAGTAGTCTCTGGGTTATATCCATCCTAACATGATTTAAAGAAAGCTGATATAATTCATTACCATAACTTAGCAAGTAACAGAATAACATGAAAGTTAAAATAAATTTGAAAAGGAAGAATAAGAAGAGGCATATTGTACCTCAAGAAAGTCCAAGATATCACGGAAAGTATTTCTCTGATTATTGAGGTCTTTTTTGGCAGCCCCTTTGCCAGCAGCCTCAGCAGCAAGATCCTTCACTTGGTTTAGGATTTTAGCCCTTAACCCCTGAATATGCATCAGCCCTCGAGACTTGTCAGCTTCGTTGTTAGAGCTTTCACTAGATGCCTTAATAAACTTCTCCAAACTTCCTATCTCAAAAATCAAAGCAAGGGCTTCACCAGCTCCAATGCGCACTGTTCTGTCTTCCTTGTCCAGTAAAGTAGAAAGGTACGCAATCGACCTGCATCATATAGAACACTTAAGATGCTTTTTTATACCAATAGAAACAAATTTTACTCCTTCAAGTACTTGCAAGCATAGTCCTTCTACATGGACATCAAAACCCTGTTGCACTAGGAAAACAAGGATATTCTAACATGCATATATGCACCTAGCAGTAGTAGCTGAAACCAATTTTAAAACCAGAAAAGCAACAAGGAAGAAGAAAATGGAGAAAGAAAAACATACTCTTGCCAACTCTTTGGATTAAGAGTCAATCCATCCACAGTGGTAAGAAGGAATGACCAAGCAGACACTACTGTTGCTATCACTAGCGGTGAAGGCTTTGCTGATAAGACCTGAATTAAGGGAACAAGACATTACTAGTGAACCAGAAAGTTAAATAGAGGTCTTTACTGATTAACTGACCATAATTATTGAACAACTAGAACTTTGATTAATCACTCAATCAGATTCATGCCCTTTTTCAGCTAGCTAACCTTCCTAACAAATATTAAGTCCTAAACAGACTGCATTTTACAAAATGAATGGTAAAGTATAATTACACATACATTTGGACCCAGTTTTGGATGTGCAACTTGCCACATGACTTGCATAGATTTCTCAGTCTGCTCCAGCTCTACGGCACCAACAAAATAATAATTGCCAAACACTCCAGTAACTGAAATCATAGTTAATTTCAGTAAGCCAACACAATTTACCAAAATTAAATTGATTTTAAATATAAAACATTAACCATCATATGCACGCACCGATGACATTTTAGAAATTTCTGTTCGAGATTTCAGGGCCTCAGAGATTGGGGAGATAGACTCTTCCAAAATTTCTTGAGCTTTGGCCCCGGGACCAGTTGTCAAAGCCAAAAGTCCTACAAAGCAGAAAATAGCTGACATCATAAACTGAACACCCAATGAAGAATGCGTAATTGAAATAGGGTTATAAGGAATATACCAATCAAGTGAGCTGCCATAGCTGCCTCTTTCGAAGTTAAGTTCACAAAGCAATTCCGTTCGATGGAGACTAAATGGAGCGAAGGATGATGGCTGAAATTCAATTCATCACATTACCGATTGAAATCGAAAATGACCTTCGAGACTGAGAGAGTTTGCATCGCATCACATTACCGATTGAATCGAAGATGACACCGTTGGTTACAGAGAGAAAGCCCTAGGTTTCTGCAAACTTGATTGGGGAGAAATGAGATAGAGACGATGCAAATTTGATTGAGGAGAAATGAGATAGAAACCTTCCGATCAGGACTTCAGCTCTGTTTTAGGGATTGGACTGGAATGCTGGACAGGAAATCCTTCCGGAGTGACAGCAAAATTGAAGGAAATGGAAGGTGAAAAAGTTTAAGACAAGAGTTACATGAAACTCGATAACTCGGATTCTTAAGACAAGAGTTGGATGTATTTTGTTGGAAGACGAAGAGAGATACAGGCAACCTCCGGCAAGATTTTCTATCGGAACCGTGACTGGGTAAGTGTCAGTAGCGGAGGTGGTGGCGGACTGGAAAGCTGCTTCGATGGCCGTGAGTTCTTGCTCGGTCAAATTCTCTTTCTTTAGTTTTGAAGAATAGGCACACAAAAATATATTTAACAAAATGGAATCTGCAGTTTTAATTTTTCTGAGAGATACGGATTTTTTTTCAACTTGAGTCCCATTAATTCTGATCAACGGATTGTATTTTACGCTTCTTAATTAAGATCCACTTAATTTGTAGGTTGCAGAAAATGGATGCTGTTGAGGTCAATAAACTTTGGATCAATTTTAGATTTCTTCTAATGTTGTAATTTGTAAATGGATGCTGTTAAGGGTTGTTTTTTTTTTGGAGGGAATTTCTTTATGAAAAATTGTATAAGAAACAAAATAAAAAGTGTATGATTGATTTAATTGTTTTTCATAATAATGGTAGTGTTATTTTTTAGGGAATTTTAAATTTTAAAATTAGAATTTAAAGGTGTAATTTTAATAAAAATAGTGTAATTTTTCCTTTAAAAAACTAGATAAAAAAGAGAAGGAAAAAAAAGTGTTTATAAATTAAAAAAATAAAACAAAAATCATATTGATAGCAAGAGAGGAGAATTAGCCACACAAAAAAAAGCTAAACAAGTGTTGCACTAGATTAAGAAAGCGTTACACTAGCCTTATAAAAGAGATGCAATAGTTTAAAAAGTGTTGCATTTGATTGAGAAAAGCGTTGCCCTAGCCTATAAAAGTGCTGCAATAGCTGGAAAAAAAACGTCGCAAAAGCTTTTTAAAAAAGTGTTGCATTAGGCTCAAAAAATGTTGCTCTAGCTTTCCAACAAAGACAACATTTTGCAATGGTGTAGCATATTGTAAAAAGATGTTGCATTAGACTTCTATAGCTACACTTAATTATGGTGATGCATTTTCATTCAAAATTTTTCTCTATTGTAACATTTTTAAAAGTGTAACCTAGAAAGTGATACTATAGGCTCATTTTGTAGTAGTGGCTATTGCTAATTCCAGGCCAGAGAGGAATACAGAAAAGTTTTTAAATTACGAAAGCAATATATAAACTTTCTAATTGAAATTTAGTAACCTAAATTGTAAATATTGCTTAATGTACATACGCAGGATGCTAAATAATACTTAGCACGTCACTAGATGATATACAATTGGTTACATACATATTAACGATTGGATTTTATTAGCAAATTATCGTATGTACTGGACTATATTATGATCTAATTGTTACAAACAAATTGAGAAAATTCAAGTGTGAGTCACTTGATGATGATATTTAAGAATATTTTAAATAATTTGGAAATATTATAAAATTGTTCTTGGTATTACAGGCCAAACAAACTTAGTCAACTTTTATCTTGCGAAAATAGAAAAAAAATTGCATATATACACTTGATAATAGTGTTAAATGTTGAAAGAGTTCCAAGTAACAAATACTATGACTATTCTATATGCCAATATACATTAAAGATTCTAAAGGGTTTATAAAACTGTTTGGATCAAGTTCGTTGTTCAACATAACGTAATGAAATTGAAATTGAAATTGAAGTCTCATCAAAGATCCAACTATGTATTAGGCATTGTCAATTGATGTTGATCAATGATGGGATTGGGATTTTCTCTAAATGATGAAGTTATAAACAGTGGACTAAAATAATTCTTATAAATTGATTTTAGTCCAAGTAAGAGATTTAGCAGGGTGAAAAAAATAATTAGTTTTTATTTACACTTCTCTTATATTTTCAAATTTATGCAAAATTTGGTGATATGAAATTGTTTAATCATTTATCTTATTTGTTTTATTACATTAAATAAATGATAAAGTCCCTAAAATGATATTTTTATGAAAAAAATCATAAGGGTTATGATAATAAGATTCTTATTATACTTATATATTGTTCTTAATTAATCTCTAACTAGTCATTGTATTAACATGATAAGACATAAAGGATAGATCGACTAGCACATGTTATGCTTATTCCTAAAGGAGGACTTAGTAGATCTCATTGACTATTGTGTGGGAACACAAAAGTTAATATGTGAATGCCTCTTAGAAAACAAGTTCATTTGATTAACTCGTTTAGAGATTTTCATGGGGTGATCTATTTGAGCGCTATTAAAATAAATCTCTACATAATGGCATTGTAAATCATCCTTCGACTTGAGATCATAAATGTATGCAGAATGTGGATTATTATACTTTCATTCTTTTGGACCTTAACCTCCTTAATTGATTATGTATGTTTTAAGAGTTGAGTATAGTATGAAACATGGATGAAAGTTTATGATCAACAAAGAATTCACCACTTTCAATAGTATGAAATGTATATCTAATATATGACCACCTGTTGAAATATAACTTAAAATGTTTGCACATACTAGAATTGATTTTAGAATAGTTTTAAATTCAACTTCGAAATAGTTATATTTTGGGAACAAGCAAATGAACAATTAGTTCATTTAGAGTTGGCACTGATCCTTACTCTTGAACTAAATGGGAATTGGTATGATAAAAGGCTATTAATAACACAAAATCCGTTCATAAAAAGGTAAGTCGATCTCATGACTTTTTCCTAACACTTGGGCAGTTATGATGCCTGACTAGAAGCCAAACTTGGTCTATAAATATAAGTGAGGTAATTTAAAAATCTCATAGCTTATGGTCTTTAGGCCAAGTGGGAGTTTGTTGATTTTATGTCCTAAAGCCAATTATATTTAGGAATTATAATTTATATTTATTGCCAACGTGTTTATGAACCTAAAAAGTCACACACATCAGAACAACTGATTGAGTTAAAATGATTAATTATGGATTAATTTATTTGATACATTAACTCTAAGGACTTATTAATAAATATCCCATTGTGATTTTCTATTTATGTTGGCTTTCCTATTTTATAAGTTTCCTACTTGTAATATGTTTGTACAATTAAGATATCTATAAATAAAACCCTAGTTGTTGGGATGATCAGGCATAAGTTGCACATAACAATATCCCAATTATCTAGCTGTCAATTAATCTCTGACTGATCAGTCATTTGGAAGATCTCATTGAGCTTATTCGCGTTGATACCATTAGATGCCGGACAAATGTACCATGTAGGATAGTACAACCACATACATTAGGGGGGAGCGTGATGCTAAATATTTGGGGTAAAAATAGAATACATGTACAGGATCAAGAAACTAAATATAGTCATTGGCTTGCTACCTTATTTTCATGAATGCAGCGAATATATCTAATAATTTTCGAGTAAAAAGATAGTAAATTTTGGAAGTCATACATTACCTTGAGAAGGAAAGAAGCAGAGTTATGGGTAAGATCACTGCAACTCTCAATCGTTTCCTTAGAAAGGTCGTCACCGTAGCAAACAGTTCCCGATACGGATATCATTGAAACATTGATCAGAAAGGCTATAAACAAAGCAAATGCACTTTCAATGAAGAAGAATCGACATGCTTCCTGCAAAATTAATATTTTAATTTAACCAGATAATTAATTCAATCAAATGGATAGTATACCAATAAAGGATCTATGGCGATATAATTCTATACCATCATCCTAGGCATGCAATTATAAATGAATCGTGAAACATGGTGTGTTTTTGACGTTATAATAAATGGTTGGTATAAATAGGGGCGTATGCAAGAGGGGTCGATTTGAAATCCTCTTCCAACACCACCCCCCCCCCCCCCCCCCCCCCCCAAAAAAAAAAAAAACAATTTCTCGTTAATGGTATGATTGAAAAGTGATTTCTTCATGTATCTTTTTGAATTGCACTAACTAGTATACGTAGCTCACACACGAGATTTTTTCTTCCTCGGCCACTAAATACAGAATTAATGTTGATCGATCTTTATGATAGTTAGATTTTTTTTTTTTTTTTTTCCTTTCCCCTCTCTTGTTATCTTGTTTAGTTGTCCATGGAAGATACACACACTACTACAAATTGGAGCTGTACCAACACTCCAAAAGTGATGCTTTAGGCCCTAAAAGTGTTATCTTAGACCTAAGGCATCACTTTGAAAAGTATCTCTTAAAGTGATGTTACCTTAGGCCTAAGGTAACACTTTTTACCTTTTATACAACATTTTTTCAAAGTGTAGCAATAGGTAGCTAATGTAACGTTTTTTTCCTCCCTAATGCAACCCTTTTTCACCCTTGATGCAACGCTTTTTGGGGCTGTTGCAACTCTTTTCGGGCTGATGCAACGCTTTTTTGGGGCTGATGCAATGCTTTTTGGGGCCGTTGCAACGCTTTTTGGGCTGATGCAACGCTTTTTTAGGGCTGTGATGCAACGCTTTTTGGGCTGATGCAACGCTTTTTTAGGGCTGTGATGCAACGCTTTTTGGGCTGATGCAACGCTTTTTTAGGGCTGTGATGCAACGCTTTTTTGGGGCTGATGCAACGCTTTTTGGGGCTGTTGCAGCGTTTTTTGGGACTGTTGCAACGCTTTTTGCCCCAATGCAACGCTTTTTCACCCCAATCCAACACTTTTATGCATCTGTAACATTTTAATACAAATATAATATTATTGCCCATATGCTATCATTTATTCAAATCCACTATAAAATTGATAATCCAAATGCTCGTATTACAAAAGTATTCATAGAGTTCTATATACTATGATTACAAAAGTATTCATAGAGCACAAGACTTCAAAAAGTCAATTAAAGAATTTAAAGCGCTTCAAATCTTGAGCTTCACTTAAGAAAGTCTCTCTTTTAAACCTGAAAATTTTCACAAACAAAATGAAATAGACAATTAGACTCGAATAAAAATTTTCAAGCTCTAGGTTAATATAAATGTGGAATAATCCACAGAAGAAACTTCCAAATCAAAGAGAACAAATACATACCAAACTCGCTAACAATGATTTCAAACACCCTGAATTCTCCCGGAAACTACTCTCAATGGTCTGTATTAAATGATAAACAACAATACAATGGAATTAGCCTTTATAAGACTAGAGAAAAGATGGGAACAATTTTTCTTAAAAGGTTCCAAACAAGAGAGACAGCAACTAGCCTATTAAGTCAGCTCACCAGCTTTATGATCTGATGTGATCTTGAGCTTTTATCATTAAGGGGAGTCTCTCCTACTTGTCTCTGAGCTGCAAGAGAAACATAAAGGATTGATGGAACAGAATCAGTATAAAATCTCAGTTCACCAGTAACAGTGATGATCAAGTAGAGCAACCAAAAATTGCCAAACAAAAAATGCAAGATTATTTTCTAGTGCCAATGATGAGACCAGGCAGTTCTGTACAATTAGATCAGATTCCTACCTTCACAAATACCAATTAAGTGCTGCAAGTGTTGAGCATCCTTTACCGTTTCTTCAGTTTGTTTCTCCACAATAGTGCCTCTCTGCATTTAGAGGGTAAACACAGCTTAAACCTTGCTCTGTGTGAACAGGTTCAACAAATCATGTTTACCTTATGGTCAGACTCACCTCAGGATCATCCAAAAGCTTGATAACTTTGAGGACCAGATATGAGCAATAACAACTGAAAATTCAGTTACTTCACACACTTTACTAAGGTGTTTGAAACTGGATACAGAATCTAATCCTAGTTTTTGTGTTCTTTTGGCAGAACATGATAGCAAGGTATTTCACATAGCTGACCCAACATAGCCTTTTGGGTTTCACCAAGCTCTTGAGGCCTCTGATCCATCCTAATAGTGTCCTCAAACAGCGAAAAGTAGATACTAAAACAGAGAGGCTATAATAATCAGTCAAGAACATGGTAACATCCATCAGAGTTTCATTTCTTATTTGAAATTCTTCTGCATGACTTGATTGGGAATGGAAAAGTACAAGAATCATTCTTTACACTGCACAAGAAGGCCCATCACAGCAAAACTAGTCTCTAGCTACATACACATGGAACTATATTCAAGAGATCAGCTACACTATATACTTCAACCTAGGGCTGGCAATATCCGACACGACACGACGACACGACACGAACCCGACACGATATAAGCGGGTTTGGGTTAGGGGTTTTCGGGTTGGTGGGTCAAACGGGTCGACCCGTTTAACCCGTATAATAAACGGGTCAAAATCAGGTCAACCCGCGAAACCCAATTACGACCCGTTTAACCCATATAGAGAGAAGCCCAATATGGCGTACGAAGGGCCAACATTTTCAATTTAGTGATTTGAGAGGCTTGGTTTCAGTGGGAGTCAGACCCGATGATAGCATTTACAAAATTTCTTTTGCTGCGAGGGGAGTTAGCCCACTTTACCAATTACCACGACACCGAGCTACTCCGAGCAGGCTCCGACGCTGCTCCCCGCAAACTCCCGCCGTTGTCGTTTTTGGGGTGAAGAAGAAGGTGATCTGACTAAGGAGCTTGTGCTCTGTTTAATTTGGAGGCTGAGTATGAAGAATGGAGAGCCCGACGCTCTCTCGCGTTGGAGGTGGAGTGCAAGGAAATCGAACTCTAATTTATTTGCCTCATTTTTGGGGGCGGAGGAGATGCGGGCAAGGTGCTGATGCCGTTTTTGTGAAGAAGCCGAAGAAGGTGGTAGTCGGGGAGCAGCGACCTTTCCGACGAAGTTCCGATCGATTTCCCGACGCTAATTCAGCGGGATTGGATTTTCTCTATTGGTTACCCCCAAGAACACCCCTGACGAGGGCTGCCCGGACAAACAGGTTAATGGGTTGGGTTCGGGTTACACTTTGTTAAATGGGTCGGGTTCGGGTTTATATAATTGACCCATATAATAAATGGGTCGGGTTCGGGTTTACAAGTATCAACCCGCCAACCCGCCAACCCGAACCCGCCAACCCGAACCCGACCCAATTGCCAGGCCTACTTCAACCATAAGTCTACCTATCAAGAGCTAGATGTACCAAAACAATCATCAATAGCATGCCTCCAAATAAAGAACCCTAAATAAATAGTAGGCATGAAATAAAGATAATTCTGCTTATTAGTCTAAAAACAGAGAACATTCTCTAATTTTGACAACAATGATCAATCTCAGGGCTAAGTGTCAGCACCAATGCCAACCACAGATAAAACTAAAAAGGTTAACACCATCTTGATCAATCAATTATTTAATGCAGATAGCAGTAAATTTGATTCTACACGTACCTAGATCCCAAACTTGAAACTTTATATTGTTATATTGCACTGTCTCCACATTAAAACCGATTGCTGCATCAAACAAAAGAAACCCGATCAGCACACATGCTTCCTGATTCTAACTAGAAACCCAAAAAAAAAAAATTCAGAATTGATAATAGATAAATAGCCCCAACCGACTTGCCTTAGCTTTGTGATTCAGAATTGATAATAGATAAGAAACCCGATCAGCACACATGCTTCCTGATTCCCATTTGCTTAGCTTTGTGATTCGGAAATATCAAATGTAGTCTCTAGTTAACTTAATTCCAATGATAAATACCATTATGATCCCAACAGACAACTAACTGTAATAGCAAGAATAAAAAGACAGAATCAGAATACCAACTTGGAATAGTCGAAACAACTTCGCCCATCTGAAGCCGATCTGAAACAAAAACCCACAACACAAAACCATCAAGACTCATCAAAACTTACAAAAACCCCATTAGAAAAAATGGAGGGAAAGAACCGGCACTTACAAAGAATGGTGGTTTTCCCGGCATTGTCAAGGCCCAGTACTAAGATCCGAGCTTCCTTGTTACCGAACAAGGATGAAAATAAACGCGTGAAAACGATTCCCATATGGGATTTGAGCAAAATTAAACTATGGAATTCGAAAAGCAACCCAGATCAGATCTGTACATTCAGCAGTCCTCCCTGTAAACAATTAAAGCGCACAAAATTCAATGCTTAATGATATAGGGAATGGGATTATAGGGCGACGCAAGTAATTGAGTAATTATTGAGAGCGAAATAGGCTCAGGGATCTAGCGAGGAAGAGAAAAGAAATACCTGGAAAGAGGGGAGGGGTCTGCCTGAGTGATTGAGGAAACAATGAGCAAAATTTAGGATTTTGAGAAGTAGAGAGGGCTTGGAAACAATTAAGGAAGAGACATTACTGTGACTGTGAGAAAGCCTTCTTCTAGTGGGATTTGGAACTCAGATTTTAGCATGGCAGATTAACTTACTTTAGCAATATGCTCATAAATGTCCTTGATGGCCTTTTCCGTGATCCCCCTCATGGTAATGTCTTCCCGCTACTGGTCTGTCCATAAGCAAATATTGTCGCTGCATGTAAAAGCCAGATCTCATGATACTAAAGAAAATTATTTGTGGATAGAAAAGCAACATTGATGTATTTGAACTAAAGTACAGTCATCAGTATCATGCTTCAGCTCTAACAACAGACAACAAAAGTAAGCATCAGATCTCCCTTTTTCTCCATTAATTATATAACAGAAAGAGAAGGATTTTGTTCACTATCCCCTTGACGTACCCAAGAAACAAGAGCACAAAAAAAAGTAAGCATGTCCATAGGCATCCACTAAATATGCTCAAAAATTTACCACCTTCAATCTTTGTTTTCCCATTAGAGTAAACAATAAAGGGCAGCCCGTGTACAGAAGGCTTTTCCCCTACATGTGGTGGGTCCAGGAAGGGGTCTGGCCATTTAAGCCTAATATGCCAGCTTTCCACAGTTTCTTACAACAACAGCTCTTACAGTAGCACTAACTAAGGCTTTCCTTCATTAGGCATGGTCAAAGTTGTAGAAGGGTTGACGCAGGGTTATCATATCCTCTCCACTAATTAAATTTCGTAGTTAAAAATAACTGCCGACAGGCCCAATTTTCACAGTTGGTGTATAAAACAATAACATACTAACCTCAAACTAAACCTTAAATGTAAAATAAAAGCAGTATGCAAACTTAGAGTTTCCATGCAATTTTTAGAAATGTTTACTTGAATCTTTACTCCAGTCATTAGTCAAGCTTTAGGCACTAGGGACTTTTTACAATTATCAGATAGTACATCAATGTTGAAAGATATAATTGGAGTGGAAGGCTGTAAACTATAATGGTAATTTGCACCTCTCTTTTAAGTCTCACAACGACTACTACCACACTATTCAATAAGCTGCATAAAGCTTTTCTCCAAAAACTAACTAGAACAAAAGCCAAGTTTTAAAGCCACATATCAAATGCTGAAACATGTTTCAGAATGTCTCTTACCATTAATTCCACTTAAAACAGAGACAGCGACATCCCTAGCTCCTTCTTCGTAAACTTTCTGACTCGAGCAAGACGGATCAAATACCTTATATGTACAAATAACCACAGGAGAGACAAACCATTAATGTTTAGAAAATCATATCTTCAAAAAAACTCAACTTAGTTTCCATACCAAATGTATAAGGTCCACTAGGTCTTTCATTAATCAAATTCTTCGAAGTGATTGTATGTTGATCAGGGAATTCCCAAGCAACAAGATCATAAGCAGCCTGCTCTTTCGCGCTAAGTGGCCTGACCCTAACAGTCACAAGTATCTTCTCCTCGCAGGTTTTAGGAGCACCACCCGGCGTACATGCCGGAGTTCTCCTTATCCTTGCAGGAGACGGTTTTACTGGGGTCCCAAATCTCATTTTGACAAGTTATATTTCTGCAAAAAATCACTAAAACCATCAGAAAACGTCCACAGGCCGAAAATCAGAATATCACAGCATATGGTATCTTGTTCTTTGTAAGTCAACCATTATACCCTGGGGCAGCAAACTTTATCCAATAAACATGGGTTCACTTTCCAATTTTACTTCTGCTTGAGATTTTTGTTCAGTTACTTCAGATTTTTGTGAATGTTGAATTATAGTTAATGATTAATTAGCAAACATGCATGCATGGTAGCTTTTGTTTGTTGAAGAAAATCTTAGGATTGGTTTCTTTGATTTGAAATGGGTGCATTAATTAGCCTTCACATGACCATAGTTTCAAAGACAACATCATGATACAGTTTAATGAAGAAACACCTTAATTTAGAGTTCAGTTGTAAATACAACAAACAAGTACTTAGACATGCAATGCAACAAGAAAATATAGACAACTTACACCAAGCATTTAACATTGAGATATTAATGTAAGTCGAAAATATAGACAACTAACCTTCTCAAATGCTGAACATTCTCCCAGACACGAGGTTGCGCATTCTTTTCCCTACAAACCTGTCAACATTGAGATATTAATGTAAGTCGAAATACTGACGCTAGATGTAACTAGATTACTGGTATTCATAATCATTTTTTTCCCAATAAAATACATGCCTGAAGGCCACTGATATACTCAGCTGCTAGAAGAGTGACCATTCCACAATCTGAATGAGCAGAAATACCATATATTTGCTGATCAGAACTTTCCGATTCCCCTGCAATTAATAAGAGAAAAGCATTTGCATAAAATGATTCATCATCTGGAGACCTATCAGTCAATAACTTATTTTCCAATCCCAACATCCTAAGAAGTTTCTCAACGTCAAAGCCATACTTCAACAAAAGGTCAGGCTGGAAAAACTAGTTTCTCAACTACTCAAGTGATGCTCCAAAAATACAATTGCACATTAATTATGCTCAATGTGTGCATCTCTCTGTCTCCACTTGAAAACATAATAAAGAACCGGCTCTAGCCCAACCATTTGAGAATTATGAAATTATTTCTGTAAATTACAAGGTACAGGAAGATATATAGTTGGTATTTGAAGCAATTTCACATGAGCTTTCTCCAACAAAAGAAACTACTCCATGTTCAGAACAGTTTTCAGGAACAAACTACATTGCAATTCAATAATTAAGCAAATAAATCAAAAAGGCTTTCATAGTAGAATTTGGCACCCAAAAAAAAACAAAAAAGTTCAGACAAAACATCCAGAGTCACCTTCCACTGATTCGTGGTAGCGCAAAGGAACATGTGCATCTCTCTGTCTCCACTTGAAAACAGAAGGATCTTCTCACACCTTATAACAATTGGACCAACTGTGGAAACCATCTCCTAATTACAATCCACCAATGCTAAATAACCAAAAAATCAAACATGTCCATTAGTTTAAACCAAGATAACATCGCAACAAACCGAAATAGACTCAACAGATGAGAAGATACACTTAAACTTGAATTGGCATCACACCTAAACTTTTAACTCGTATCAATAAAAAGAGAAAACTTAAAGATACACTTGCTTTCTACCTTTGAAGCTTCAAACTTAGGAAAAAACTCAATTGCACTGGTTAGATGTGATGCTTCCATTGGGAAGCTATTGTAAAAAAGAAGAAGACAGTTTTCCAATGAGTCGAAAACATCGAAAAGAACAAAAGACCTACTTCAAGATAATGCTTACAAGAAAAAAAAGAATTTTCACATCACATAAGAAAGGAAAAAAGTCAAAGCACCTCATCTGTGATTCTCTTCCCCAATGCTCCAGGAGCGTCTTTGCTTTAATGCCTCTATGACTCCTAAGAAGAATGTATTCACACTCAAGTGAATTATAAAAATAATATCATCCATATATTTAACAACACTCTGCTCAATGTCTTAATTTTCCCAAAATATAGTCATTTACAAAATTTTACAAAATTAATCCCTGGCCTCTAAGATGAAAAATCAAACAAGCAACTCTAACCCTATCATTTGCTTTCGACTGATTCAGAACAAACAGAGGACCTGTATACGACTCCTATTAGGTACATTAACCTATAATTATGCGTGGCTAACCTTTGTTTCGTTAGCTTCGGTGAATTGCAATGGAATGTCAGGCTTATTATCAGGCGCATCCAGGTGCTTTTCACAAAATGCTAAGAAAAAAGAGTATCACAAAATACAGAATCTGAACTTTACATAATTTAGGGCAGTGGGAAAATGATCGAGTGGTCTGGCAAACAAACCGATACAATTGAAATTAATACCTTCTCCTTCCGAAAAACGCGAAAGAAAAAACGAACGAAAATCGAAGATTGAGAGTAAGAGTGGACCTGAGGGATTTGGCAAAAACCTTGACGGATCTCGCGAGGTGTTGAGAGGCGAGCCGTGACAGTATTTTCCTAGTTACCGCGATCGGATTCTAGTTTTGGAAGGTGAAGCCGGACGGAAGAAATTGACGGCGAGAGAAGGCACTCACTCTTTCCAGCATTATGAGAGAGGATGCCTTGGGTCAGGTGAGTTGAGGATATGGTGCTTCTACTCGCTCCTTTCTGCTCTGGGAGACTAAAGGGCAGTGCGGATTCGATGGGCCTAAGGACTCCAGCCGTTAATTAGAGAAAATAAATATTTTCTTTTTCCTTTTTTATAGTTATTAAAAATTTTATAAGGCTATGCTTAAATTGTAACTCAAATAGGGAATTAAAATTTTGGGAAATATATATTTTTTTAGGGAATTTTTATGAGAAATTGGGTGAAAAGAGGATAAAAAGTATAATGATTTAATTTTTTTTATATAATAATGGTAATGTTATTTTTAGGGAATTTTAAATTTCAAAATTAGAATTCAAAGGAAATTGAAGTTGTAATTTAGTAAAAAGAGTGTTAAGTTTCATGAAAAAAACTATACCAAAAAGAGCCAAAAATAAAAAGTGTCCATAAACTAAAATAAAAATAAAACAAAAATAATACTGACTGAAAGAGATAGGAGAATTAGCCACACACAAAAAGCGTCGCGGTTTCCTAAAAAGTGTCGCAGTAGACATAAAAAGTGATGCAGTAGCCTAAAACAAGCGTTGCATTAGCCTAATAACTAGCCAAAAAAGTGATGCACTAATTTAAAAAGTGTTGCATTTGATTGAGAAAAGCGTTGCACTAACATGAAAAAGTGCTGTACCAGCTCAAGCAAACGTTGCAATAGCCTTTAAAAGAAGTGTTGCAATAGCCTCAAAAAAATGTTGCTTTAGCTTACCCACAAAGGCAACATTGTGTAAATGTGTAGCATATTGTAAAAAAATGTTGTATTAGACTTTTATAGCTACATTTAATTATGGTGATGCATTTTCTTTTAAAATTTTGTTCTATTGTAACATTTTTAAAGTGTAACCTATAAAGTGATACTATAGGCTCAATTTGTAGTAGTGACATATAAGTTTCCTTACATTGATTCCTCGGACTGAAGGTGGAACTTTGCGAGAAAGAACAAGAGCTGAATGCCAGAAGAGATTATGCCTGTAGAAAACACAATAAAATGGTCAAATAAATATCTAATGCCTATATACCCAGCCCAAACCACTGTCTCTATATCCACGACTAGCCCACCAAATTTATGTGAAAAAAAGTTAAAACGACACTTATTTTATTGGTACGAATGTAATATATATGGATTGCTTATATACTTAGGCGTGTTTGTTATCGATGTTTTTTGAAAACATGTTGAAGAAAGGCTTTTTTTAATATAAAAAATGTAAAAAGATGCAATTAAATAGTGAAAATTTATTTTAAACTATAGAAAAGTATTACTCATTGTTCCAGTAGAGTAGACGAGTCTACTTTAAAAAATATTTTTTGTTCAATAGAAGAGTTCACTTTCAATTTTTTTACTTATTCTACCATTACTAATATAATCATGCGTGGTCCATAAGTGCTTTGTACCATGGAATAAATAGTATCAAAGTAGTTATTTTAAATATTATACATTGATATTCATAATATATAAATTTTACATTAGTTAAAGTGGTCATTTTTAATAGAACAGAAGAAATATAATATATTAAATTTGCTAAAAAAACAAAGCAAAAACAATGCAAAAACAATGAAAATGAAAATGGCCTTAAATGTTTATGAACAAATGATACTTACGGCATGCCAAGAGCACCCATTAGGGCAATGGCGTCCCCTGTGGCACTGCTGCCTCTAAGCTTTGGAATAAAAATGCCCTTTATCACATCCACCGCTGGAGGCTTCACATAAGCCATTTCTCCCAAAAAAACAGGCAGCCATCACAAACACCAGAACAGAAACCACAAGTTCAAGCTTCCTTGCCTACCCCCACCAAAACCATTAATTAATTAATTAATTTAGTAAATCCAATCAATTAATGGATCCAAAAAAAAAGAAGCCAAATTACATTTACTTTTCAAGAGTTTCGGTAAAATTACAAATATCTCCACAGTTTATGACAATTGCAACCATTCTATGGTTTGTTTTGAGATATTTCAAAATAATAAATAGGTCCACAAAAATCAAGTTAATTTATTTACCTCAAATAAAAGTATTTATAATTTCACCAGAACTCGAAAAATGGCGGTAAATGTAACTGTAAGAAATTTGAAGAAATATTTGTAATTTGAGATAATAACTGCAGAACTTGAAGTCCTAGGTCGTCAATTTTCAGGGATTCCAATAATGCACGGTGGGGACTTTAATGTAATAGCTGACCCCTCTGAATATAAAGGAGCGTCCTCTCCGAATTTGTTTTCCATATCAGAGTTTGTCGAATTTATCTCCAATGCAGAATTACAGGAACCTTCTGCGGTGGGGGGGCAATTTTACTTGGATGGGTGTCCGCCAATGGGGGCGTGTGTTTGAAAAGCTTGATCGAGTTTTGCTAAATGGCCAGTGGTTTGAGCGTTTCTCCAGCGGCCAAGGGAGGAGAGGGGCGTAAAGGTGGTTTATTCAGATTTCAACACATGTGGCTCACCCACAACTCTTTCCTTGAGCGAGTTCAGTCTAGCTGGCAAGGTAACATGCAGTCCTTTGGGATGCTCCAGTTTATGCTGAAGCTTGAAAGACTACGATCAGATTGAAGGACTGGAATCATAGTGTCTTTGGGAATGTCCATGATAGAGTAGCTCGAGCGGAAGTTGCTGCGAAGCAAGCAGAAGATCTGTTTGCTATATCCCAGCGAGAAGAGGATTTTATTGCAGCAAAGCAAGCCCAGGCTAACCTCCTATATTCTTTGTCCATTCAGGAAAACTTCTGGCAGCAAAAGGCACGAGTTCGATGGTTGCAGTCAGGGGATAATAACACGAAATATTTCCACGCTTCTCTCCAAGACAAACATCGGCGCCAAAGCATTCACAAAATCAAAACTCCTGGGGGTGTTTGGCTAAATGAACCGAGGCAGATTGCACAGCATGCAGTAGACTATTTCCAAAGTTTGCTCTCTGATGATGCACCCATAGATGAAAGCTATGTCCGCATTGTTGAAGTTTGTTCCGACACTAGTAAGTGCTGAACAGAATCAAGATATCCTCCGGGGCATATCTACCGAAGAAGTCAAAGCAGCAGTATTCTCTCTTTCTCCGGACAGCGCCCCTGGGGCTGATGGGTTTGACGGAATGTTTTTCCAAAACTGCTGGGATATAATTGCCCAAGACCTCTGATCCGCAGTGCAAGAATTTTTCAGTGGAATCCCACTACCCAGATCGGTCGGTAGCACTGTTATAATACTTTTGCCCAAAAAAGAAGAACCTGTCTCCTTTGCAGATTACAGGCCAATCAGCCTATGCACCTTTTTGAACAAAGTGTTTTCTCGCATTCTCACAGACCGTCTAAAGGGGGTCCTCTCAGGGATAATCTCAAAGGAGCAAGCAGCTTTCCTTCAGGGGCGTGAAATGACGGATAACGTCCTCCTCCGACGAGAGATGGGGCATCATTTTAGATAGGCGGGGGGGTGGGGGGGGGGGGGGGGGGGGGGGGGGGGGGTGTTGGGATTGGGGGCAATGTCATTTTAAAATGGACTTAGTCAAGGCTTTTGACCATGTCTCTTGGCAATTTCTGCCTCGGTTGCTGTTGAAAATGGGCTTCCACACTCGTATGGTTGAGCTTGTCATGAACAATCTGCAAGGGAGTTGGTTTTCTATTTTGATAAATGGCCGACCGGAAGGTTTTTTCAAGTCTGGCAGAGGAATTAAACAAGGCGACCCCCTTTCACCTTATTTGTTCATTTTGTTATCTGAGGCGTTAACAAGAGGTTTAAATGGGCTTTTTCATTCAGGAACTATCAAACCATTTGCTCTGCCTCGTGGGGCACCTATGGTCACTCACCTAAGTTACGCAGATGACATTATTATTTTCTGTCGTGGTGATAGAGCGTCTCTCAAAGCTCTCTCTGATTGTATGTTATTGTATGAGTACGCCACTGGTCAAAAGATCAACAAAGAAAAAAGCTATTTTTACTTAGCAGCTAGAACATATCCGGCAGCTTCACATTTAATTCAGCACATTACTGGAGTGAGCTGAGGAGATTTCCCAATGGTTTACCTCGGAAATCACATTTTTCGTGGTCAGGTTCACCTGTCGCACTTCCACCATATAATTGCAAAAATTCATGCCAAGTTGGAGGTGTGGCAAACAAAACTTCTGAATGCTGGGGGTAAGCTGACTCTCTTAAAACATGTCAGTAAAATCTTTCCCTTTGCTAGAACATGTCCTGCATATGGCATTCTTCTTTCATCGGGCCTCATTTCATCTTTGCAATCGCAAACTCGTCGGGTCCCAAAACTTGTACGCTGGACTTTTCCCCCACCCTCAAAGTTCAAGATCAACCTTGATGGTTCCGCTTTCGGTTGCCCTGGTTCGATCGGCTGGTTGTGGAGTTCTTGTCCGAGACTCCACTGGCCAAGTTCTTTATGCTGCTGGAAGATTTTTGGGCATTTGCACCAACTCCTTTGCAGAATTTATAGCCCTCTATTATGGTTTGCAGGTCTGCACCTCTTTGGGGTTGAACGATGTCATTTTTGAGACAGACTCGAAGTACTTGACAGAAGCAATGAATGGGAATTGGAGGATTCAATGGGACCTGCAGTATATATCTCGACTGATTCGCCAAAAGATGCTCTCTCGTTTCAGCATTCAACACATATTTCGGGAGGGAAATGCCCCTGCCGATTTCTTAGCAAGACGAGCTTCCACGGAACAAGCAGATTTTGTCGTCATCACTGGGAATTTCCCGACTGGGCTAGCCCACACTTTGACCTCTGACCTCTCCCAGATTCCACACATTAGAATGTGAGTCAAGTTCGGAGATTGCGACTCGACTGAACTACTACACTAGGTGAAATGATTCCGCATATAGAATGTCAATGTAATGAACGAAACCAGTAGTAAGTTTGAAAGCTATCAACTGAATGCTTGTGGCACTACCATAGAACTGCTCAAAGGAAGCGCTCCTTTGGAGGCGGGTTTACAAATACCTGCCTCCAAAGGGGCATGGAAAAAGCGGATTGGTATTTGGAGGTGGGTGCAGCCTTCATCCGCCTCCAAATATCAGACTAATGTAGGCGGGTGAAGACAAAACCCGCCTCCAATAAGCTGTATTGGAGGCGGGTTTTGTCTTCACCCGCCTCCAATAAGGTTCCAATCGCGGATTTCCTTGACCCCCACCTCCAAATAGGGTGTTCTTTCTCCTATTACACATTGTATTTCACTTACCAAATACTCATTGTATTTGCCTCATTGTTAAGGTAAGTCAAATCCAATTATGAATGAATTTGGATTCATCTTCTCCTAGAGTTTCATTGTGATTTACATTCTCCTATCCCGTGCATCTCTATACTTAAATTTTCCGTCATCATCAGTTGTTCCTTGAAGTTTGCGATTATCTGCCACATTTTTGCATATCGAGTGCTTTAGGTGTTCAACACCTCATTCTTCATTGTGGACCTCATTCTTCATTGTGGACCTCATTCTTCATTGTGGACTTATAACATCCCGCAGGTTACATACTTCTTACATAATATTATTTTCCATACAATTTTATTTATCGTCTTTTCCAAACTTCTTACTAGTGCTATTTCTGTTATATATTTATTTGTGTTATATTAGTCCACCGTACCTTGAATTATTATTTTTAATAGCCTTCATAATTTTAAGAATGTCCATCATTTAATGATGTACATTCTTGAAAATGTTAAAAATGTAATTTTCTATATATATATATATATTATTATATGGAAAATTATATTTTTTACGAGGGATAAATTTATCTGTGTATATTTCAATGGTAGTAGTTAAAAATTTGGAGGTATTACATATTACAGTAGCTAGCTTTTGTCACCAAATACTCTTGTGCCCCCCCCCCCCCCCCCCCAAGGGAAATATTACTTAAATTGTGGCATTCTATTCGTTCATCATTTTATTTCCATTACCGCATTTATATTAACCCCCATTTTGCTTTTTTTTATTTTTTATTGTGGCACAAGAATATAATTCGGTATGAAACTAACATTTTACATATGTTGGCGTTCATTTAGGTTTTACTATATATTAATATGTTACTAATGCAGGCCGCTCAAATTGGCTATGGATCGTAACACGATTATATCTGGTGATCGAACCGCGCCCTCCTATATTGCACTTGTTGACCAGTTTATTGCCATCGCATATGAGAAAGAAAAGTATGGACTATGTCCGTGTAAAGACTGCAGAAATATGGCAAGAAACAAGAACCCAGATGAAATGCGATTGCATTTACTGAAGAGGGGATTCGATCCCACGTATAAGCTATGGAAATGGCATGGTGAGACGCCAACAAATCTTGTGAATCTAAATCTCAATGACACCCATGAAGAATTGATTGATAGTCCTGATGAGTTGGAGGAAATGGTTGAAATGGTTGGTAAGTTCACCGATGGACCAGATGTCATTGCCTCTTTAACGGGCGATAGTGAAGTGCCCCTCTATAACGGATGTACGAAGTATACCCGGTTGTCAGGTGTTTTGAAACTGTTTAATTTGAAAGCCGCACACGGTTGGACCGACAGCAGTTTCACGGCATTGTTGAAGTTATTGAAGGATATGTTGCCCGAAGGTAATGAACTCCCAGATCGTACCTACGAGGCGAAAAAGATCTTATGCCCTCTGGGTATGGAGTACATGAAAATACACGCTTGTCCTAATGACTGCATACATGAGAATGGATCTTCATGTCCCAATTGCAAGGCATCCATATACAAAAGACAAGAGAATTGTGGTGACGTCAACATTGAAGACCAGAGGGTCGACCAGACGAAGGGGGCACCAGCAAAGGTCTTATGGTATCTGCCAATAATTACGAGATTCAAACTATTGTTCGCCAACATAGAAGATGCTAAAAACCTAACATGGTATGCAAATCAACCCCTCCAATTGATAACAACATGATAAGGCATCCAACAGATGCATCCCAGTGGCAAACCATCGATTCAACGTACCCATCTTTTGCCTATGAGAGCAAGAATTTGAGACTTGGTTTGTGCACAGATGAAATGAACCTGTATGGGAGTCTCAGTAGCCAACATAGCTCTTGGCCAGTTATGTTGGTTATTTACAATCTTCCTCCTCAATTGTGCATGAAGCGCAAGTACATACTGATATCGTTGATGATTTTAGGCCCAAAACAGCCAGGAAATGACATAGATGTGTATTTGGCACCCCTTGTTGAAGACTTAAACAAACTTTGGACTGAAGGCGCAATTTTTTATGATGCACATCGCGATGAGTCATTTAGGTTGTGTGCCATGCTCTTCTGTACCATTAATGATTTCCATGCATATGGTAATTTGTCCAGATATACCATTAAAGGTCCTAAAGCTTGCCCCATTTGCGAGGAGGATACGGAGAGTAGGTGGCTTACTCATGGAAGGAAAACAATATACCTTGGGCATCGAAGGTTCCTTGAAGCACGTCACCGTTATCGCTGCTTGAAATTGGCATTCAATGGCCACCAGGAGCATAGAATTGCCGCTACACCGTTGTCTGGAGCACAAGTGCATGCACGGGTTAAACACCTTCAAGTGCAATTTGGGAAAAAGAAGAGAAGGGACTCTGATGTGCCGACCCAATGTTGGAAGAAAAGGTCCATACTGTTTGACCTTCCATATTGGGAAACCTTAGAGGTGAGACACTGCCTCGATGTTATGCACATATAAAAGAATATTTGCGAAAGTTTGGTAGGTACGCTCCTAAACATCCCTGGTAAAACAAAGGATGGTCACAATGCAAGACTTGATTTAAAACAAATGAAACTACGGCCCCATTTGACCCCCCTGGTTGAAGACGAGAGGACATACCTGCCCCCCGCTTGTTATACCTTGTCTCGAGCAGAAAAGCACATATTCTGTTCAACCCTTAAGGGAATTAAGGTCCCTTCATGGTAGTCAGTATCCCGATCCATATCGTAGTATTTTATAATCCTACGATACGTGAAGAGCTAAACGAAACAGGATCCCATAGTATCCTTTTTATATGCATGATCTCCATGGGATCTTTAGGATCCCGATCTGTATTGTAGGATCCTTCGATCCTATGGCGATCCTACATTTTTTTAAAAATCCATTATAAATCATCGATTCAATAATTTTTCTTACATACAATTTTCATATTTATGTCTTTAGTTCAGTGAGTGGTTAAGTACTCAATTCCACTTTTATCTAACAACTAGACTATAGTTCGAATCTTGCCAAGATACATGTAATTTTCTATTTTTAAGGCTTTTGGCTTATATTTTGCATCATCAACTAAAAGAGAGCAATCTTATGAATGTTGTATTTAGATTGATTTAATGTATTTTTTCTTATGTTACATAAACAAGTTACACATTAATTGATTACAAATTTACAATACAACTATTGGTATAACTATAGTCTGAAAGTATTACGTTATAATTTATTATTATTTTTTGCATATAGATCCAATTTATAGGTATTCTAATATTTTAATTATGATATATACAGTAATATGAGCTTATATGATCCATTTGATTCATTTTTGGTGGGTCTTATGATCCTACGATACGATTCTATCGATCCTGCATGGGATCCCGATCCTATTCCCCAAAATGATCTTGTGTGGTATCCCGATACTGACTACCTTGGGTCCCTTCTAGATATTCTTCTAATATCAGTAGAAATGTTTCAACGAAGGATTTGAAGTTTGTGGGATTAAAGTCTCATGACTGTCATGTATTAATGCAACAGTTTTTGCCTATATGCATTCAGTCGATCCTCCCAAATCATGTCAAGGGTTGCATAACGAGACTGTGTTTTTTTTTCAATGCCATTTGTTCCAAGGTTGTCGACCGAGCACAACTCGACAAGTTGCAGTCTGATATAGTTCCAGTCTTATGTCAGTTGGAGATGTATTCTCCCCCCCCCCCCCCCCCCCCCTCCCCAATTTTTGACATTATGGTGCACTTGGTTGCTCATTTGGTAAGGGAGATAAAGATTTGTGGTCCCGTTTATTTGCATTGGATGTATTCATTTGAACAGTATATGAAAGTTTTCAAGGGCTACTTATGAAGTCGTTCACGGCCTGAGGCTAGTATTGTTGAATCATACATAACCGAAGAGGTCACCGAGTTTTGCAGTACCTACTTATCGGGTATGACCCGGGTAGGAATCCCTCAATCTCGCCACGGGTGCAACAGTAATGGGAGAGGGACACATGGACACAAGGTGATTACTCCATTGAATGAGGACTTGATGAGGGCACATTTGTACATTTTACGCAATTCTACAGAGGTAGGTGACACTAGTACAATTCACATAATTAATTATTCTCATTCTTAAATTTGAAAAAAATAATTAATTAGTTGTGAAATTTTGACTCTCTATCTGGTACAATTCACATAATTAATTATTCTTATTCTTTGTTCTTACTCTTTCTCTTTTTCTATATTATTATTTTTTATTTATTTATTTCTTGACGTAATCAGTTTGCTGCTGTAATAGTGAGGAGAACTGATTTGCTATTAGCTATTAAAGTTATTGCGTGCATTGTGTTTTTGGTTTCACTACAGGTAAAATTATCCTCTTGAGGTTTGTTAATTGATCAAACAAATCATCATGTTTCGAGCTGAATTGTCATATTTTGGGAAGTAATTTGTGGATGCTTTTACATCATTCCATTATGTACGTAAACTTCTTTTTCCTTAACCACACATTTGGGCTTTGATAGGAAATAATTGTTCCCTTAATTGGGGAACTTTGTTGTTAATGTTAGATATTGTGAATGTTTGTTATGATTATTTCTACAACTTTTTGATAAGCATATTTCTACAAATTTGCTCCACTGAGTTGATTGAACCTGAAAAGAAATGAAGTCGGTTGGCTGTCAGTTCGTAATAAAGCCTGGACCGCTTCATTCATATAGTTGGGACATGAACTCAACATTAATTTGTGCAAGGTTTTGGGATATTGGCCGGAAGAAATGGCATTAGGACAACCCCATACCGACAATGGTAAAGAGGGGAAAAAAAGGGTAAGAAGCCCCGAAGGGGAACAACTATGGATGACATAGTCAGGGACCGAGAAAAGGGCATAAAGTACAAAATCCGGTTTAATGCGGACGGTGCCACTATATACAATCGGAGTAAGTGGGCAAATTTCGGGGGCACATTAACGCGCGCACATGTAGACTTCGTGAAATATCCTACCTGACCGGAAGTCCATGACAGACTGAAGGAATCGATATGGAAGGAAATGGAGGTTAGTAGAGATGTGATTATTAGATGTTTTCCTGTTGTTATAAGTTTGTAATACTCAGCAACGGTTGATGTTGCAGATGACTTTCATTTTTACCTCAACTCAGAAGGTGAAAGAGAAATTCTTCGTGCTGGCCGGCAAGTCGTTGCGGGGGTGGAAGAATAAGCTCACAACTTATGTTGATGGGGTGAACAAAGGCATCAACCCCTGTGAAACATTTAAGTTCCTAACCCCGGATTTATGGGAGGCTTTTCAACGATCCCGGACGACACCAGAGATGATGGTAATGAAGTACTAAATTCCTGCTGTTCTGTTTTTTTTCCTTTTGGTGCTTACACTTATCCGTATGTAATGGTATTGGGTTTTTTTTATTCAGGTAATACGTAGTCAAAACAGTAACAACGCAAAGAAGAATAAAACTCTCAAACACTTGGGGGCTACATCATATGCAGAGACAGACGTTATCATGTATGAAGATAAACGAGAAGCCCATATCAAGGCAGCCATCACACAGGAGGGGCGGAGTGAGGCAGAAGCCGATGCAATACCCCTACCTTCCCCCGTACACCGGTCAGACCGGTGGTTGAGAGGCCACATGAGACGACATGGTGGATATCCTACCGAAGATAATATAATCATCTATGAGAACATAGTAAGTTTAAATTTGAGCTAGTTTGTATACCCGTGTACTGAATTATGTTTTTAGATGTGTTTGTATTTGCATATCTGAAGAGACTTGTGTGAAGTATGTAATTCTGTATGTTTTCCGTAGATCGAATTGCACAAACGTAAAGCAGAAGGAAGTTTTGTCCCGGAGAGGAAGAATGTGGACATACTTGTGGTTGCATCACAAAAATGAGATAAATATGGACGGTATAGGGCATGTTCAGAGCTAAGCGGTATCGATACCGCTTTTCCCCATCAGCCACGGAAGCAAGAGAGGAAAAAGAAAGATCCCGTCAAGGTCCGGAAACAGAGATATGCGGCCAATCCAACCCTGGTAGATTTACCCTTTCTACATAGAGTAGGAGAGCAACCGTCGTCGCACCATCTGACAACTAAGTCGGCAAGTCACACTGAAGAGTTCAGACAGGATGTTCCCAATGGTAGCCTGCATAGCCAACCCGACCATCTGGGATCATACAAGGTAGGAGACACTAGAGATTACCTGCAGAGATTTTCAATTACATCAGGAGCCAAATTCATTCATGGGTCTGATTTGCGCAGGGAGGTGAAAAATGCAAGCTATTTATATATTCCTCTTCCGGTGAGAAAATTCATGTCGCAAATGGTGAACTGTCGGTGATCGCCATGCATCACGGTAACTCTGTTAAAGAAGGTTGTGCAAAAGTGGAAGTAACCAATGTCCGGGTTCCAGATGCTCAACTACCAGTGCCAGACCCGAAGACACACATAGTAGCGGCCACCCGAGGAATGTTTATCCAATGGCAAAAAGGGTTGATCGTGAGATGTGTAGATCCGACACCTAAACAGGTATGTGCTTTTAAAATATGTACATATTTCTCTATTTGTAATTACCACTGTGTCAATTGTGTGACATAATGCTGTATTTGTAATTTCAAACATCCCCCTTTGAAGGCCCCCTTACATCGGATGAGCGATAGTTTTCATATGCCAGACACTAATGGCAATAGAGGCAAGGAGATTGCACCATTAGGCGAACACCTAAATGATGACTGAAGTTATACGGTATGTAAGTCTATAATTACCTAGTTATTTGCATAACCTTTCTGATATCCATAAATTGATGTGTGGTTAAAAGCAAGGGGCCCAGCCATTTGTAACACAAAAAATGAGTGTCGGACCATCGGCACTACCCACAAGTCCTCCGAAAGACACAATTAGTTGTAAGACACACGAGCGTACAAATGAACAACCAACTCCTGAGGTACGCACGACTACGATGTCGCAATCGGTATGGAATTCAATTTATATTAACATGTTCGACAGTGTTTCATATTATAGTATGGAGATGATTCCAATGTTTATTAAATAAATGTTATTAATATTTTGCAGTAGGAAAAGGGATAGTGTTGTGACAGTTTATTAGTTACTACATAGTTTGGCATTATATTTATGTGGTTATAATAACTTGAATTGATATCTTGCAAACCATAGGATAAAAGCATCAGTGAGGGTTCGTCAAAGAGCCACCCGCTGCTAAGTGATTTGGATGTCACTGGAGAGTTGAAGGCATTGTATGATATTACTGTGGGCCACGATCCTACACACATGTACAATTTTGATATGCCCCCAGAGCTAGTAGGGGTGGCGGTGAAATGCAATATGGACAAAACCGAGTTTGACGATTTATGCTCGTACAAAGAGATTGGGTCAGCCTGCATTAATTTGTGTATCAAGTAAGTAAATTAATAAGTAAATGCATATACTCTCGGTTTACATTATGTTCTTATGATCTGTGGGTTTAATAAGTAGTTTATTGACATGCAAGTTAACTTGAAAAATTGAATAGAAAATTGTAAATGTCTGAAAGTGAGTTTTGTAGTAAAATGAGGGAGAGTATTTGTGGAATGAATTAATGAAGTTTATGTGAATAAATTGGCTTCCCTTGTATCAACTTTGGCATATTTTCTAGAAAATGCATGTTGTTCTATTAATCCTTTAGATTCGGGGTAGTGTAAAATATAGTTGTTATGCTCAAGGTGTGATCAAATAACTGCCACTTGTTTGTCGTAGTGGGGTCGATTAAGTCATGTAAATATGTTTAAATATTACCACGGTACATCGCATGAACATTGATATTTGTGTTTGGTAGGGGGATTGAGGAGAGTGTGATTGGCACTCCCGAAGCGAAGAATTACCGTTTATATTTCCTCACCCCGGATACCCGGATAGACTGTCCACGTTATCACATTCATTGAAAGAGATAGCAACATACGTATATGATAGGATTTCAAGTTCAGGGGATAAGAATTTGTGCGTTATGCCATATTGTGAGAGGTATGTTTGTGCTCTATATATTTTACTCTTTATGTCCATTTCACAGTGAAGCCAAATACTAACTGATAAAATGAATGTATGTAGCCGGCATTGGATGTTACTTTGCTTCAGACCAGGGGATGATGATGTGTTTTGGTTTGATTCTCTTCATAGGGGTCCTTCGCGTACCCTGCAAGCACTGATGAATAAGTAAGTTCTATACACCATGTGCTTTTGAAAATATATGTTAAGTAGGTTGATTGGGTAACTAGTATTGATTATAACATGCAAGTTTGAAATAATGATATGTCTCCATCTATCCATTCAGTACTTTGTTCAAATATAATGCTTTGCAACCAGACAAGCCAATCCGACCGAAGAGTAAGAATAAGAAGATCAACTTTGTTCATATGAAGGTAAAGCAAGTTTTTATAATTTTTTTCCAAACCTCCAGTGTATTCACATTATATATTTGCGTGTAGCACAAGAAACAACAGAGTGGTTGGGAGTGTGGATATTATGTCATGTACTACATGATGGAGGTAGCTAACTTACATAGGACACCAGGTCTCCCAATAAATGCGGTATGATAAATGCAATATTATCACTTTGCAGCTTTATTCTTAAGTGTTTCCAAGGATAGCTTGAATTGTGCTGGTTGGACCTAATAATGTGGTTCTTTTGGTTATTGTATGTCTGAGCAGCGATTCCCAAGAGACGTTTTGGCATTGACCAGAGATGAGCTGAATGGTGTGCGACAGTTTCTCGCCTCGTATATATTGTCTCATGAGCTGGAAGAGTTTATGGATTCAGATTACTATGTATAATATTATAGTAGTAGGAATATATTTTGGTCATTATGAAGGCAAACCCAAATTGTAGATAGTATTGCGCATATTTGTTGTTTAATATCAATGGTGTTACATGAACCGACCCCTCGTAGTTATTTAAATTATAGCATATAGTTGATACTGAGAGTATATCCATATAATTAAGCGCTTTAATAGGGAAAATACAAAATAAAAATCGGTGGCAGGAGAAATCGGATAAATCCTATTATTGTAGAAATCGGTAGTTGACCCGCCTCCAATAATCAGTTAATGAAGGCGGGTCTACGCCTCCTAGATATCTTGTTGGAGGCGGGTGGGAGTTGCACCCGTCTCCAATGAGGTGTTATGGGAGGCGGGTGCAACTCCAATAAGACCTCATTGGAGGCGGGTTCAACTCCCACTCGCCTCCAATAGAGGATTATTGGCACCTGCTTCCAATGATCCGCTTAACGGAGGCGGGTGCGGGTCCCTCCAAATGGAGGCGCCCACAGTGGAGGCGAGTGCACAGCCGCAACACCCGCCTCCAAAAGGCCTTAGAACCCGCCTCCTAAGTTTCTTTTTGCCCTAGTGCGGCTATCTATTAATAAAATTTTAGTTTAAGTATAAAAAAAAAAAACTGCAGTTTAAGTGCAAATACTGTTCCAATCACTGCAGTTTCACGATACACTAATTAATTACACAAAACAAATTAATTAGTTAAATTTAAGTTTGTAAAATTTTAAATATTACTTCCTTTGTCCAATTCGACGCTTACTAATATAATAATGTGTTATTCATAATTAACACACTCTTAACAAGTGGGTATTAGTGAAATAAATGACAACAAATTAGCTATTTGAAATATTGTAAGTTGAAATCAATAATAAACTGTACATTTTTTAAGTCGGACTTTTCTAATGAAATTGAGTGAGTGTAAGGTAGGTGCTTATGCCTATCCAACCCCAACTAATTAATGTTTGGAGTTTAATTAATTCCTTGTTTACTGGATACGTACCTTCAGGGATGTCCGCAGCTATGACAGCAACTTATGCAAGCACCCAAAGTGTATAATTCACGTATTTTGGGTACTCAACCTTACATAACTCCGACAAGTGTTTCCCTGCAAAAAAAGAAAAAAAAATAAATATATATATATATATATCAATAATTAGATTTCATAAATATTTTTAACATATTTGAATGGATATATACTTTCGATGTTATCCTCTATATTTTAAAATTATATCTTTAACCTTACTCAGGATTGTTACCCCATGTATTGACCTTACTTTTGCTAACGTAAGCAATACATTTTGGGGCCGAAATGGCAATTTCAAAATGCGCAATGAGAATGTAAGAAAGAGCATAAAAAACAGGTATTTTAAAAACATGAAGTAATTTTACAAGTACCCAAACACAAGGTAGGGTAAATGTAGCCTATATTTTATAAGCAATTTCTTATTGCACATTCTAAGTAATTTATCACTTCTATATGTGATTGAAACATATTATTCCTTCTGTTCTAGGTCTACTTTGTAGTATTATTTTTAGTAGTACTGCAAAGTGAACTTTTCTAATACAATGGATTGAGAGTAATTAAAATCACACGTTTGATAATTAAGAATTTTCAGGCATGGTATATTGACGCTCACATTTTTTATATAATTTCTTATTTTTAACTCATTATTTTTTTATTTTTTAATTATATATATATATATATATTTAGTGCTGAAATTAAAACATAAATTTTAAAACAACGTTGGCAATATGTACAAGCTCGTAATTGTTTTACCTGTTGTTACATCAAGATTTGCAGCCAATGATTGTATTATAGTAGCTGTTGAAGCCGATCGAATAGCATAAAAAATAATTAAAAATGTTATATATATTGAAATTAGCATGAAAGTTAATTAACTATACTTATTTAACCAACTTAAAATTTTAGCAGGTATTGCACACTTTATTTTTTATTTTATTTTATTTTATTTTATTTTATCTATAACTAGTAACAGAAGTCATTGTACAATGAACTTTTATTTATAAAATTGCTCTATGTTTGAATTGACACGATACCAAACCATAATCTTAAGAATTAATAAATTCTATAATGAGAAACCAAAGATTCCAAATGAATGGATATAATTAAATGATTCACAATAAAATAAAATAAAAAATTATATCTGATGCTACTGTCATCTTCATCTTCTATTTATTGTTTTTTTGTTGTTTTGTACATGCAGTGTGGACAGTAACAAGCAAAAAATTATGAATGATTGTTGTGTCAGGAAAATAAACGTCACTAGTCTCAGGTGGAAACAATTCTACCCATCTCTGTAATTCAAACCCTGTTAGACGATTTCCAACATTTCTTCAATAGATAAGTTTTTTTTATAAAATAAAATAAAAAAGAAAAGAAAAGAAAGCGATACAATTTCATTTTGGAAAGGAAATGGACAAATTAGAAAATGACAAAAAAGAGAACTACATTTTCTGATATATTAACATCTACGTTAATTTTAGAACTTGTCAGATTTCAAGCTAACGAAAGCTCTACGGAAAATAATGAAGTTTCAACTTCATGCCGTAATGGTACGTAGTATATATTATGCGTATTTTCTTTTCCCTTTTAAGACAAATCTGTTTTAGCACGGATCGTTCTCCTAATAATGGCGTAGTGTAATTTGTGTATTAATATTAAAACGATGTTTTAATCGGCAAAAGAGTATCATTTTATTTTAAAATGACATGAAACAACGTTATTTTGATAAGTGAAATACTGACAAAAGATTTGTGTTTGGAAGAAAAAAAAAAATTCCTCAAAACTTGGTAAGTTATTTTAAAAAGGATTTAGACGTCTTGTCCCAAAATAGTACATTAAAAAATTTGATGACATTATGAGTATTTAAACGTCCTGGCTCAAAATAGCACAATTTTCTAATTTTTTTTCTTTTTTTTTTAATTAAAAAATTCTATTTCCAAACATTTTGAGAGAAACTGAAAATTTATTAGTTGAAGATTTTACCTCTTATCGATGGTTTGCTCCAGCTTGCAAGTCAGTTTCCACTGCAGAAACACATCATTAATTAATAATCAGTAATTAGTGGAGTTTATTTGAAATAGCTAGTATTAATATTTTCCTTTTTTTGGGAAATTATATTCACAGCCAATCCAGAGGTTTGGTAAAATTACCTATTGGCCCTTGTGGATTTTTTGAGAATTACTCGTGTCTCGCATTTGATTTGGTCAAATTATAAAGTGAATTCTATAATTAAGTAATAAAAATGAATGCAAATCTCAACAATCAAGAAAAATATATAGCCAGCCCATGGGAGTATAATATAATTTTCAAAAATCACATCGATTAGTAATTTTACATCATTTTTATGAAAAAAATTGAATTAATTGTGTGGGAGAGAGGAAAAACTCACTATTTCCGGTAGGGCTGAGCAAATGTGGTACCCGGCCCGACCCGACCCGTCGGTTTCGGGTCGGGTCAGGTCGGGTATAGACCCGGCCGGGTCGGGTTCTGGGCCGGGTTTTTTTTTTTTTTTTTTTTTTGCCCCTAATGAAAAAGTTTCAAAATTATATTATTTTTGCTTAACATGAGATTTGAACACATGACCTAAGTTCAAAATTGCCTTTAAGGTAAGTTGATTAGCCACTTCTTTTACTTTTTGTTTTATTATATTATCTTATTATCTTTATTATAGTATATGTTTATTTATATATTAATTTCATATATAAATTCTTTATACTACGTATATTATAATAAAAAAATTTTAAAACAATATACATTATAATACTATAAAACTAATGGTAAAATTTACATTTTCTGTTATTTTTCTCTTTACTGTTTGTATATTTATATTACTATTTTAAAAAAATATTGTAATAAAAAAATTATAGAGTATAATTTTACTTATTTAAGATATCAATTTTCAATTGATAAGCATAGTATTTAAATTTGAAATAATATATAAATTTACGAAATAAAATATTATTTATTTTTTTATATAAAAATTAATTTTGTTTAGATTGTGAAATACATGTGTGATGTAATTTAAAGCATTCATATAATTGAAAAAGATATTAAATAATTTCTAGTTTAATGTTGTATAATATAATAATAATAACAAAAAATAACAAAACAAAGAGTTGCTGGAGTGGTTAATTAGTTTTCCTTAAGATTAGTTTACCAACCTTAGGTTGTGATGTGCATAAAATTAAAATCCCCATTGGGCCTAGCCCAATTAGTTAAAACAAAGAAACAGTAAAAGATAAAGAAGCCCAGATCCACGTTCAGGTCGGGCCGAGTCTCTGTCATGATTTTAGATCGGATATAAAGGCTTAGCTCGGTCCTAAAGATTTAATAAGCTCGTGAAGGCTTAGGTCATAAAACATTATAAACCAAATTGATAATCTTAGATCGGTAGACCTTATAGCCTAGATCGGTAAGATTAAGTATAATTCTACTCAAGAAGCCCAGGTCGGAAAAAACTTAAGAGAAGTTAGATCGGTCAACAGTGTTAAAGCTCAGGTCGGTAATGTAACTAAAACACATGAAAGCTTAGATCGGTAGAGTAAACTGATCCGAGATAAAGATAATATATTCAAAACAGTTAGACATCATGGTAGGACCATTATCTTAATATATGCAGAGCAATGATGGCAAATGAGCCACGTTAAAGCCATTATTCCGGAAACGGCAAAAACCATCATTGCAAGAAGAATAAATGGGAGCGTATGTCTTCATGAACCAACGGAACCATCAAGAGTAAGCTTATAAATACTCAGGCACAAGCCTCATTCAAGTAAGTTCGAATAAGCAATTTCTGGCAATTCTCACTAGCATTTCTTAAGCTATTCTCTCTCATTTACAATTTCTCTGAACACTCTTGTTCTATATTGTTTATCTCTTTACTGACTTGATCGTCGGAGCCTATACAGGGGGGAAAGCCCCGTTCCTTCTCTTGATTACTCATCAGTTGGTCAACGGAGCAGTGCAAAATCATCAAGCTTCATCCTCTTTGCCAAGCTCAGCAACCCTACTTAGTTCATCCCTCAAATTGCTCATCCCAAGTTGGGCCATTTTGTTCCTCAAAGTTTCATTTGGATTGGGCTATTACTGTCTTCAAGAATTCATTGGGCCGCGAAGAAGCATCGTTCCCTCATTGTAATTTTTGCGTCACATCAACTGACGCCGACTGTGGGGAACGTTTGATCAAATTATTTCATCAAATTTTCCTCCGTTAAATAAATTTGTTGAAACCATGACACAAACTCGTTCAGGAAAGGGTGCTTCTTCTTCTGATGACACCACCAACGGACTCACCGTTACAACCACCCTGGTTCCTACCGTTACAGCTACCAGTTCTATTCCTCCCTCTGATCCACCTACTACTACCACCCTTGTTGAAACCCTCACCTCTGAGCAGGAACAAGCAGAAAAAGAAAGGTTTTTCCGTATATTTCCATAACTGTTTCACTTAATAAACCATGTTGCTCCGATCATCTCTACTCTTAATATAGAACTTCCCATCACAACCACCACCTCAGATGTAGTTAACATAGAACACCCCTATGGCATACATTGGTCTCCAACTGTTCCCCCACCCAGGGCTGAATTCAACCCTGTGTCCGACCCCTCTGCTGCTTTAATAACTAGTGTTCCCCCGCGCTCCACCACTATATGTCCTCCACAACCTGGGGGAGTTAATTTTTCTTCAGAAATCGGTCATATTGCTGGTCCTCCTAACCTTTCTCTGGCACCTCCTGTCTATACCACTGTAGCTCATACTCAGGCTAATCCTACTTTTCCGGGCCCATTTATGGTTCCTAATGCTCAGTTCAATAATAGTTCTTTTATGTCAGGCTTACCATTTCCCATTTTAGGGCAACAAATGGGTCAATTGAATCAACCTGGCCATGGCCTACAAATCAGCCAAATGAATCAACCCTGTTATTACCCCGGAAACACAACTACTTCCAACCCTGCGCTATTTCAACATTATGGTTTAGGCAATAACCGAGCCATGCAACCGCCCTCAGAAAACCCTCCTTTACTTAACCCAAATTATTAACCTGGGCCCGGTTTAGGGAACTATTACCCCGGTATGGGAGGACACCCCTTAGGTCAGTCTGGATATCCCCAGCTCGGCCAAACCATCCTCCCCGGATCCGGATATGCTCAGCTCGGACGAACGGTCCCCACGTCTCGCGTGTCTCATCCTTTTGGGTGGGAGATTCAAATGGCACAATTTCCCCCTGGATACAGAGGCCTAGGTAAAGTTGACAAATATGATGGTACTACCGACCCCACAGCTCACTGGATGCAGTGCATGAGCGTCATGGATGCTGCTAACCTGTCCGACGCTAACCGATGCATGAAATTCCATCTGACTCTTAAAGGTCAGGCCATAAATTGGTATTGTACTCTGCCCCGAAATTCTATTCATTCGTTAGATCAGTTTGGTGACTTGTTTTTAGCCAATTTCATGGGTAATAAGATATTGTCTAAACCAATTTCACATTTAATGAACATAACACAAAAAATGGGAGAGGGATTACAGGCTTACATAGATCGGTTCAATGTAGAATCTAGGCAGTGTCACGAAAAAGATGATAGGATAATGATGGGATCATTCATTAATGGGCTACGGTCAGACCTTTAGCTACCGAGTTGGCCATCCGACCCCCACATTCTTATTTTGAAATGATGGTTACTGCTGTTAATTTTGCTGTTGTTGAAGATGCTACAGCTATAAAACAGGAAAGAGAAAGAAGTTTTTCCGATTTATATGGTAAGAGGAAAGCTTCTTCCCCCATTCTTTCATCAGGAGGAAGTAAGAAATTAAATTTTGCAAATACTACTAACCCTATCCCAAAGACGGGGGTAAGTGTAAACGCTGTGCAGGTAGCCAAGCCATTCTCAGTCCCCCGAGCTGACATATATGCTGCCATTCAGAATCAAGGGCTGCTGCCCCCAGCTCGACCCATGACGGGTCCCACAGATCGGCTCAATCCGGGCAGGTATTGTAATTACCATAAAAACATTGGTCACAATACTAATGACTGTCGTGATTTAGCTGCAGAAATAGCTAAATTAATTCAAGTTGGGAAACTACCACAATATACACAAGTGGCCCCTTTACCTAAACCGGTGGCTTCAGCAACCCGTGAACGACCTAACGGATGCTACCGATGTGGGGAGACCGGTCATTTTACCCGCGAATGTCCCCAACCCGACTCCCGAGCCCCGAATGCTGGGGGTAGCACCGACCTGAATATAGCAGGGATTGTAAACACCATAGCAGGAGGACCGACCCAAGGCGACTCTAACCGCCAAAGGAAACAGGTATACCGACAAAGGAACACTATTCTAGGTAAGCGTAAATCAGATACCATGACACCAGGAATTACTTTCGATGACACAGATACATTTCTGCCTTTCAATTGTGACGATCCACTAGTGATCGATTGCTACATTTCAAATTACCAAGTACGTAGGACATTGTTAGACACGGGTAGTTCTAGCAATATAATTACAACCAAGGCACTGGCTGGTTGTCAATTACACAAGGCACAGTTAAGTCCAGTTCGGACACCATTGATTGGCTTCGGCAATCACCATGTTATACTTGTGGGACATTTGAGTATTCCCGTCACATTACTGGCTGGACAGCTAAAACGTACGGAAACCATAGACTTCGTGGTCATCGATGAGCCATCACCATACAATGTATACCTGGGACGGCCTGGATTAAATCAGTTCCAGGCCATAGCTTCTACTGTACACATGCTTTTAAAGTTCCCCACCATAGGTGGGGTAGCTTCTATTCGTTGTGATGTCTTGCAGGCAAAGCAGTGTTACATGGCTTCCTTGAAGGAACCGACCCCCGTAGACCTGAAATCAAAAATTACCTCTACAGTCAGGCCGACCTCCGTTAACATTACCGATCTAACAGGTGGCTCGGACCTGTCCATTGAAGCAGGGGCCGAGGTAAGAATTATTCCCCTCGCGGCCGATCCAAACAAGGTAATAAAAATTGGGGCTGATTTGCCCCCTCAATTACAATATGATTTGCTTAACCTTTTGCGTGAATTTGCAGAAGTTTTTGCTTGGGGACCGGAGGATATGCCTGGCATTTCTCGAAATATCATTGAACACAGGTTATCCGTTGATCCCAATCATAGGCCGATCCGACAACGAAATAACCTTGGGGGAGAACGTAGTAGATACGTGGAAATCGAAGTCAACGCCCTGTTGGAAGTACGTATCATCCGAGAAGTGGATTATCCGGAATGGTTGGCTAACCCAGTGTTAGTTTCCAAACCGGATGGTTCATGGCGCATGTGCATAGACTTCACCGACTTAAATAAAGCATGTCCCAAAGACTGGTTCCCCTTGCCTTTGATCGACGTGCTGGTTGACGCCATAGCCGAATTTCGCTTCCTTAACTTCTTGGATGCATATAAGGGGTATCATCAAATCTTTATGGCCAAGGAAGATGAGGAAAAAACGTCTTTTATTACAGACAAAGGTACATATTGCTTCATAACCATGCCTTTCGGTTTAAAGAATGCTGGAGCTACTTTTCAACGTTTGGTGAATAAAATTTTCAAAAAAACAGTTAGGTCGAAATATGGAAGCTTATATTGATGATTTACTTGTGAAAAGTAAAAATGAATCTGCTTATTTATCTAATTTACGTGAAACCCTTGAAACACTAGCCCAATATAAATTAAGGTTAAATCCAAAAAAATGCGTCTTTGGGGCCACTTCGGGAAAGTTTTTAGGATATATGGTTTCTGAGGGGGGTATCTCGATTAATTCTAAGAAAGTAGAAGCTGTATTGAAAATCCACCCACCTAGGACAATTCGGGAAGTACAACAATTAACTGGTAGATTAGCAGCTTTGAATAGGTTTTTAGCCCGGTCAGCAGAACGAGCATTACCATTTTTTAACATTTTAAAGAAAACTGATAAATTTTTGTGGACCCCGGAATGTCAAAATGCTTTTGAACAATTAAAAACATACTTAGCCTCTTTGCCATCTTTGACTATGCCTATTCATGGAGAACAATTGTACATGTATATAGCTACTACCGAATCTGTCATTAGCTCGGTTTTGCTCCGAGAAGATAACCGGGTCCAGAGACCCATCTATTTTGTTAGTAAAGTTTTGCAGGCAGCAGAGAAAAATTATTCCAGCCTAGAAAAGCTAGTCCTGGCTATAGTTCACTCCACACGACGTCTTCGCCCTTACTTCAATTCCCACGGAGTCACCGTTTATACTGACGCACCCCTCAAAGCCATCTTACAAAAGGCAGGAGTTTCAGGTCGACTCACCAAATGGGCCATTGAATTGGGGGAGTATGACATTACCTTTGCCCCATGCATAGCAGTCAAAGGACAGGTGTTGGCAGATTTCATAGCTGAAGGAGTACCAGACAGCCAAGAGAGCATATCTAGCCCGTCAGAAAAAACCGATCTACTTTTAGCTATAGCAGAGGGTGACGATGCGTGGATCCTCTACGTAGATGGTGCCTCAAGCCAGTCTGGATCGGGTGCGGGGATCATCCTCACCAGCCCAGGAGGAGAAATTCACACTTACGCTTTACGATTTTGCTTCACAGCCACAAATAATGAAGCTGAATACGAAGCCATGATAGCCGGCCTGAAGTTAGCTCAGAAATTTGGGGTCGAAAATCTAAAAATTTGTTCAGACTCCCAGCTCGTGGTTAAACAAATTTTGGGGGAGTATAAGGCTAAGGATCGACAAATGGAGGAGTATTTAACATTGGTGCAACAGCAACTAAAATTTTTTCAAAAATGGGCTATAGAACGGGTCCCACGAAGCAAAAATACAAATGCCGATGCCTTGTCCAAATTAGCTTCTTCGGTTTTTTCACATCTGACCAAAACCGTCCTAGTAGAAGAAGTACATACCAGGAGTACAGCCGAACCAATAATCTTGTCTATAAGTAAATGACAGGATTGGAGATTTCCTATATGGCAATACCTACAAGATGGCACTTTACCAGAATCCCGGAAGGAAGCACAACGAATACAAAGGAAGGCTGAATGCTATCAGATAATCGGGGAGGACTTATATAAAAAGGGTTTCTTGATGCCTTTACTAAAGTGTGTGGGATCGGGAGAAGCGGAGGTCATGCTAAAGGAAGTACACGAAGGAGATTGCGGGTCTCACATTGGGGCTTGGAATTTGGCCAAGAAAATAATTGGGGCTGGGTTTTATTGGCCTCGGTTATTCCAAGAAGCAGTGGAGTACGTTCAACGGTGTTCCAATTGCCAACACAACGCGACAATTCACAAGTTGCCGGCCTCCAGCTTTACTGGGATAATTGCCCCATGGCCTTTCGCGGAATGGGGGATAGATCTCATGGGTCCGTTTCCTAAGATCGGTTCATGCCATTATCTTGTTGTAGCCATAGATTATTTCACAAAGTGGGTGGAAGCCGAGGCATTAACAAATATTACTGGACGAACTGTAGCTCGGTTTCTTTGGAGGCAAGTCATCTGTCGTTTCGGTGTGCCCAGATCGGTTATTTCGGACAATGGAACTCAGTTCGAATCCAAGGAATTCACAGCCTTGTGTTCAAAACTTGGTATCACCCAACGTTTTGCGTCGGTAGCACATCCTCCAGCAAATGGACAAGTAGAACTCACAAACCGAACTTTGTTGCACGGGCTAAAATTCAGACTAGAAGATAAAGGTAAAAATTGGGTAGAACAGCTGCCCCATGTGCTCTGGTGTCACCGGACTACGCCCAAATCGGCCACAGGGAAGACCCCCTTCGAGTTGGCCTTCGGGGTCAATGCTGTCATCCCCCCAGAAGTACAAAGTAGAGCCCCGCGAGTTATGCACTTCGAAAGGGATCAAAACCAGAAACACTTGGAGCTCAGCTTGGATCTGATAGAAGAAGTTCGGGACTCAGCTTATGTACACCAACTAAATTACAAGAATTTAGTTCGGCAACACTATGATGCTCGGGTCAAACATCGAGCCTTTGTACCAGGAGATTTAGTCTTGCGAAACCGATCTATCAGCAAACCACAAGAACAAGGCAAGTTATTTTCTAATTGGGAAGGACCTTATCGGGTAATTGAGGCCCGACCTACAGGAAGTTATATTTTGGAAGACTTGCAAGGACGATTGATTCCACGAACTTGGAATGCAGCACATTTGAGAAAATATTATCAGTAAAGCAGTCAAAGAGGTGAAAATGAAAAGGAAAAATCAGAGACAAACAAAAGTTACCAAAAAGGATAGTCTTTATTCAATAATCAAGCTCGGTTACAAAGACGATCTGAATACCAAAATTCTTCGAAAGGGACCAGAATCAGAAAAAATTCTACAAAGTATAAAACCAAATACATCACTGCAACTGCATCTAGGCGTGCTACCTACATTCCTCACACAGCTGGCAGAAAGAATAAGCCCGATCTAAGGAAAGGCCGAGCTCAGGAAGGAGGAGCTTGAGAAGAGGCTTCATCCGCTATCTCCTGGGGGTCGACCACAGGATCCTCTTTGACCTTTTCTGGATTTGAAACACCGATGTCTCGGCATTCTTGCTTGATTTCTTCCACTAAGTCATAAGGATCGCGCCCCTCCGGAAGCAAAGAAGACTGGGCTATGGAGTCTTCTGGAGCAACTGCTGTCGACCTGGAACTTTTTAGCTCGTCCCAGCACAGAGTATACCCGCACTGGATTAGCTCGAAAAAGCGCCGGTTCATCAACTCCAGCAGGGTCCCTTCCTTGAAAGATTTTAGCTCGGCCTGACGAGCTGCCTCTGCCTCATTCGGGCTAACCATCTCAGCAGCCTTCTTTGTAGCCTCTTCTGCAGCTTTTGTAGCTTCTTCTGCAGCTTTCTTGGCCTCTTCTGCAGCTTTCTTGGCCTCTTCGGCGGCTTTCTCCAGGTCAGCTTTCTCCTTTGCCCAGTTGGATTTTTCTTTGAGCAAGGAGGCCTCGCTTTTCTTCAGGATATCTACGTCGGTCTCCAGTCCCTGGACCTGGTCTCCAGCTGGCTCGACTTTGAAAGCAGACCCTGGTTTTGCTTCATCAGCCCGTTCTTTTCAACCTCAAGCTCCGAATACTTGCTTTCTCGAGCCCCAGCTGAAACTCCAGATCCTCAACGGCCTCGGACGGTTTCTTCGACCTCTCCAGCTCGTAACTCTGGGCTAAGATATCCAAAGCCGTCGCCCTTTTTGATGTAGCGGCATAATTGTAAGCCACCTGCAAAAAACCGATCCAAGAGTGTCATACGAGGTAAGCCATTATTTTCAGACATTATTTAGTTTCGATACTCACCCTTTTTCATGTGCGAAGCAAGAAAGGCCTCCTGCTTCATCATCAGCTCCATATTTTGCCGGAGCTGGTTGCCCACCTGTACCATCTCCTCAAAGGATCTTTCAGTTTCATCCTCCAACTCTTGGTAAGGCCTTACATCCTCAGGCAGGGGCTCTGGTAAATGCACTTGAAGTATGGGCCGAGCTAGGGAGATCGGCCTATCTTTCTTATCCTTCAGCAGAAGAACCCTTTCTTTTGTTGACGGGTCCACGGGGCCCCAAAGATCATCAGGCTTCGGCAGCTCGGGATCACGCATGGGGCCCGTCAACAATTGTGGAGCTTTAGCAGCCTTAGCTGCCTGGATTTCTTCCGGGGTCGGCCCGCTCTTTTTCGCGACCCGGGTCATCAATGCCGAGCTGGGTGGGTCGATCACCTCGACCTCTTCCGTGAGATCGATCTCAGCCAATCTTTTGGAAGATCCCGAAGTTGCGGAAGGCTTGTTGGTTTTTTTTCCTTCCGAACCCACGAGACTACCTGAAAACAAGCAATATGCACAAATCAAAATTACCGAGCTATGAAAGATGAGGATACCATAAATAAAGAGTTCGAGGGATAGGTATTTACTTTCTACATTGGGGGATTGGCTCAGCCGGCCGAAACAAGAAGATCCTCTGAAGGAAATTTAACCGAATATTTATCCGAGCTACTATGGGTTTTAGCGCCTTATAGTCCGATTGAATTCTGGGGTCGGATTGTCTCGGGTTTGTTCAACTGGTAAAATAAAGGGAGACCAACGGTAGGGTAGGTTTGCTTCCTCAGCCTTCACCATAAAAAATCTAGCCCTCCATTGTTTATTGGTATCAGGGGAGTCGGTAATTAGTATAGGGTTATTCCTACGCTTCTGGAAGGTCACCCACCATTTACCATAAGGGTATTTACGGACCGTATAGAATTGAAAAAACAAATCCACCGTAGGCCGAACCCCAGCCCCAAAACACACATATATGAATCCTATAAGAAACCTAAGGGCATTAGGTACTAGTTGGCTCAACCCAATATTAAGAAAGTCACACATTTCGTTCAACATATCTAGGGTCGGAAACCTCAGCCCAAAGTTAATATGATATTCATAAACCCCGACCCAACCCTCCGATGTAATATTTATCCTCTCCTCGGGCTTGGGTAAACGAATAGGAACAGAAGGATCTATATAATGGGTCGACCTAAGGTTTATTAAATCTTCCATAGTCATTTGTGAAATTATTTCCTCGGGTTTAAATTCGTGTGTGGCAGCCGAATCTACAGTAATCAATGCAAATAATCATGGATAAATCAATCCTACACAAATGCTCAAACAGGATAGATCTGAAAGGAAAATAAATCATCAGAAAAGAAAGGGACAAGGATGCTAACCTGCTGCCGGAGTCTGGCGCGATGCTCCGGTACCTGAGCTTCTTTCGGAGGCCATGGCAGACAGATGAACAGGGGAAAAGGCGAGGCAGCGGAAAGATAATGACGACAAGACAACAACCCCAGCAAAAATTGCGAAAATTGGAACACGGCACAAAATTCCGGCAAAATCGCAAAAACTCCGGCGAAGGAAAGGAGGAGAGGAAGGTAAAAATTTCTCTTTTCAGGAAAGCGAATGATGGAGGGAGTAAAATGCTTGCACTCGCAATTTTTATAGTGAAGCCTCGATGAAATCGAAGAGACGTAAGCAGACCAAAAGCTGTAAGCATTAATGATACTTTGAGAACATGAAACGGCCTTGGAAGTCGTACCGATAGCTATAATAAACGTGAAGGCGTGTCCAGACAGGTCCGCCTCTTCGGAATCCCGATCTAGGGTAACGCAAAGGTACGTATTTATGGTTGCATTTATTTGTCCGAAAACTGTGCAAATTCCTCAGATCGGTATTACAATTATTACTATACGGTTGGATGAGACTATTCTTTGTAGGACGGATTTCATGTCATATTTCATGCTTTTATATGGATTATAGGTCGGATAAATACTGGAAAAATGCCTTAGTCACATTCTGCTTAGAAAAATACGGTATGTTGCTTAGCTCGAAAAATTGGCTCGGATTAATCTAGAAAATCATGTCCTTTATGCTGGATCTTAGCTCGGAAAACCCAAAGAGTATTAAGTTTTAGATCGGTAAAACCTAATACTGGGGGGGCTTGTTGATGTGCATAAAATTGAAATCCCCATTGGGCCTAGCCCAATTAGTTAAAACAAAGAAACAGTAAAAGATAAAGAAGCCCAAATCCACGTTCAGGTCGGGCCGAGTCTCTGTCATGATTTTAGATCGGATATAAAGGCTTAGCTCGGTCCTAAAGATTTAATAAGCTCGTGAAGGCTTAGGTCATAAAACATTAAAACCAAATGATAATCTTAGATCGGTAGACCTTATAGTCTAGATCGGTAGATTAAGTATAATTCTACTCAAGAAGCCCAGGTCGGAAAAACTTAAGAGAAGTTAGATCGGTCAACAGTGTTAAAGCTCAGGTCGGGTAAGGTAATGTAACTAAAACACATGAAAGCTTAGATCGGTAGAGTAAACCGATCCGAGATAAAGATAATATATTCAAAACAGTTAGACATCATGGTAGGACCATTATCTTAATATATGCAGAGCAATGATGGCAAAGGAGCCACGTTAAAGCCATTATTCCGGGAATGGCAAAAACCATCATTGCAAGAAGAATAAATGGGAGCGTATGTCTTCATGAACCAACGGAACCATCAAGAGTAAGCTTATAAATACTCAGGCACAAGCCTCATTCAAGTAAGTTCGAATAAGCAATTTCTGGCAATTCTCACTAGCATTTCTTAAGCTATTCTCTCTCATTTACAATTTCTCTGAACACTCTTGTTCTATATGTTTATCTCTTTACTGATGATGTCGTGGAGCCTATACAGGGGGGAAAGCCCCGTTCCTTCTCTTGATTACTCATCAGTTGGTCAACGGAGCAGTTGCAAAATCATCAAGCTTCATCCTCTTGCCCAAGCTCAGCAACCCTACTTAGTTCATCCCTCAAATTGCTCATCCCAAGTTGGGCCATTTTGTTCCTCAAAGCTTCATTTGGATTGGGCTATTACTGTCTTCAAGAATTCATTGGGCCGCGAAGAAGCATCGTTCCCTCATTGTAATTTTTGCGTCACATCAGGTTGTGTGTTTGAATCTTGACTTATGCCAATGAGCATTATAATTTTTACATATTTTAAGTTTAGAAAACCCAAAATTGGATGGAGAACCGAACCGGACCCTCGGGTTTGACCCGGAACCGACCCAAAAAAAATCCGACCCGCAATTATGGAAAGAAAAAAATAATAATAATAATTTGAGAGGGAACCGACCCGCGGGTTCGACCCGGAACCGAACTGAAAAAAAACCGGACCCACGGGTTGGGTCGGTTCCGGGTCAAACCCGCGGGTCACCCGACCCGCCAGTTTTTGACCACCCCTAATTTCCGGGATCGAGATAAGCCATGGAAACAAGAAATCCGGGTCCAACAAAGGACAAAAATGTCCTCTATCCAGGTTTCTGTGGAGACACCAAAATTTCATGTTGACAAGACTGTAGCACTACTGGAAAGAGCAATAAGAACAGAAAGGCAAAAGCTAACCCAAAAAAAAAAAACTTGAAGTACCTGCTCAACAAGTTTTTGGGAATCGAAGGAGGGTGGAGTAGTATCAACAGAATCTATGCGTTTGCTGCCACCAATATTGCCCTCCAATTCCATCATAATTAGTATGAAAAAGGCTATATAGGGCCTGTTCTTTTTTGGCGTTTTAAAAACGATTTTAAAAACAAGTTTTGAAAAATAGTTTTATAATGTAAAAAGTGTATTGAAAATGTAAAAAGTAAATGTTGAATAGTAAAAAGTTGTATTGGAAATAATGAAATATGATTAAAATATATTAAATTTACTGTTAAAACCAAAACCGTTTTCAAAACGAAACAAAAAGAACATGCCCATAATTGAGATCGATTTATAGCTTGATTTCTTCCATCAATTCCTCGGGCACTTCTTATATATATACATAGTTGTTGTGCTCATACGTACCGAAGGTGTTCTATGTGATTTCGAAAGGACTGAACAAAGGGGGAAAATGCACTTATCTGTTTCTACATGCTCGTTACACTTTCGATCATTCTTTTATGTCTTGTTGTACTGGTAGTCCATGTTCTTTAAGGTTTAAATTTTTGCAGGTCATTTGGGGGTCGTTACGCAAAAATTTTAAAAATATTGTTGACTCACAAAATTAATATTGATTTACAAAATTAGTCAACAAAAACATTCTCTATATAACCAGTTAAAAGAATAAAAAGTGACAAAACACTAAAGAATATGAACCACTAGTGCGACGAGACATGAAAGAAAAACTAAAAGTATAATAAAAATATAGAAGGACCAAAAATGCAATTTTGCCCTAAAAAAACAACTAAACTACACACGGTAGTTGAGGAGGGGACGGCATGCCAGTAAAGGCAGTGTGCATGCTGTTTTGTTTTTTTGTTTTTTCTTTTTTTAAAAATAAAAAAAAAAACTTGTGCATGCTGTTTTTGTATAGTTAGAAATTGGATCAGGTTAGTTAGTTACGTACTTTACATACATAGTACGTACTACGTTAAACAACTTCCAAATTATGTGGAAATCAAACAAATTAATGGCCTTAGTCTTCTTTCTTTTTTCTTTTTTTTTCGTCTCCTAATTATCTCGATCATTATTATTTGTCTTATTTCGAGGAAGTTATTAAATGATTTCCTGGGAGAAAAACAAAAATGGTAAATTACATTAACTTACCCTCTTTCGCATGCAAGAAGGTAACAAAAAAAAAAAAAACCCCAAGAATTCCTTGGAAATTGGTATAGCTACCCCCCCCACCCCCAACCCGAACTTTCTATTTGTAGTGAACGGATAGTGATACTACCTCTAAAATCAATACGTGTGTTTTCATGGAGAGTGTTACACTTACCTTGAATGTCCGTGACCCTTTCCATATATGGCAGACACATCAACTATTAAATAAATAAGAAGTATTACAAGGATAACATTGGTAGTGTTATGCTTATCTTTTAGAAAAATGGCATTTGTCGTCCCTTAAGTTTGGCTTGTAGTTGTTTTGGTCCATTTTATTTTGATTGTGACACTTTCAGTCCCTTATATTTGCGTGTTTGGCACAAATGGTCATTTTACCTGCTATCAAAGGTTTAGCAGGTAATTTTGTACCTAATAATTAAAATCATTACTAAATTTAGTAATTTATTTTTACAATATTTATTATTAACTTTAGAATGATAAAAAAAAAATTCAGATCATATTATAATAATTTAAAATGATTAATAAATTTAGTAATTCCTTTTTACAACTTTATTTTTTTATGTTTATATTATAGAATTTTAGTTTTTTCTTATTTCAATATATATATAATATTAATAACATTCATTTTTTTCACTTTAATATTTTATTTCCTTTCACTGTTAGTAAGAAATATTTTTACTCATTTTCATCCATTCTGTTTTCTTTTCTTTCTTCTTTTTTTTTCCACTTTTACTTATTATTTTTTTGTTTTCCTTTTATTTTCAATCTTATTTTTATGGTAAAATTAATTATCTCAATATAAGTTTAAAAAAATATAAATAAGTATGAGATAAAAATAAAAATAAATAACTAGTAGAAATAAAAGAAAAATGAAAGATTGAATAAAAGTAGAAAAAAAATAGAATGGATGAAAATTGATGGAAAAAATAATAATATTACTAATAATAAAGGGAAAGAAAAATGATAGAGTGAAAAAGAAAAGGAAGGAAAAATAATGATAAAATTAATGCCCTAAAAAAGAAAATATATCGAAAAGAAGAAAAAAAACTAAAATTTTTAAAATTAAAAAGAAACAAAATAACTATTGTAGAACAGAAATACTAAATCTATTAATGATTTTAATTATTATAATAGACTCCAATTATTTTATCTTCATAAAGGTCCAAATTATCTGCTAAACCTTGATAGCAGGTAAAATGATCATTGTGTTAAACAAGCAACATAAAGGACTGAAAGTGCAAAACAGCTACAAGGTCAAACATAAGGGACTAAAAATGCCATTTTTCTTATCATTTCATTAAATGTAAAAGCTCATAGCCTACTGTTTCTCTTTCTATTTTCTTGACTCTCTCTTTCTCCTCTCTTCCTTCTTATTTTTGTTTGCTCTCTTCTTTCTGTCAAAACAAATTTTTTTTTTCTTCTTGAGGAATTTTTCCGTAAAAAAACTTAAAGAGCTACTGCATTGCTCTCATTTGATACTTGATAAGTTGACATTTCCTCCTTTCTTTTTAGAAAAAAAAAATTATCCCACTTTTTTTTAATAAAAAAAAAATCCCACTTTTTGATGAAATATTTTTTATTATCCCACATTATCCCAAAAACTTGAAACTTGTTGTGACAACTTGCACTTGCACGAATATACCTATCTTAGGTAATACCTTAATTAACCTTAGTAAATAACTCGCATGTTAATTACTTTGAAAACCTTGTCGGGCTTGACCAACATTGACTAGGCTTGACTTACGCACGCTAGTTGAAATTTGGTTTTGCTTGAACAAGGTGAGGGATTACTCACTAGGTTTCGAATGTTTAATGGGTCATTTACGTAGTATTACTAAGACTACTTTCTAAATATATATAAGTATACATGTCTTGAGAATTATTTTGAATATTGGGTTGCCCACACCTATTGAAGAAGTATCTGTGAACATTTTTAAGTATTGTGCTTATTCTTTTAATTGCTTTGAATCATCTTGTATAAGATGAATGTTTTGATGAAATTTATTGAACTGCTTTTGATAATCTTGAACCATGAGAGAACGGATAATCGATTGAAATCCCTTTCATTTTTCCTTGAAAGAAAAAATCTTGCATACCCTTGTTTGGTTTTATTCGAAATGGTTATTGTGATCTCGTAAGACCCTAATTGATTTGAAACCTAGAGTTTAAACCAAATGATAATGAATTGATCCTTTGAACCCGTTTTGCGAAAATGTCCTATTGATGTGAAACCTCTATTGCAATTGATTTGAAACAGAAGAACTCAGTGCGAAAAGTTGCCAAGGAAAATCGGATTGCAAGACGACGATCTTTAAAAACTAGAATCATTACTCTGGATTTGGCAGACTACTAATCTAACAAGTTAAATTAAATATGCAATTCGAACCAAGTGAAGAATAATATACTCGAAACAAAGCGTGCATTGGACAAAGCAATTATCTAATAGCCTATAATTTATGTACTTTTAGCAATTAAGAAGCATGCAAATTACTTAAGCCAGAATAAAGATGAGTGATTAAAATAAGTATAAACTAACTTTAATATCTTTAATCAACTAAGTAACAATGAATTTGAGCAACCCTATTTGTAGGGTATAGGATGTACGAAATTCTACCCTAAAATAATAGAAAATCACTAGAATTGGAAATCAATCAAGAGATTAGAATTGGAAATCAATCAAGAGATTGATTTCTACCAAAAAAAATTAAAGGAACTAAGTTTTTGGAAAAAAGGAAAATCAGCTGCACTAAAAAGGAACTTGCTACCGAAATTAAAGAAGAAGAAGAAGAAAGGGAAACTTAATCAAGAGATTAAGTAACCTTTACAAAATTGGAAATAAGGAGAATATGAACATCTCGAAATTCAAAAATTAAAAGAAGGAAATAAACTATGAAGAGAATTAGGTAACATGCACAAAACCTTAATTCTCATCTAACCCTAACCTAGCGTGTGAATTGCTTCTTCTTGGGCTTGGGCTTGGCCGAATTTATGAGTTGAAGTGGACTTGATGGATTCAGCCCAATTGATGTCGCATGATGATGATGATGATGATGATGTAGGAAGCTTCTGGACCACCTTAGCAACTTCACAGCTGTCATGGAAATCCACAGCCCGCCACAACCCATGTGATGCAAACACTTTGTCACCACCCTCACTGGCAAGGCACGACTATGGTTGATAGTCTCCCGCCAGCTAGTATTCCTCATGGAGTGAGTTTGCCACCAAGTTTCTCCAAAGGAGTAAGTTTGGCGAGAACGAAGCCCAATTCGCCTCACTGTGTCAGGCCACAGGGGAATCCTTTTAGAAGTACATCAACAGATTCAACGATGAGTGCCTTGAAGTTTCTGGCCTTCAAGACCAAACAACCATCGCAGCATTCATCAGTGGCCTCAATGACAGCGATGAGTTCAAAGCCCTCATATCCGACCAACCCCAAACCATTGGCGACCTATTGTGTAAAGCTGACAAACATGCGACCATTGAGAACTCAGTGCTCGAAAAAGTAAAAAACATGGCCGTCCTCACCGGACAGTACAAAGGCCGTGACCAGACAAATCCATGACCGCATTGGCCACCGAGTGCCGAACCAACGCTCCAGGGATCCTCCTTCCTACTTTGCTCCTCTCAACCACACCCCGAAGAAGATCTACACCATGATTGCCAATAAAGAAATCCTCAAGCCTCCGCCAAAGCTCCAAACCCCTGCCTTCTGATGCAACACAGACCTCTTCTGCAAATTCCACAATGACCATGGCCATGACACGGATGACTGCATCAGCCTCCGCTGAGAAATAGAAGAGGGAATTAAGAACGGACAGCTGAGTAATTTCACTCAAGGTAGCAAGAAGTACTACCCCAGAAACAAGGGCAAAGGTCATTCCAGCAACGATAAACAGTCGGAGAACAGGAAACCAGAAGATAATCGACAGCAACTCACTTGGCCCTGCAAGGAAGATAAGCGCCCACGTAAGCAGGAAGACGACTGTGGTGATGGAAAAAGCCCCATGGGCGAGATCTTGGCTATCATTAGTGGCCCAGTAGGCGGAGACTCTGAATCAGCACGCAAAGTACGGTGCCGCCCTCCTCCTGATTACAATGACGGAACCCGTCATTTACATTCAGAGGAAACCATCACATTCTCCCACGCTCCTCGATGCTTCCGCCACTACCTTCAGGTCCACCCCCTTAGTGTCTTCACCAATCAACCAATTCGCCAAATCCTAACAAAGCCGGAGGCATCCGGTCGTTTGGTCAAATGGGCTATCGAACTAGGAGAGTTCTACATCTATATCTAGCCATGAAACGCCATCAAAGGCCAGATCCTGGCTGACTTCCCGGCAGAGATGCCTAAAAACAAAGCTGAAGTCCCAACACCCAAACCCAATCCTAAGGGCCAACCATGGACCCTTTCCGTTGACGGCTCATCGGGCACCGACAGATCTGGTTCAGGCCTTTGTATCTTGAATCCTCATGGTACTAAGTCATTTTATGCCCTACACTTCAAATTTCCAGCTTCCAACAACGAGGCCGAGTACGAATTCCCCACCCCTCAGAAATAGCCACCTTCCATGGAGACCAACAGGTGGCCCGCGAATGCCATCGCATCGCCTTGCGGAAGAGGGCTCTAGAACACAGCCCAGAAGCCGGACCTAGCAGCTCTAGGCCCAAATTGCCAGTCTCTTAGCTGCCTCCGTCCATCCCTCCAACTTGGTAAAAAAAGGGAATCTATTTCCGTCCCCCACGGCGAACCCGGCCGCACTTTATCTATAGGAGCGATGCTCCCTCCACAGGTCAAGTAGGGTTTAACCCTCCTCCTCTTTGAATTCCTCGATGTCTTCGCTTGGTCCCCAATAGACATTACGGGAGTTGATACCAACCTAATGGTCCACCACCTTAATCTGGACCCCTGCATTCTCCCACGCGGCTCGACGCCTCCACCACTACCTTCAGGGCCACCCCCTTTGTGTCTTCACCAATCAACCAATTCGCCAGTCCTAACAAAGCCGGAGGCATCCGGTCATTTGGTCAAATGGGCTATCGAATTAGGAGAGTTCAACCTCTCTCTCTAGCCATGAAACGCCATCAAAGGCCAGATCTTGGCAGACTTCCTGGCAGAGATGCCCAAAAATGAAGCTGAAGTCCCAACACCCAAACCCCATCCTAAGTGCCAACCACAGATCGACCCTTCTTGTTGACGGCTCACCGAGCACTGACGAATCTGGCACAGGCCTTTGTATCGTGGATCCTTATGGTACTAAGTCCTCTTATGCCCTACACTTCAAATTTCCAGCTTCCAACAACGAGGCCGAGTAAAGTCCTCATCGCAGGTATGACGATCGCGCTGTGGCTGAGAGCTACACACCTACAGGCCTTCGGAGACTCACTCCTTGTCGTCAGTCAGATGAATGGCCAATACGTGGCCAAGGGGGTACCACCATGCAACAGTATCTCCAAAAGGCTCAGAGCCTCTCATCTGCCTTCACCAGCTTTACACTCACCAAAATCCCTCACTCTGAGAACGCGAAAGCCGATGCCCTCAGCAAGCTGGCATCTTTAAAGTATGCCAATCTCCTCAAGACCGTCCTCGTGGAAACATTGGAGCTTCCCAGCATCCAATCCCAAGCAATTTCAGACATTTCAGCCTCAAGGCAAGACTGGATGACACCAATTTGAGCCTTCCTCCTCCAAGGAACCCTCCCTCCAACACGAGAATCGGAATGCACCCTCCGTCGTAGAGCCACAAACTACATCATCCAGAATGGCCTGCTTTACAAAAAGTCATATTCCATGCCCTTGCTCTGCTGTGTGGACCCGACAGACACGGAGCATATCATGCGAGAAATGCACGAAGGAACGTGTGGCAACCACTCCGGCCCTAAGTCCCTCACCCGTAAGGCAATCCACGTGGGCTACTTTTGGCAGACAATAGCTCGAGATGCTAAGGCGCTGATTCAAAAGTGCGAAAAATGGCAAAGACATGCCTCCATCTACTGCCTCCCTCGACATGACATGGTTCCTATATCTAGTTCCTGGCCATTCCTCCAGTGAGGCATCGATCTCGTGGGCTCTTTCCCAGAAGCCCCTGGACGATGCGATTCCTCATCGTCGCCGTAGACTACTTCACCAAGTGGGTTGAGGCCAAACCTCTCACGTCCATCTCAGGCAGAAATATCATCAAGTTTTCTAGGACAAAATCATCTGTCGCTTCGGAATTCCAGGTTTCGTTGTAAGCGACAACGGGACTCAGCTCACGCAAGACCTGTTCAAATCACGGTTGAAGAATATGAACATTCAGCAAAACAAAACTTCCATCGCCCACCGGTAGCAAATGGTCAAACGGAAGTCACAAACAGGACACTGGTCAAGGGACTCAAGACAAAGCTGGACCGAGCTAAAGGACTCTGGGTAGAAGAACTTCCCAATGTTTTGTGGTCTTACCGGACAACCATCCGGTCCCCGATGGGAGAAAACCCTACAGCCTGGTTTTTGGCACAGAAGCAGTAATCCCGGTAGAGATTGGCTTCCCGTCACCCCGAATGCTCAATCCACCTGATGAGGGAAATGAACACTCCATTCACCTTGATCTATTGAAGGAAAGAAGGGAGATAGCAGCACTTCGCTCGGCCAGGAACAAGTCACTTATGGCCCAATACCATAACTCCAAGGTCCAGTTTACTAAACTGGAACCTGGACACATTGTCCTTCACAAGAACGAGGCCAGCAGACAAGAACCACTCCGAAAATTGGATGCCAACTGGGAAGGATCATACTTAGTAGCGGATTCCTTGGGTAATGGAAGCTACAAACTGAAGGAACTTGATTGAAAACTCATACCGCGGACCTGGTACATCTCCAACCTCCGTCGTTTCTACTATTGAACACAGGTATTAGGTTATACTTCATGTCTATTTTTCTACATCAAATGCTCTATCCAAAGATGTAAGTATTCGGTCATTGACCCAATTTAATCAAAGGCCATGCATAGGCCCGATTTTATCTTGCTAAAAGAAAGACTAACTGACAAGAGATTCTTAACTGAATTATTGTCCAAAAAAGACCTTTCCTGCAAAGGCACAAAAAGACCTTCCTCGCAAAGGCACGAAAAGACGTTTCCCGCAAAGGCACGAAAAGACCTTTCTCGTAAAGGCGTAAAAAGACCCTCCACAAAAAGGGCACCAAAGGCTACGAGCCCAAATCTCATTTCTTCAATGAAATGCTAGAAAGACTAAAGTTCTTTAGTGAACTCCAGTCCGACAAAATCTTTTCCAGAAAGGCATATAAGAAAGCTTTTAATAAAGAGTCGTAATAAAAACAGATTGAAAGAAAATAAGGAGTAATATATTAAAATATCTATACAAAAGAGGCATCAAGCCTTTACAAAAGAGGCCCCAAAAGCCTTAACAAAATACTAGCACTTAGAACCTAAGCCTAGTTCTCTATGTCGACCTCATCCTCGGCATCTTCCGACCCAGAAGACGAACTTGTGCTAGAAGGATCTGCCCCGACATTATTCGGCTTAACCCTCCGCCGTTTCAAAGTTTCTCCTGCGCCAGGCCCGACGACCTTCTGTTTGTGGTTTGCATGTTCCGCCCGCAATGTCGCCACGACCTGCTCCACCAAAGGAACTTCGGGCCCGTCCGTTTCAGGACTGAAAGACCTTGCCCCCTCCAACCTCTTGATCGTACCATCGCGAAAGCTTTGTAGACAATCCCACTTATTTAGTTGGAAAGAGCCAAACGCAGCGTTGAACACTCTTCTACCCTACGGATCATAGCCCTTTAAGGCCTCTATCTCCTCCGGCGTAATGTCAGGCATGACCTGTTCGCACCGAGCTTAACCCTGTCCTACACATATCGCCGTTTGTAGTCCCCAGTAAATGAGCCTAGCGTTGAGTTAAACTCCAAGGAATAAAGAACTTGGTCAGCAACACCTCGAACTCCTCCATCAGTAGTTGGGACACGACAGCTTCCAACTCCTTAATCTTAAGCGCCACCCTTGACAAGGCTTTCTCGATAGAGTCCAATTCTTTCATCAATACTTCCTCCCTCTTCTGCGCACGGTCTGCTAGAACCTTAGCATTCGCTGCATCCTCGCGGGCCAACGCCTCGGTACGCTCTGCCTTAGCCTGAGCTTCCTTGGCTTCTTGGACTGCTTGCTTAGCCTCCGTCACTTCCTTCGCGGCCCTTGCTAGTTGATCCTTCAACGTAGCCATCTTCTTCTCTTGCTCTGACATTTTCTGATCGTGGCTGCTCTCAAATCTTCGCTTCCCCCGGCGAAATGTGGCAAATTGCTTCGCGTGGACCACTGCCTGCAGAGCCGCAGCTTCAAGGCCCCGCTGCAAGTCGTTTTCCTTTTCAGCCGTAATCCGGCGCTGCTAAACCTCCAGAACACTATTCCTCACTCACTCCCTCAATTCTTCTGGATTTTAAGGCTTCCCGCGCCCATGGTAGTCAGTATCCCGATCCGTATCGTATTATTTTACGATCCTACACTACACGAATAGGTAAACGATACAGGATTCCATAGTATCCTTTTTATATGCAGGATCTCCATGGGATCTTTAGGATCCCGATCTGTATCGTAGGATCCTTCGATCCTACGATCCTATGGCGATCCTACATTTTTTTTAAAAATCCATCATAAATCGTCGATTCAATAATTTTTCTTACATACAATTTTCATATTTATGTCTCTAGTTTAATGAGTGGTTAAATAATCAATTTCACTTTTATCTAACAACTAGACTATAGTTCGAATCTTGCCAAGATACATGTAATTTTCTAATTTAAGCCTTTTGGCTTATATTTTGCATCATCAACTGAAGAGAACAATCTTATGAATGTTGTATTCAGATTGATTTAATGTGTTTTTGCTTATATTACATACATAAGTTTCACATTAATTGATTACAAATTTACAATACAACTATTGGTATAACTATACTCTGAAAGTACTACGTTATAATTTATTATTATTTTTTTGCATATAGATCCAATTTATAGGTACTCTAATATTTCAATTATGATATATACAGCAATATGAGCTTGTATGATCAATTTGATCCGTTTTTGGTGGGTCTTACGATCCTACAATACGATCCTATCGATCCTGCATGGGATCCCGATCCTACTCCCCAAAACGATCCTGTGTGGTATCCTGATATTGACTACCTTGCCCGCGTCAATGGAGGCGGACTCAGGCCCCTTCCGCCACAAGGATCACCAACTCCTCCACCACCTTCCTCCGCAATGGGTTCCAACACGTCCGTCTGAACGTCTCTCTGGACACTCGTAGCTTTCTTCTTCTTCTTTTTGGTGGCACTTTTCTTCTGCCGAACCACCACGGCCCCTACGCCTACTACAATAGCCAAATGTCAACTTCGACTCAATTCATCAACAGTTGCTTTAAACAAATATAACCAAAATTACCTTTCGTCGCCGCAGCAACTTCCCCGGAAGGTTCTCCTCCGGCAGTAGAAGTCCCTGCCCGCAGGGAGGAGTCTACCAACGTTGGCCCCAAGATGGAACCATGCAGCACATGTACGGGTTCCTCAAACGTTATGTTCGAAGGAAAGAACTTCTTTGTAGCACGGACCTTCTCCGGCTCATACCTTTCCTTATAAGCCTTGTCGTAGCTTTTATCTCTGTCAATGGCAGTAACAACACGGTCCGCCACATTTTTCACGAACAGTTCATAGTCAAGCTTTGCACCGTCCGTCAGAATTTAATTTAAAAAAAAAAGAAAATTTACCTTGTCCCTTATGATCAGCAGGTCTGGCTTTGGCAATACCTGGCTCAACTCACAAAGAACCAATATCCGCTCATTAGTAACGCAGTCACTCAGAAGAGAGTTGTGCAAAATATTGTTAAAAACGGACTGCTCTATCCTAGCAGGCTTTTCTGTCCTACCCTTCCATAACCCATCGCTGAGATCCAGCCAATGATTCCATAAACCTCTGGCAGATGATGTCTAGCCATATAAAAGAAACCATAACGCCACTCATTTATCTTATCAGGCAACTCTAAAACTACCTTTGGGGAAGGCGACGGACGGTCTTGGAACACAATCCACCCGTCCGTGTTAGCAGAACACATAGGATTCAAATTAAAAAAATATCTAAATATATCTACAGTTGGTGTAAAACCCAATCTATATGCTTGAATCAAGAAACCTACTATCTTCCGGATTGAGTTAGGTACTATTTGAGTTAAACTTAACCTATAATAGTTCATAAGGGAAGCAAAAACGGATGCATAGGTAGTATCAACCCAACTTTAAAACAACCCTCAAAGACAGCCACATAACCCTTCGAGGGACCTTGAATTGTGTTATAAACTCCATCAGGCAATCTAAAGTCATATTCACCCTCCAAAAGACGCAACCTAGACCGGAGGAAATTCAATTTTTTAGCAGTAAAATCCGACCTATAGTCCGACATGGGCCTACTCTTACCCTCTGTGGATACTTTCCCCATCCGTCCACGACAATTACTTACAACTACGAAACTTAAATCTGCAAGAAAACAAATCTGAAAGAAAACTATAAACAAACACATAACGGATCACACATACCTTGGAAAATTCAGAAGGAAGAGTAAGAATACCTTCCGAATCACTGTAGAGAACCTCCCAAATAGGCACAAAATACCCTCCCAATTAGCACCCTCCGCCTCAGCCCCTCCGCCCCAGCCACAAAGCAGCAGCTCACACAAGCAGAAAACTAACAAAGGCAAAACAACTCAGACGTTCTCTCTTTAGATTCTCTCTCTAGAAAACTTGTAAACCCAACAAATGAAAAGGGGAAAGTGAAATTCACCGTCCTCCTCCCGTATATAGGCGCTAAATGGGCCTCCACCTCAGAAACCAAACTGTTGGCCCAAAACAAAACCCTAAGCCTGGAAGATGAATCGTCACAACAAACTCTAACAATAACGGTAAAACCCAAGAGTCATATCGATTCCTAACGATCACAACGTACTCTGACAACCTTCCTCTCTGAGACACATCATCAGCCTAGATAGAAATGTTTCTAGAAGCCTTCGCCTTGCCAACTTTGATCCCTCCTCCCCCCCTAAAACAGACGCTTCTCCTTCACTAAAACGGAAGCTTCCTCTTCCGTCCAACAAAAAAAGGAATAAAAATGTGTCACTAAAACGGAAGCTTCCTCTTCCGTCAAACAAAAAAGGGGAATAACAATTTTCCACTACAATAGAAGTTTCCTCTTCCGTCAAACAAAAATGGGAATAACAATTTTTCACTAAAACGGAAGCTTCCTCTCCCGTCAACAAAAAAGGGAATAACAATTTTTCACTAAAACGGAAGCTTTCTCTGCTGTCAAAGAAAAAAGGGAATAACAATTTTTCACTAAAATGGAAGCCTTCCTCTTCCGCCAAACAAAAAAGGCCTTCCTCTTCCGCTAAACAAAAAAGGGAATAACCATTTTCACCAAAACGGAAGCCTTCCTCTTCTGCCAAACAAAAAAGGGAATAACCATTTTCACCAAAACGGAAGCCTTCCTCTTCTGCCAAACAAAAAAAGGGGAATAACCATTTTCACCAAAATGGAAGCCTTTCCCTTCCGCCAAACAAAAAAGGGGACTAACCAATTTCAACTACAAACGGAAACCCCACTCTTCCGTCGCACAAAAAAAGGGAATAACCATTTCCTCCATTTTTTTTCTTTCCACGCTACATGTCCTATTATCCAGACCGGAATGCTCTCATGCACACTCGAACCTTCCAGCCTCGGGGGATTAATAGTGCTCAAGGACCCATGTGGGACCCTGGCCTACAAGCGGGTCCCACACAGGTTCCTTAGCATCCCACTGGAAGACTTCACGTGAGACCTTAACCCTACGTGTGGGTCCCACATAAGTCCCCCAGTACCCTGATGTGGTAGGTGACACATACCACATTAGGGGTCACACCCATAAATACTATCATTTACCCCACTAGTAAGGGGTTACTCTCTCTCTCTCTAGAAGTGCTCATTCTCTCTTTATCACTTATCGTACAGTTACTGACTTGACCGTCGGAGTGTATCCCGGGGAGCCCATCCCGGAATACTCACGGTTTCCTTGCTTTTGATAGGACTCTGAAGACAGCCTTGACCTCCGTCCCATACGACCCTACGGACAAAGCTGACCTCTTCACTTTTAAAATCCAATTTAATTGTGAACCACACGTAATTATCTTAGCAAAGGTAGAAAGGGTAAAAAATTTGAAATAGAACTCTTCTATTAGAAAATAAATTATTTTTAATTGTGAATTCTTCTAATGAAACAGAAGGGAAGATAAATTATTTTTAAGTGTGAATTCTTCTAATAAAACGGAAGGAATATAAGTTTAAACATATATAAGTTTAAACGGAAGGACTCTTCTTTATGATGTTTTAAAACCCGATTTAGAAACTATGTTTTGAAAATTAGTTTTATAATGTAAAAACTGTATTGAAAATATAAAAAGATATAACTAAATAGTGAAAAGTTGTATTGGAAATGATGAAAACTAATTATTATATATTAAAGTTACTGTTGAAACTAAATGTAAAACCAAAACCAAAACTTAAAGAACATGCCCATAAAACCAAAACCAAAACTTAAAGAACATGCCCATATTATGGTCTTGTTCTTTATGCTTTTGTTTTTGTTTTATTTTTTGTTTCAACAGTAAATTTAATATATTATAATCATTTTTCATCATTTCCAATACAACTTTTTACTATTTAATGATATCTTTTTACATTTCCAATATTTTTTTTTACATTATAAAATTATTTTTCCAAAACTTGTTTTCAAAACAAGTCTCAAATTCATCAAAAAGAACATGGCTACTAGTATGTTCACAGAAAATAATATGTCAATAGATTTTTAATTGTATTTTTAATTTTTAAGCTTATATTAATTATAAAATACACGTCATTATACTTGTAAGAACATGAAAAGTCACTACTACAAAACGGAGCTTAATGGCGGTTATAAAGGGCTTTTAACGGCGGGGTTTAGCATTTTTGAACCGCCATCTATCTGGCAGCCGTTGTAAGTTAGCGGACTTTCTACTTTCTACGGGGGTTCGACCCGCCGTGGAAAGTGTAAACTTTCAACGGCGGTTCAAGGTTGAACCGCCGTGGAAAGGTAAACTTTCCACGGCGGTTCAATGTTGAACCGCCGTGGAAAGGGTAAACTTTCCACGGCGGTTCAATGTTGAACCGCCGTGGAAAGGGTAAACTTTCCACGGCGGTTCAAGGTTGGACCGCCGTGGAAAGGGTAAACTTTCCACGGCGGTTCAACCTTGAACCACCGTGGAAAGTGGCTACTTTTTATTACAAATATCACCAATATACAAATTTATTACAAATATCACCAATATACAAATTGAATTTGCTTTTATAATACAGCATATCCAAAAAATATTTGTACAACTCTAATATGAACAAGTTTAATTAGTGTCCTTCTACTACGACGGATGCTCCAAAATATATCTAGCGCATATTTTTCGCACTGCATCTATATCCACATTGCTTAATGGAGTGCGGTCGATCTTGAAGTGCTGCAACAGAGTTTTTTGAAATTAAAAACTAGCTACCCGAGTAAGCAAAATGAAATACAGTCAATTAAGTAAGTAATGAGAAATATATATTTACCTTTTCAAGTGCAAATGTGGATGATTTCATTGCTATTTGGTACATGTAGTGCATTACATAGTACCCACACTCCCAATTATCCGTTTGCTTTTTATGCTAATGAATTAATATATACGAGTTAGAAGATCATACAATTAATTGTATACAACACAACGGTGAGTAAAAAATTTCTACGAATATTCATAACTAAACTCGTATTAATCTAATTAATTAAATAACTAGGACTCACTAATTTCTACTGATCGAAACGGCAATTTGCATGCTTATATTAACTAACCTACAGTACTGGACTCACAGATTGCATGCATAATTAATCAAATACCTCAATAAATAACTTGACTAACTAATAAATTAATTGACTAACACTATACTAACTTAGGCTACTAGACTCACGGATTTAATTAAAACAACTAACACTACTAATTGCTTAGGCTACTAGACCCACGGATGTAATTAAAAAATTTATAAGAACCAATTTCATTTACCTTAACTACTATCCACGAAGGTGGCATATGCACATTTGTGGGCAATCCCAAGAAAGCTTGATAGTTAAACATCACCCTATAAAAATGAAATCGGCACGAAAATAATTAGCAATATATGGATATATAGGCATTCTAACAGTTGTTAATATAGATAACTCACTCGTCCATAAGCTCCACCGCCTCATCCTTCTGTGGATTTTGTAAAGAATCAAACCAGTATACAACCTTATCTACTGGTCTAATGGCCATTAGCATCCAATGTTCACTGCCAACAAAAAATTTAATGACGTACGTCAGATCTTTATATCAGTGTTTCTTAAATATTAGAGAATCGCTTACAGTGTCACTTACCCCTGAAGATAAGGCACCAGATACATTTCTTTATTCCTATCCTTCAAGATTCGCGCAATGTAGTTCACCCTATCTTGAAGCGTAGTTTGTGTGGGTGTGACATGATCAGCCGAAAGGAAACCTATCCCCTTTCTCCCATTCCTTTCAGCTAACTCATGTAAAGCTCTAAAGAATTTAAAAAAAGGGCTTCATTGGTTAGCCTATGCACATGGAATGCATAATATATAACATTAATAATCAGAAATAGTTTATAAAATTAAGTGGAAACTCACAGGGTGAACAACTGCATCAAACTGTTTGAGACCTGGCTTTCTCTGGTCAATAACTCTAAGAGATCCCCTCGATCCATCAGATTAGGCAGTTCGAATCCTATGACTTCTTTTGTCATTTGAAAGCAGAAGCCATTGAAGCCCGCATCATTATCCATTCGGAGCTGTAACTCTTGCAATGGATCAGATGTCGATGAGGATGACTCCTCAGTCGGAACCTTCGCCGAAGGAGATGTCTTGTCATCCATAGAACTCATCCGGCCTTTTTTCTTTTGGGCACTTTTATCCACCTAACATCATTTGAAATAACATTAAATATACAAAATGTATTAAGTAATACACAAATAAATGAAAGAATATACCTTTGTTACCGGAGCCGGCCGAATAATTTCAATCAACTCTTTAGGCCATTCCACGAAAAAGGACTTGGCCATTCCCACTGTTGCAGCCTCTTCCTCAGGAAATGGCAGCGGGGCACAGTCATCATAGGAAATTTTAATTGTGACCCTCGCGCAACCTGTCCTAACCTCGCGCCCGTGGTGCTTGCTTTGCTTATAAATATTTCCTTTTGCCACAAGCTTACGCCGCGTTTGCGAATCCTCATGAAGGAACAGATGGCATTCACATCCGTCCTAAGATAATAGGAAAGCGAATGAACATTAGTCAACTATTAAGTCTAACTTAACAAAGCACTGTAATAATTTCAAAATAAAAATTTTGAAGTATTAAAAGAAGCCGTCTCATTTTATTTACCTTGTATTCGCCTAAAGCACCGCCGTCAGAGGCTTTGATCGGCTCCGTAGGTGCAACATGTAGCATCTCCAAATCGGGCAACCTCGTAGGTATCAGAGGAGAAACAGGGCTCACAGGGGATACAGGGACCGCTCCGGAGGTCTCTGGGTGCAAGCTCTCATCCGGGGCATTATTCATGACGGTGGCTTTTAAAGTATCATAATCGGTTCCCATCTTACCACATATAACCCCAATCATCATCTTCAGCTGTGTCTGACATTCATCTAGTTGGGCAGTGGTTTTCTGAAGCTGTCGCTTAGTTAAATCAAGTTCCTCTTTAAGCGACGGCTTTGTTTTCTGTGGGAAAACCTCTGTGATACGTGCCCGCGTAGAATGGCCGCGATAACGACCGGGGTGATCGCGCTTGCCCGTTGCAATGACAAGAATGTCATTCCTACCCTCTGCAACGGTCTCCCCTTGGGACTCGCGGGAACATAGATTTTCCTACACATGTTGCCAAATATAGTAAATGTAAATAGATTAATTAAATATAAATAAATACACATATACAGAGATTATTCATTTCTTATATAAATTTTAAATATAAAATTGATAACCATAATTATAAAATATAAATAAATACACATATATACAAATTAGTCATATAATTTACTTTACAGTGACAACTAGATAATAATAATTTGATATAAACATTTAATGACAACCAAATTATTAATTAGCATTTCATCATAGATATCTAGTAATAAATAATCATTTATAATAAAAATTCTATACACATAGACTTTAAATATTAAAATAATTGAAACATAAGAAAATGTAAGGTGCAAAACTTACAATTTCCTTCGCTACACGCTCAGCCTCTGGCGTGAAGAATTCCCCTTTTTTGTTCGTATGGGCATGTATCCAAAGGTCATGACGGCCTGGCCCAGAATAAGAATCCTCGCCTTCTTCTTCGGACTGACCCTCCTCTGAAGGCTTCTTTCCGGATGCACTGACCTCCTCGTCATGCAACTGCTGCTTCAGCAGTCGGTAGCCACCGCGAGATAAGTTATGGTAGAAAGCATTTAAATTGGCATTCGTTTGCGCTTTTCCACGAATGGCCTAGAGAGAAATATAATGAAAAATTATTATCCCTAAACTGAGCAATTTCAAATATCCAAAAAGAAGAAGGAAATCAATTTTAAAAAATATACCTGCCATTCTTCTGTCTCGCGGCTAGCCTTGAACTTAATCCATGTCTCCCTAGGGATAAATTTATATTCCAAACATGGGTCCCTACCCTTCATGGGACCATGTACATATTTCCCTAAATATGATTTGAAATCTTTCCACCGTTTGCCGGCATAACTAATCCACTTATCTTCGAGTTCTTCGGTGGACTCGAAAACAAATAATGCCTACAGTGAAAATTAGGAGTAAAATTTAGTGAGGAATTTGAGTAAAATTGTATGGAAGAATTAAGAAACAAAGAATGCATTATAATTAAAGAAAATACCCGTATTTCCATCCAAACTCTCTTCTTGAGCTCCGCGGAACTTTCGGCCATGATTCATATTCCACTAAGTCCACTTTGCTCCGGGCCGTATATGCCACAAAGGTAACCCACTGTACATGATATACTATAGGCTCGAGCCCGGAATTAAAAGAAATGTCAAGAGTTTCCCCATTCTTTCGCATTTCCAATAGGGCATTGCAATTTGTGGGCCCTCTAACTCTACTAGATTTAGTAGAAGAACCATCTCCATGCTCCGTATTGCTTTTTTTTTTTCGGGCCATTGAAAGTACCTTAAACTTCATTTACATAGAAAGAGAATTCAATATAACATTTATGCAACTAAACAAAAGCTTTAATGTCGAATACAAGAATGCTTGTAATGTTGAAAAAAATTGGTACATTCGCAAAATTAACTCCTACAAATACACAATTACCATTAACCAAATTAAACCAAATGAGGGCCAAAAAAAAGTGGATATCTCAAGGGTACCATTGATAAAGTACTTCACATTTCACAACCAACAACTAATGAGAACATTCATTCATTTCAACTAAAGGAATAACATTTCACAAAGTGGAATCACAACAAAGCATTTTCCTCATTATCACTAAAGGAGGAACACTAAATCGAATAAAACCGAAATCAAACACCAATGTTCTAAAATTAATCAAGCAAAACCGAAATAATCATTTGAGTTTCTCATTTTAAAAAAAAAACCCGAATTTCAAAGGGTACCTAATGGAACATTAATCAAACCCTAGGTTCTCAACTTATGTAGGACAAAACACTCAATTCAACAACCAAACCAAATACTACATTTCACAACAAACAATCAATAAATCCAAAAACTTTCCAAACTTTCATCACAATGCCTAAAACCGAAATCAACCATAAATATCAACCAACAAAATCCTAGTGCAATGGTAAGCATTTGCAAAATGTAAGCTTAAATACACAAAAGTTTAAAATGAAAGCATAGAAGGTGGAACCTTTTGGGGGAATGCCGACCGACGGTGAATGGGAGGGAGGAAATGGAGAGCCGACCGACGGTGAAAGCTTGGGCAGCCGAACAATCGGTGAATGCTTGGGCAGCCGACGGATGATCGGAAGGTGGAGGAGGTCGCCGGCGATGGGAGAAGCAGCGAGAAGACGAACGGGCGCGGTATGAAGATTCGGGAAACAGGGGAAGTGAAGGGGAAAAAAAGGAAGAAGAAAGGAAGAGAATGAGGGAGGAAATGAAAAAGGTAAAAATTTGAATTATAATTAATAACCGGCCTCGGTTCAAACTTTCAACGGCGGTTCAAGGTTGAACCGCAGTTGAAAGTACACTTTCAACGGCGGTTCAATGTTGAACCGCCGTTGAAAGTGTACTTTCAACGGCGGTTCAACATTGAACCGCCGTTGAAAGTGTACCTTCAACCGCGGTTCAACCATGAACCGCGAACCGCGGTTGAAAGTACACTTTCAACGGCGGTTCAGTGTTGAACCGCCGTTGAAAGTGTACTTTCAACTGCGGTTCTAGTTTGAACCGCAGTTGAAAGTGAACTTTCAACCGCGGTTCGCGGTTGAACCGCGGTTGAAAGTCCGCACTTTTTCTCGATTTGAGTGGAGGAAAAAATTGGAGCGAGTTCCCGCGCGGTCATATTTTAATATTAAATTTTTTTATTTTCCATTTTCAAAAAACTATTCCCACAATTTGGTAAATATAATAATACATACCCAGATTTTGTATATTTATTAATTATGTACACAATCTCGACTTTTATTAACCATTTCATAATTAAATTTCAAATTTTTAATTGAACCACATATTTGCATTTACAATTCCCGCGCGTGCTACTACACGTACAATATATTATTATAGGTCAAACATAAAAAGTAATAATTTCCGTAAATTTAATACATATAAGAGCAAAGAAAGTAATAAGCTTCATTATGTTCCCTAAAATTCCTACTTTCTCTACTTGGCGAACGGGATAAAAAAATCAAATCCATAATGCATTAGGTACGTATTGTAATATAAAAATTAATTAATAAAATTTAAGTGGCCGAAATTTTTTTTGCTGAAAGTCATTAAGACTTTATGAGCCTTATTTGAAATTAGCTAGAAGTTTGACTTTTAGACTTTTAAATACTTAGAAGATGAAAATTGGTCAAATGAAATTAGAATGATATTTTAAATATGCTAAGACCAATTTTGAAGTTAAAATACTCAAGCAAAGATGAGTTAGGCAAAATAGAGAAAATTTGAGAAAATTTGAAATTTGCATTTGATTGATGAGTCTTTGAGTGATATAATCCTAGAATGCCATGTTTATAGTAAAATGATGCATTAGGATCTATGTCATCTTTGGTATCTTGAAATTCTTGCATGTTAAAACGGTTGAAAATTTTCATTTGAAGATAGGTAGCAAGAATTAAGCATGTTTGCATTACATAAAAATGGTTGACCAAGTTGTTGACTTTTTAAATATACATGCTTTAGCTTATTTGAGAGTTTAAGAATTAACTTATTGATAATTTGAAGTTGCTGACACGAGAAAATTAAGGATATATGCTTCAAAATGGCAAGCTTCAATGATTGTATGCTTTGTATGCTTAAAATTGAAAAAACTTGACCAAGTAGTTGACTTTGAAAATATGAATGCTTTGGATTGTTTGAATCTTTATGCATAACTACTTGAGCCTTTGAAGGTGCTTGGATGATATATAAAATGCTTGATAGAAACTTGAATTTAGCAACTTTCAAAATTCAAAGCTTAATATAATTAAGCTTGAAAAACGTTGACCGATAGGTTGACTTTGCACATATGCATAATTTGAAATGTTTCATTCCTTCGAATGTCAAAGCGAAAATCCAGGAAAACGGTGGCGCTTCACTATATATCTTTTTCCATCTTAAGAGTCACCGCGGTTAATTTATGAAAATCGGGAAAAAAAAACTTATTAGAGAGTAGGGTTTAGGGTTTAGGGTTTAGGGTTGAGGGTTTAGGGTTTAGGGTTTAGGAAATGATATGAAAATAGAAAATTCATGAGTAGCGCGGGAATTGCCTCCAAAAACTAATTTTCTACGGCGGTTCAACCGAGAACCCGCCGTAGAAAGTATTTTCTACGGCGGTTCATGTTTGAACCGCCGTAGAAAGTTTCATTTCTACGGCGGTTCAACCTTGAACCGCCGTAGAAATCTAGTTTTTGGAGCCAATTCCCGCGCTACGTACGTACGCATGGATTTTCTATTTTTTGTACCAAATTCAAAATACATTATATATATATATATATGAAATAATTATAAAAGTTGTCTTAAAGTATTCAATTATTCAAATGAAAAATTTTATTTATGTAGTGGAAATTTACAAGATATCGAGAGCATAGAGGATCGAGAGAGTTGGATATATATGATGTGCATCAAGAGGGGAAAGGAGAAAAGCGAAAGATGTATATATATATATATATTTATATATATATGTATGTATAAACATATATGTTATGTATATATATATGTTTGTAAATTAATGAAATCCAGTGTTTATTTTATTTTTTTCGGCCACATAACTAATATTAATTACTTTTTATATTACTATACGTACCTATTAATGCATTTGTGGAAAAAGTAGATATTTAACGGAACATAATGAAGCTTATTATTTTATCGTCTCTTACATGTGTTAAATTTACGAAATTTATTAATTTCTATATTTGACCTATAATTAATAAATATACACAAACAGGGTATGTATTATTATACTTACAAATTTGTGAGATTAGTTATTTGAAAAATGGAAAAAATAAATTAATTTTAAAATATGCCCCCGGCGGGAAATTGGCTCCAATTTTCTACGAGGAGACCTTTCAGCGGCGGTTAAACATTGAACCGCCGTTGAAGATACACTTTCAACGGCGGTTCACCATTGAACCGCCGTTGAAGTTTAACTTTCAACGGCGGTTCAATGTTGAACCGCCGTTGAAGTTAACTTTCAACGGCGGTTCAATGTTGAACCGCCGTTGAATATACGGTTAATTAAAGTTCAAAATTTTTGAACGTCCTTTTCCTCCCTCATTCTCTTCCTCTCCACTCCCATTTTTTCCCCTGCATTTCCCCTGTTTCCCGAACCCGCTGACAAGTAATTGATAAAGAGTTAAATATAAAATAAAAACAAAATGCACTGCGTATAGATTTCCCTGGAAATTTTACCAAAGTACTACTCCTTGGAAGAAAATAATAATAATAATACAAGAAACATTTATTCATAAATGAAAAACAAGGAAATCTATTTTCCGGAAAATTTGACAAAGTCTCCCCTATAAATGTAACGTACTCCCTGTAAATTCGATGCACATATACTTCAATCATTCACTAAAATTCCAACTATTTCGAATAATACGGAATTCAGTTTCAAATCACTTCAGACAGAATCTCCTCTGCTTGTTTTTTACCAAAACACATGTGCAATTTAAGATCAGCACATAAGCTTCACACAATTTCAAAAAATAACATATTCATTTATAAACAGTTCCGCATATGAATTCCCTGGAAATTTTGTCCCTTGATTGCGCGGCTTCATCCGAGGTGTGACCTGTTTCAATCCCACAGTACGAAGGATAAGAATAAATGTTGTTAAAAATTTATTGAATCCTCTCTTCATTAAAATCAAAGAAACATATACAAATACACAAACACACATACACACCCACGGGAATTGAAGTTTAATAAAAACAAACAATATACCTGAAAATGATTCTTAACTTATTCTCTTTCTCTTGTGGGACACTTGATCCTCGAACCATAATCCTTCGCTGTGGTCATCACGAAGTATGTATTTATCAAGTTCCCTATCTTCCTCATCTGCTCTCGGTTCAGGTAACCCACTAGAGAAAGGGCCAGCCTCATGAAGCCCTTCTTCTGTATCTATCCCTTCCACACCGTGATGTTGTTTACCATGAAGAACAACAGACCAATGTTCGTCGCAAGGATCGGTGATATAAAAAACTTGTTTCGCCTGCGATGCAAGTATAAATGGTTCCCCCTTGAAACCCTCCCGATTGAGGTTGACCAAGGTAAAACCCAATGGATCATCAGTTCGAACCCCACTATTGTTATCAACCCATTTGCAGCGAAATACAACTACTTTGAAACAGACATAGTCAATCTCCCAAATATCTTCGATCTCCCCGTAATAAGCCATGCTTGCATACAATGGATTTTTATCCTTCCTGCTAGAAACATGTAAAGCCTCTGAGATTAATGTAACACCACTGTTTTGTGCCGTACTCTTCTCATCTTGTCTCTTAGTAGCAAATGAATATCCATTTATGTCATAGCATGAAAATGATCGTACCGCAGGGCTGGGCCTAAATGCCAACCATTTCAATGTCTCCGAAACGTCTTTGCCCAGGACAGCATTACCAAACCAATAGACAAATGTCCGAATATGTTCATTGAGCACACGTTGATCCGTCCAAGCAGGATAAGACGTTCTTATTGACTGTATGTGGTCTGTCACATAGGGCGCAACTTCTTCAGAATTGCGCAGAATGTAGAGATGCGCCTTCATCAATTCAACATTAGACGGCAAAAAAATTTTTCCTCCCCTTCTGCCCATACCTGTAATCCTCCCATCGTGCCGATTCTTAGATATTCCAATGGATGCGTTCTCGGCCAAGTACTCAGTGCAAAACTCAATTACCTCCTCAGCTATATAACCTTCAACAATACTAGCATCAGGACGACAACGATTCTTCACATACCCCTTATATACTTTCATATATCGCTCGAATGGGTACATCCATCGCAAATGAACAGGCCCGCAGATTTTTATCTCTCTGACCAAATGAATCACCAAATGCACCATAATATCAAAGAAGGCGGGTGGAAAATACATTTCTAATTGACAGAGGACAACAATTATTTCATCTTGTAGCTGATCAAGTCTTTCGCGCGCGATAACCTTGCTACATATAGCATTGAAGAAGAAACAAAGTCTTGTTATACTGGACTTAACATGCTTGGGCAATATCGAGCGAATAGCTACAGGCAACAATTGCTGCATTAAGGCATGGCAATCATGAGACTTCAAACCAACCAGTTTTAAATCTTTCAAGGAAACAAGTCTGCTTACATTTGAAGAATATCCAGATGGAACTTTGATGCTACGCAAACTGGAACACAGTTGTTTTTTCTCCTTTCTGGACAAAGTGTGACTGTAGATATGCGCGTTGTCTTCGAGCTACCGGTGCTAAATTTGCTCTTATATTCATATCAACCATATCAAGTCTCGCGTTATAACCATCCTTAGTTTTACCAGGGATGTTCAAGAGCGTACCTAAGAGGCTTTCGCAAATATTTTTCTCAATATGCATAACATCGAGACAATGTCTGACATCCAAGTTCTCCCAGTATAGAAGTTCAAAAAATATGGATTTTTTCTTCCAACAACCTGTATCATTGTTGCTGGACTCCGAAGTTTTACCAAACTCAACATTAATGTCCGTCACACGAGCTTTCACCTCTGGCCCGCTCAAGGGTTCTGGTGCTTTTCTGAACTCTTGGAATCCATTGAATGCTCTTTTCATACGGCGATACGGATGAGTCTCGGGAAGAAATCTGCGATGCCCAAGGTATACTGTCTTCCTCCCATGTTCAAGCTGACAAAAATCTGTACTCTCCTCACATATTGGACATGCTTTATGCCCTTTAACAGAGTACCCAGACAAGTTTCCATAAGCAGGAAAATCATTAATGGTACAGAACAACATGGCACGTAATGTGAACATTTCTTCACGGTAGGCATCAAACACAGGTGCGCCTTCATCCCATAACTTTTTCAAGTCTTCAATAAGAGGAGCAAGATACACATCGATGTCATTTCCTGGTTGCCGTGGGCCTGAAATCATTAGAGACATAAGTATGTACTTGCGCTTCATACACAAGTAAGGCGGCAAATTGTAAATAACCAACATCACCGGCCATGAGCTATGTCTGCTACTCAGACTGCCAAACGGGTTCATTCCATCAGTACACAGACCAAGCCTCAAATTTCTGGCTTCTCCCCCGAAAGAAGGATACATTGAATCAATCTTTTTCCACTGATCTGAGTCTGATGTATGCATTATCACCTTGTCATCATCACTGGGAATACACCGATCTGAATGCCATGTCAATAGTTTTGCATCTTTTTCATTAGCGAACAACCGTTTAAATCTCGGTATTATAGGAAGATACCACAGAACCTTAGCCGGCGACCCCTTCTTTTGCGCATCAGAACTGTCTTCAACAGCATCACACAGCTGCTTGTTTTTGTATCGGGGAGTGTTACACTTAGGACACCGCAATAAATCCTTATACTCATTCCTGTAGAGGACGCAATCATTTGGGCAAGCGTGGATCTTCTTATACTCCATACCCATTGGACACAACATTTTTTTCGCCTCGTAAATTCGATCTAGAAGTTCATTATCTTCTGGGAGCATATCTTTCAACACCCTCAATAAGGCTGTAAAACTAGTATCTGACCACCCATTTGCCGCTTTCAAACTAAACAACTTCAAAACACTAGACAATCGTGTATATTTACTGCAACCCTTGTATAGAGGCTTCTCATTGTCACCCAAAATCGAAGCAAGAACTTCCGGTTGATCAGCAAAATCCTGGGCCACATCCTCAATCATGGCATCTAATCGATCTCTAGTAATCGCATCATCTCCTTTTGCATGAGATTTTCTTTGCTCAGGTAAACCATCAATACTTTCACCATGCCAAATCCACAGTTTATAAGAAGGATCAAACCCGTGCCGATATAAATGGAATCTTATTGTATCTGAGTTATCAAACCGCGCCCCATTTTTACAAGATTTGCACGGACAATGAACGTACTTTGTATTCTTATAAGCGAATTGAATGAAATTCTCAACTTCTCTCGCATAAGAATCGGAGGTCCGATCACCACAGAACAAGATATTTCGATCCATGTGTAACTAAGACCTTGAAATAATTAAAAATACCAAATAATAATTCAACAAACAATGTACAAAGTATCAAGTTGCATGCTTGTCTTAGCACATGTCATAATACTTATGTTAGTCATATATGTGCAAAACTACTATAATACCTCAATGAAAAAAATAATGCAATGACAACACATGCGCAATAGACATAATCGAATGAAGAAGAAAAGTTTTTCATTCATGCATTTCATCAAACACATAAAATGCATAAAAAAATAATACACACTCTAAGTAGGGCTAATTATATGAACATCATCCATCAAAAATCAAACACTATAAATCAAATTACATCGCCGAAAACTACATAGTATATAACTAAATAAGGTTCCACACTACTAAGGTTCGCCACATACATGGAATATATGCAACTTTAATTTTCAGCCATGCAGCTACGATAAATAAAAATAAATGCTATAGGATGACATATCTAGCTAAAGTACAAGCATAAGCAATTACTGGAAAATTTTACAAGTTTCTAACCTTTAGGTGGTAAATTTTAGCTCCAAATGACGATTCTTTAGGTTCAACGTGCAAAACCGTAGTAGAAATTTGGAGACAGACACTCTCGGGCGCGATATGGGAATACACGGTGTTATTTAGGTTTTAATATATATATACGTCAATACTATTGCGGAGAACATTAAACCGCCGTGGAAGGTGGACTTTCCACGACGGTTGGAAGGTAACCGCCGTGGAAAGTGTAGAATTTCCACGGCGGTTGCCTTCCAACCGCCGTGGAAAGTCCACTTTCCACGGCGGTTGCCCTCCAACCTCCGTAGAAAGTCCCCTTTCTACGGCGGTTTGTCCCAACCGCCGTAGAAAGTCCGTTTCTACGGCGGTTCATTTTTAAACCGCCGTAGAAAGTCCTGTTCTATGGCGGTTCATTTTTAGACCGCCGTAGAAAGTCCGCATTCCCTTTATTACTGCGGTTTTCTATTTTCCGCCGTTAATTCGCAGCCGTTAAAGCTCCGTTTTGTAGTAGTGAGTAAAAATATAAGAAAATGATTCGTTTAAGTATTATTTTATATATTATTAAAAGAGTATATATATATAATATTTATCAGGATCATCCTGAAATATGAGATATCAGGCACCCAATCCCCTCTTGCCATGTAGGATTTATTTTAATTCCATGTTAATCAAAATACCTTTCTTTAGTAATCATGGTTAACTTATTATTCTCTCATGGTTAACTTATTAATCATGTTAATCACTCCATTGCGGCAAGAAACCCCTCAGTGACGGGAAAAAAAACTCCTCTGCCACATACCATCGGAAACATTAAGCTCCTATGCCGACACGTCGACATCGGAAGAAAAACCACTGCCTACTCAGGCGCAGAAAAACTCTTCTCTGCATAGTAACGCTACAGTTAGATTAGTTCAGAGTAAAAGCTTATTAAAATTACGTAGAATGCTAATGAATATTACTGGTTAAAAAAATTAAAATATAAAAAATAATATTTACGATGAGTTATTTTACATTATTTTTCTATCATCCAATAGAAAAAGTTTACACTAGCCCCTAATATATAGTTTTTTTGGCTACGCCACTACTTGTAACTACTGATATATCGCGGGTATATTAAAATAACAAATATTACATGTAATGAAGAAAATACGTGTATTAAATTTAGCATTTGATGTATCGCAAAATGTAAAAATACATGTATCAATTTTAGCTGTTGAAGTATCGGCGTCGTCATGCGATCATACAAGAGACTTCCTCTTACGAAAATTAAGTTCATTTATGTAATTCAAATAGGGGTATTTGTAGTTTAACCAAAACTCAAAATAAGTAAATATAATTGTCAAAAAATTAGAAAAAATAAAATTTGTAATTTTGTAAAACTCAGGGAGGTAAATGTAATTCAACCTAAAAGTAAAACAATGATGCCTGGAGAGAGGATGATATTCATTGCTGGAAGAAGACCAAGCCAGCTATTATGCTGACTTTCTTTGGCGATCGTTCAACGATTTTTTCCCCAAATATTTATATTGGGGTCAAAAATTACCAAAATAAACAATTTTTTTTTTCATTCCCAAAGTATAGAAAACGAAGTTGGGAAATTCGTTTTCATCTGAAAACGAATTTCCCAACTTCGTTTTCTTCAAGAATAACAAAAAAAAAAAAAAAATCCATGGGGAAAACGAATTCCATGAATTCGTTTCTTCATGGAATTCCTTTCTTCAAGGAAACGAATTCATGGAATTCGTCCTTATTTTTTTTTTATTAATTTCAAATTAATTTTTTCCTTTTTTTTATTTATTAATTTCATTAATTCAAAAGAACCCCCGTAATTTATTTTTGAGTTGTTATGAAAAAAAGGCAAAATATAATTATATAACTGAAATTTTAATTTCTAATTTAATAAAATGTTAGAGGAAGTAATTTACGGCATTTTTTGAAATGGTGGTCAATTACCTCTGTCTTCTTTATTCTTTCCATTTTCTATATTTTCGCGTCTGCCTAATCCCACTAGTATTCCCTATGCAAGCTCATTTAAACGAAAAACAATTAAAAATGGAAACATTAATATCGGTCTAATGTTATTTCCTTTTGAGAGAAACGAATTTATGAGTTTTGTTTTTAACGGAATTAATTATTTTTAAAACATAAATGCGTGACTAAATTTTCAAAGATAAATAAATTCCCCAAATTCATTTATACGGAGATTTTATGTATTTCAAAAAATGCCGTAAATTACTTCCTCTAAAATTTTATTGAATTACAAATTAAAATTTCAGTTATATAATTATGTTTTGCCTTTTTTTTTTTTATAACAACTCAAAAACGATTTACGGGGGTTCGTTTCGAAAGCCCTAAAATTCATTTTTCATTAAATGATATTTATTTTTTAAAAATGAATAAAAACTTAGAAACATGTTGGTGAACCGTTTTCAATGAAAATAATTATTTCATTTTTTTAAAATTCGTTTAAATATAATTATTTTTATTTATTTTAAAAATCATTTTAGTGGAATTCGTTTCTTAATGAAATTAATAAAAAGCAAAAAAGAAAAAATTAATTATGGAATTCGTTTATTAATGAAATTAATAAAAAACAAAAACGAAGAAAACGAATGCATGGAATTCGTTTTTGAGTTGTTATAAATAAAAAAAAAGGCAAAACATAATTATATAACTGAAATTTTAATTTGTAATTCAATAAAATTTTAGAGAAAGTAATTTACGGCATTTTTTGAAATACATAAAATCTCCGTATAAATGAATTTGGGGAATTTATTTATCTTTGAAAATTTAGTCACGCATTTATGTTTTAAAAATAATTAATTTCGTTAAAAACAAAACTCATAAATTCGTTTCTCTCAAAAAGAAATAACATTAGACCGATATTGATGTTTCCATTTTTAATTGTTTTTAGTTTAAATGAGCTTGCATAGGGAATACTAGTGGGATTAGGCAGACGCGATAATATAGAAAATGGAGAGAATAAAGAAGACAGAGGTAATTGACCACTATTTCAAAAAATGCCGTAAATTACTTCCTCTAACATTTTATTAAATTACAAATTAAAATTTCAATTATATAATTATATTTTGCCTTTTTTTCATAACAACTCAAAAATGAATTACGGGGGTTCTTTTGAATTAATGAAATTAATAAATAAAAAAAAGGAAAAAATTAATTTGAAATTAATAAAAAAAAATAAGGACGAATTCCATGAATTCGTTTCCTTGAAGAAACGAATTCCATGAAGAAACGAAGTCATGGAATTCGTTTTCAAAGAAAACGAATTCCATCCATGGATTTTTTTTTTTTTTTTTTTTGTTATTCTTGAAGAAAACGAAGTTGGGAAATTCGTTTTCAGATGAAAACGAATTTCCCAACTTCGTTTTCTATACTTTGGGAATGGAAAAACAAAATTGTCTATTTTGGTAATTTTTGACCCCAATATAAATATTGGGGGAAAAAACCCATTGTTCAACTAATTTATCTCTTCTTCTCTTTTTATACTATTTTAACATGAGTTCTCTTAATAACTACTCTCTCCAATCATTAGAAAAGTCTATTTTGTCCATTATACAACTTATTATGAATATCAAAGTACAATGCCTAAAATAACTAATTTGACACTATTTATTCCTTTAATATCTTTACTTATTAAGTATGAATTAATTATAAATAGTAGTGAGTATACGAGGAGTAAAAAAAACTTAAAATGAACTCTTCTATTAAAAAATATATATATTTTTTAAAATAGGCTTTTCTAATGTAACGAAAAAAATAATTAATTTTTGTCATTCGTTTCATTTTTTTCTTTTCCACCTATCAGTGATTAATTGATTTTAGTCTTTGGTTCCATATTTTTCACCTTTCAGTGAGATCTTTCTCAATCTCCTTATTAGTGTAGAGTGATTAAAGCTGGTGAACAAAGTTTCATTTTTTTTTTTTTAAACAAAAGAAATACTTAAATTAAAGAGCTGGAAATATCATCCAGCAGCGATTTGACAGTAGGCCATGAGCCAAGCAATACAATCTAGAATTAAAGTAAATCTGAAAATCAGATCTACAATCTAGAGTCAAAGTAGATCTGAAAATCAGATCTACAACCTGCAAATCTAGCCTATAGCTAAGCAAAGAGCAGCAAAATTGCAAACAGCTGAGCAGATCATCAGACCGGTGGCGCTGGACTGCTACTAGGTTCTGATATAGCGCCAAATTTGACCCATGACACAAGGGATCCATGAGATCCCTGACGAACCACTCACGGAGACAACCACGATCGGCTTTATTTTCACCTTCTTCTTCATCTACAACTTTATCCCACATATCTGAAGTTAAAAACTTCAAAAATAAGTGAAAAACACAACTCCAAAAATAGAACGGACAAAACTATCTTAAAAAGAGAGACAGAAAACTCTCCACAGGTAGAGAACGAAACTCCCAAAAAGGACATCATGTTCTGTGCATAGTAATTTTTCAAGTAATCCAAATCATAAATTGAGGGTTTGAACGTTTTCACCATTGAAATTGTATGACTCTGTTTGGATTGTATCTCAAATAGGAAATTTTTATTTTTGGGAGAAAAAAATTTTGGACGGAATTTTTTTATGGCAAAATTGTGTTAGAAAGTGTAATGATTTGATTGTTTCTTAAAATCATGTGAGAATAATTTTTGAGGAAATTTTAAATTTTTAAAATTGAATTTAAAGGGAATTGAAGGTGTTTGGATGAGACTTTTTTTAGTAAAAAAGTGTAATTTTTCCTGAAAAGAAACAAAACCAGAAAAAGAGTAAAGTTTTTTTTTTTTTTTTTACACATGAGAATGTATACCAATTTGTATTAGAAAAAATAATATGAAATTGACATATAAAAAATTATATATATATATAAATAAATAAAAAACCACCACATAGTAGAAATCTTCATCAGTTACTGCATTGTGTGGTTGGGTTGAAACTAGGGGTGTCAAACGAGCAGGTTGGACGAGTATTAAATGTGAATTAAGTTAATAGGTAATGGGTATTTATTACCCATTCAATTAATGTTTTTAATTCAAATAGGTAATGGGTAGCTATGGGTACCCATAATATCCATTATACAAAAATGTAAGGCTTATTTAATGGTTTATTAATAAAAAAATTTCAAAATTTTTTAATTTCATTTTAATTCCTTTTTTTAAGCGAATTTTAATTCTTTGAATCTATTCTAAAATTTAAAATATTAAATATTGTATACTTTTATATTTAATCATATGTAGTTTTTTTTTTTTTTTGTCCAAACACAAATTTTAATTTTTTTTATATTTATATAAACCCGTGCATGCCCCGACCACGACCCGAGGCCTGAAACTGGACCCGGCGAGAAACTGGGCCTGAACCATGGGCCCAAACTGAACTGGCTCGGCCTGAACCCAAACCAAGCCCGAAACCCGAGCATGAACTCGACTTGGAACCCGAACGAATTTTGAATTAGTATTTATAAGTAGGTAATTTAAAAATATTATAAAAGAATAAATGGGGAAAAAATGCAAAGTAATTGTGAGACACAAAAAATAAAGAAAAAAAATAAGTTTGAAAAAAAAAAAAAAGATAGGCCCACTAAAATAGGTAAGTTGTTGGGTTTTTGTTTATACTTTTAAAGGTAATTTTGGATGGGTATTTTTGGTACTCATGATAGACGGGTTTTAGGGTACCCAATGGGCTACCCTAAACCCGCCCATTACATATTTAGCCCAAACCCTTTTTTTTTTTAAGTGGGTTTTATTGGGTTAATACCCAATGGATTTGGGCGATTTTTTGGTTAATAATTTTTTTTGCCACCCCTAGTTGAAACCCAGCTGGACAATGCAGTTGGATTTTACCCCAATATAATAATTCCATTGATCAGTTATCAATTGATATCTCAAGCAATTATCTGTTATAAGTTCAAGAATTATTTTTTTCGATTAAGTCTCTCTATCTATACTTTATCTTACTTTGAATTTTTTAAAGATTTCTTTTCGCTAAGAAGGTTAAGAAGGTTCAGAGTCAACAGATGGATTCTCAAAAATCCACTGGAAAGAACTTTGATCCAATGAAAGAAAAATGGGTCATTAAAAATGGAGTCAAAAAGAAATATCACGACACGTCATTTCCAGCTGAAAAGAAGATTTTTGGATATTTAATAAAAGTCTTGAAGATAATTAAATCTCTTTATTTTAATTAAATTATTCTTGAGTTAAGTTATTCCAGAAGGTTCTAGAAAGACTCGGGAAGGATCTAGAAGCTTCTCAGATTTACCAGTAAAATACACAAGTTAAATCACCTTCCTTAAACATGCAAGAGGCGCGCAACTAGGGGCAACCAAATTAGGTAGTGTGTGTTTTACGTTTTTTTTTTTTTTAAAAAAACAGCCGAAGCTGGCGGCCATAGCCTGTTCCATTAATCCGAAGAAAGCTGGCAACCGAACCCTGCCTCGAAGTGTTTCTAGACTCGAATATAAGGAAAGCTCCTAGCATCTAGAAGTACCAGCCCCTTCAACTGCCAGGGTATGGTCCCCATTAGATAAAATGCTGTTGATCTTGTAGCACTTGCCCTCGTGGCCAAAGCATATGCTACCGCGTTCCCCTCCTTGTAGATGTGCTGCAACTAATAGTTCCCGATGAGCTTCCCTATCCGAAACAAAACATTTGCCGATTGCTATGGACCATTTCTTGTCTTTATCGGATGTTCGAGTACTTGTGAGTCTGTTTCTATCTCCATAGCTGAAATGGTCAGATGTCGACAAGTCATGAGACCGTATAATAAGGCTGACGCCTCAGCCTAGAAGGCCGTGACGCGACCCAAGAAAACACTAGCAGCAAAAACCACGTCCCCTGTGATATTTCGCAGAACAGCTCCTACACTTGCAAGTCCTGGATTCCCCAGGGATGATCCATCCACATTCAACTTATACGGCATGTACCGTGGCCCTTCCCATGCGACCACCTTCGCTATTTTCTTCTTCCAATATGCCCAATAAGGTAGAATTGTACCCACCAAAAATTGCGAGCCTGAGTGAAATTGGGGAGGGCAAACAAAGCATAGTTCCCAGATCAGCTTCCGAGCCCTGAAAAGCACCTGATCCATTGTATGTGTTTTGCTTTTCCTTCCTTGTTTAGGTTTCTTGTTTTTGTTTACTTAATTGAGATTTTCCTGAAAAGAATTCTTGGATGATTTCTTTTAGGAAATAAATAGCTTTCCCTTTTAATGTTTTTGGTAGTATTTTTAGTCCTTTTTCAAGGGAAATTTCATTCATACCTATTACTTAGGGAGAACCGAAATTCTTTTCCATTAACCTAGTTCCTTTAGGTTTTTGGTTTGTACGGTTTCCAATTCTGATTGGATTCCCTTTTCATTTCCTGTTCCTTTTCTTATTTGTAAAAGACGCACAACTCCCGTTTATTTAAAGGGGTGCTGGGCGAAATTAATACAACAAGATTAAGATTAAGAATATACATTCAGTTAAATTGTAGGTTATACAATTTTAAGCTTTAAGCTTTCAACCTTTGGGTTTGGGTAATGTTCTTTGGGAACTTATAGTTGTTCATTAGTGAACTTGTTATAGATTCATTAGTGAATTATTCTTCTTTTTAGATTTAGCTAAGAGTAGCTTGACTTCAAGGGGGGTTTCGAAATACATAATTAAGTTAGGTGTTCGACTTAGTTTGTGAGGTATTTTCGATAAATCATTAGTTTTTTAGTTCAAGAGTGAATTCAGAATGTGGTTTAAATCAAAGACACCAAGCTAATCTCCGACTTAACAGATTTTGCGATTCCGCAACGCGATTCAATTGAGAATCTGCATCATAATGTGTGATTCATAATTAATAGTAGAAAAAATAGTGTCAAATTATTTATTTTAGGTGTTGTACCAATTCGTATTATCCATAATTAATCGTATAAAAAATGGTGTCAAATTATTTAAGTTAGCTGATGTGCCATTTTATCCTAAGTTGTGCTTTTTTTAAATCGAAATTGTTATTTGCAGGAACTGAATTACTATTCACATGAACATTTTCCTCTGAAAAGTCTATAATGCCCCCTTAGTTATAAATATATATAAAAAATCCTATTCAAGCAATAAAAATCCCACCCGGAAAAATACCGCCCGGCGGTATTTTGCCCAAAAATACCGATACCGCCAGCCGAGGGTGATATTTTTCCTGAAAATACCGCCACAGGACGGTGGTATTTTCAGGAAAAACACCACCGGGCGGTATTTTGCCCGAAAATACCACCGTCCTGTGGCGGTATTTTCAGGCAAAATACCGCCCTAGGCCGGCAGTATTTTTCTTGAAAATACCGCCTTGTAAGATTCTGGCAAAAATCTCGCCCGGCCCGAACGAGATTTTTCTCTAGATAGGGTTTTTTTTTGTTAAAAAACCAACTTTACGTAAATAAATGTATAGATTGTTTACTTACCGTATAATATGGATCGTCCTCGTAACTATCGACCATAATTAGATACACTTATGAGTGAAAAATGGGTGGAGTGTAAATGGAAAGAGTGTAAATGAACAAAGAGTTACGAGGTTGTTGAATAATTTTGCTTGGACAGCCCTTTTATTATTGAGTGAAAATGAATTTTTTTTTTCTTTTTTATACCTAAGGGGCAAAATAGACTATTCACAGAAAAATGTTCTTGTGAATAGTAAATTTGTTCCTGTGAATAGTATGCCCCTTTTAAATATAGCATTAGTTCATTAGGTTCATTAATTTACTCTAATGTAGCATTAAAAGTATTTACTTTGTTAATCAACCGTGCCTGCATGTTTGACCTTACTAGAGTTGCCAACATGTTTGACCATTGATTCGCAACATTCTATCTTGAAAGGTTGAGTTGATAAGGGTGATTTTGGAAAAATAGTGATATTTATGTTTTTGCTAGTATTAATTCTCACACGGTCTTGTCAAGCTCCCAATGAAATTGTGCCACATACTATTTTTAAAATATTCCTAGCATAGTTATTATGGACTTTATTTTAACAAAATCAACTCCTTAATCTAGTAAGATTCTCCCCCTCACTCCCACCTACTTTTTTTTCCCCCTTTTTCTTAAGCCTTATTACTTGAAGGCCTGGTTTATTTCTTTCTGCCATTGATAGTTTATATTCATTTTCATTATTCTATTTACTTAAAAATTTTATTTTTTAGAAAATTTATCATTTAAAATAATAAATACTCCATCCGTTCTTAAATATATGATGTTTTAGCTTGTTGCACCCATATTAAAAAAATTCATAAAATTATATGGTTAACCTTATTAAATTTATTTGATTATCCAAACATATCATGAATTAATGAGAAAATTTACATATTCTGTCTTGAATATAGAGCTTTTTAACATTATTTAATGATAAAGTGAATATGTTACACAATTTTTGATATAAGTTATAGTTTCAATGAGTTTAGTTTTCAAAATCTACAACATAAATGAATGATAACATTACAATAAATAAGGGCAAATATGAAACAAAATACACTTTTTGCTCTTGAATTCCTAAAACGGTAAAATATCATACATTTAAGAACAAAAAGAGCAATATCTTTCAAAAATATTAATCTCAAATTTTAGTATATATGTGTGTGTGCGCGCGCGCGCATATATATACCCTACACCTAAAAAAGTGAACCATTAGGTATTGGGTATATAATATATTTATTTTATGACTAAGAGGGTTCACTTTTTTTAGTGCAAGGTATATATTTAATTTTATTTTTGGAAATTAAATTCAAAAAAAACTAAAATACATATACCTTACACAAAAAAAAGAGTAGATCCTTAGATATTAGGCATATTTATTTTGTAACTAAAGGTTCGCTTTTCTTTTATGTGTAGGGTATATTTATGTTAATTTTTCAAAATTAGATTCACACAAATACTGTAAAATTATTTTTAAAATAGAATAATTAGTTTTATTTTTATACATACATGAGTATGTTCCAAAAAGAAATACACCAAGGAAGGCAGGGAATTTGAAAGATAGAAGAAATTTTACGGTTCAAAATTTTGATTACAATTTAGTAAATATAGGAATTAACTTGGTAATCATGACATAATATAATTTTAAAGAAAGCAACGCAGGGAAAAGAGGAGAGGGAAGAGAGGATAAATGAGAGAGTAAATGTGGGAAAAAAAGAGGAGGAGAGAGGAAAGATGTTAGTTATCTTATCTCACAATGGTATTTTTGTATTTTTGACCGAAACGCTGACGTTGAATTTCACTCACAAGCTTTGGTCTTGGTTCGATTCAAACCATTTAATGTCTCCCATTATTTTATCATCCACATTTATTCCATAACAGTAATGCTAACTACCTTTTACGGACCACAGTATATATGGGTGCAACCAGCAATGACGGAGCCACATTATGCTTTGGTGGGGCAATTAATTTTTGAAAACACACTTATTATATTATAAATATGTAAAGTTTAAGAATTTTTGAGTGATTGTCCTACTAAAAATTATAAAAACTTGGGGCAAAGTTAAAATTGCCAATAAAAAATTTAATATTTTATTATGTCATAAAAATAAAATTTTGGCCCAAATATTTTGTTCCACCTAACCTCAGGGGCCTGGCTCTGCCGCCACTGGCAACCAGTGTGACTCAATAGTCAATCCTATTATCCTTAGTCAAATCGATCCAACGGCGGATGGAAATTGGCATGTTATGCCAAAAATTGACTCTCTAAATATATGCGGGTTATATTTTTTAATAAACCAAGTTCCATTAATAATTAATTAAAGTATCCATACAAAAGACATTCTAAATTGAAAAAGTGGAGATTCACGCCTCATATTGCCTGTTTAATAATATTGTCAAATCCTTGTTTTTATCTTCACGAAAACTCTTTGCAAATCGGCTCTTTTTTTTTTTTTTTTTTCTTTTCTCGCAAATTTTCTTCCCCCCAACTCTCAAACACAGGACAAGCCTAAATTTTGGCTGATGATATTGCCAGAACAATATTTTATCTATTTTCCTAATATACACTTTATTAATTTTTACTGCTTTAATTAAAATTCCATATTTCTCATGTAACCAGCGATGACTGTGTCTTGGTATACTTCTCCTCCACCATCATAACCACCCATCGTCACCAACCCCAGCCCCATTTCCTTTACAATCGTCTCTTCAATCAGATCACTACTAAAGCTAGGAGATTTATTTTCCATCTACACAGATAAGGAAAATTGGGAAAATAAGGTAGAATCATGATAGGATTCTCTCACCATAATCGAGAAGTTCATCGGCTATAAATACATAGTTATGAGCTATATCAAAAGTATACAATACACTGTAACCTTAATAATTACATACTCTATATCGCTTTAATGACTTACGCATCGGAACTTCTCTAGGGAACTAGTCCCCGCCATTTGCAGGTATTTATTCTAGAAGTTTCGGAAAGCAGGCGTCAGCCTCGACACTCAGTGGGCCGACAAATCGAGGCTCAACATAGTCTAAAAAAAAAATGTGAATGGCCCAAAAAAATAAATTTACTAAAATTTAAAAAAAAAGAGCAAAAAGTACCCAGAGGAAAAAATAAAGAAGAGTAAATTAAGTATGTTAAGATTGATAATAAGATACAATAAATAAAAGAATAATAGTAAGTCTATTAGTAACCATTTTTTTTTTATGTAATATATATATATATATATATATTTAATTAGCTATTAAAACCCAAAAAAAAAAGAAGAAGTTATTTTGGGCCACAAAATTTAAGGTTATGTTTATTTTATAACTTTTTCCAGAAAAGTCATATTTTTCACTAAAAAAAAATCCATAACCAAACACCTCCATGTTTTCTTAAATTCAAAATTTAAAATTTGAAATTCCCTCTAAAATTACACTAACATCATTTTAAAAATAATACCATTATTACTTGTTTCCTACATAATTTTTCATAAAAAATATTTGTCCTTTCCGCATTCATTATTTCGTTCAAGCCACAGAGGAGAGAGATCCATCTCTCTTTCCTATTTGTTTTGAGTGAAGAAAGCTTCTGCGCGGTGTGCATAAAGTTTCTGCCACAGGTCACACCAATAAAAATTAGACAACTCATTGCATTTCTTATCACAAAAGCAAAATACAGGAGTATCAGATTCGCAGTTAATTTGACCGTATACTTTGTCGTTTTTTTTTTTTTTTTTTTTAACACAAACTTTTTTAAAACCTTTTTTTTCATACGGGCCTGTTCTTTTTGATCTGTTTTGAAAACGGTTTTAGTTTTAACAGTAAATTTAATATATTTTAATCATATTTCATAATTTTTAATACAACTTTTTATTATTCAACATCTACTTTTTATATTTTTAATACACTTTTTATATTATAAAACTATTTTCTAAAACTTGTTTTCAAAATTATTTTCAAAACGATGAAAAAGAACAGGCCCTACAACCATTTCGAAAGCATTAGAAAATAGGATACTCCATCAACCCCTCCGGTAATTCACTAACGATTGCTACATTTTGAGGGTAAAATTGTCATATTATTAATTCTTTTGTCTTACACTTTCTTTATTTTACTTTTATTACTAAACAAATCCTAATCTTTCTTTTTATTATATATTAAATCCAAAATTAATTGTATTGTATAACAATATTCTTAAATAGTAATTTTATTAATATTTCTAATATTGGTGGTTTGTTAATTTTAATATTTCATTTTTGATATTTAAAATTTTCAAAATAATAATTTATTTAGTGTTAATAGAAAATATTTAAATTTAACTACTATATTATTAATTAGTTCTTCCTTTTTATTTATTTTTTTAATTATGATTCTATGAACCCAGTCCAATGCCTAGACCCTACAATACTGGAAAACTGATAAAAGCCTAGTTATGATTCCAAACCCTACATCTCGATTTTTTTTTTTTAAAAGAGCGAAGGACCGAAAATATTGCTATACTTTGCTATAATTTACACTTATGTTATCATACTTTTCTTTTTCACTAGAAACATTATCATACTTTTTAAAATGCGTCATTTAGGTCATTTGAACTAACGAGACTGTTAAGTTTAACGAGAAAAAAAACTAAACATGTATTGCACATGATTTTTTAAAAGGGTATTTTTGTCTTATCAAATTAAAACACAAAAAATCACTAATTACATGATTATTTTCATCCCTTTTAGGGCTCAGGCTCCTCTCTTACACTTTCATATTACACTCACTGTTATACATTTTAATAACTTATCGTAAATATTATTTTTTATATTTTAACTTTTTTACCAATAATATTCATTGGCATTCGTAATTTTAATATAAATTCTTTTAATTTTTACATTAATCTTTTATTTTAATATAATTTTATAAAATTGAATATAATGCCAATGAATATTATTGGTTAAAAAATTAAAATATAAAAAAAATATTTACGATGAGTTATTTTACATTATTTTTCTGTCATCCAAGAAAAAAAGTTTACACTAGCCCCTAATATATAGTTTTTTTGGCTACGCCACTACTTGTAACTACTGATGTATCGCGGGTATATTAAAATAACAAATATTACATGTAATGAAGAAAATACGTGTATTAAATTTAGTATTTGATGTATCGCGAAATGATAAAAAATACATGTATCAATTTTAGCTATTGAAGTATCGACGTCGTCATGCGATTATACAAGAGACTTCCTCTTACGAAAATTAAGTTCATTTATGTAATTCAAATAGGGGTATCTGTAATTTAACCAAAACTCAAAATAAGTAAATATAACTAGAAAAAAAATTGTAATTTTTTAAAACTCAGGGAGGTAAATGTAATTCAACCTAAAAGTAAAACAATGATGCCTGGGGAGAGGCTGATATTCATTGCTGGAAGAAGACCATGCCAGCTATTATGCTGACTTTCTTTGGCGATCGTTTAACTAATTTATCTCTTCTTGTCTTTTTATATCATTTTAACATGATACATAATTAATCGTAGTTCTCTTAACAACTACTCTCTCCAATTATTAAAAAAGTTTATTTTGTTCATTGTATAATTTATTATGAATATCAATATTAAGTATGAATTAATTATAAATATTAGTGAGGATATGAAGAGTAAAAAAAAATTAAAATGAACTCTTCTATTAAAAAAATATTTTTTTCAAAATAGACTCTTCTTATGTAACAGAAAAAATAATTAATTTTAGTCATTCGTTTCATTTTTTTCTTTTCCACCTATCAATGATTAATTGATTTTAGTCTTTCGTTTCATATTTTTCACCTTTCAGTGAGATCTTTCTCAATCTCCTTATTAGTGTAGAGTGATTAAAGCTGGTGAACAAACTTTCATTTACAAATGCAATGGACATCATGTTCTGTGCATAGTAATTTTTCAAGTAATCCAAATTAAATTGAGGGTTTCAACGTTTTCTCACCATTGGGTCCTTTTGGATTGCATCTCAAATAGGGAATTTTTGTTTTTGGGGAAGAAAATTTTTGGAGGGAATTTTTTTATGGAAAATTGTGTAAGAAAGTATAAGGATTAGATTGTTTTTAAAAATAATGTGAGAGTAATTTTAGAGGGATTTTTAAATTTCAAAAATTGAATTTAAAGTGAATTGAAGGTTTTTGGATGTAGATTTTTTTAGTTAAAAAGTGTGATTTTTCCTGAAAAGAAATAAAACCAAACAGAGCAGTAAAGTTCTTTTTCTTTTTTTTTTTTTTTTTACACATGAGCATGTATACCAATTTGTATTAGAAAATTATTATGTTGGTCCCGGGATGAGGGTGACACATATTTTGCAAAATCTCGATACGTATCGTGGGATCGTACAATTCTACGATTCTAAAATATCAAATCGATCATATCTCTAATTTTATTCGAAACTACAAAAATTTGCTAAAATAACTTAAATAAGAGTGATTTTTATAATTTATTACTCAATTCGTTTCATTAGAAATGTTCAGTTTGAGAAATATTTTTGTTCAATTAGATGAGTTCACTTTCAATTTTTTAAAACCTCCTTCCCTTACTTATGTAATAATCATGTGTGGTTTACAATTAGTTCTTACTTAAAAAGTAAGGATATAAATGGAATAAATGATGACAAATTAGTTATTTTTAATATTGTACCTTGGTATTCATAATAAGTTGTACGTAAGTTAAGGTAGACCATTCTAATAGAACGGAGGGAGTAGTAATTTTATACTTGCACATTTTGTGTAAAATCTTGCGATCCGATTCTATCGATACCGATCCTACATTCAAATTAATCCTATGTGGAATCGTAATTTCGCCAACTACGGGGTAACATAGTATGAAATATTGTCTGGCAAGTGCACATGGTCATTGAAATTGCCTTGTTGGAATTACCAAATACAAAATGTTGAGGTATCAAAAATTTCAATTATCCTACCATACCACGTAGGGATGAACAAAATAATCAAAAAATCGTTCGCACCGTTGAATTTTTGGATCTGATTTTTATTTACAGATAATGTTCGGTTTAAGATTTTCATAAATCCAAAACAGATCCGAAAAAGAAATTACAAAAAAAAGGTCTAAAATTAAAATAAAAATAAAAAAAGAAAAACAAAAGGAACCACGGATTTTGGATAAAAAAATAGCGGCATATACAATCCAATCTGAAAGCGGCACCCTCTAATTAAAATTCAAAATCAATCCGAAACTTTGAATTCAGATCGGTTTTTAGTTTTTCTCACCCCTACCATACGTACAATTAGGCATTATGGTAGTTAGTTGGAGTTTTGAAACAAGGAAATCTTTTTGGGGATCCCGTAATAATGTAATTTATTTTATTGTGGGAACATGTGACACACTTCTCATTTAAATAGGCAATGGCACACTTCTCACTTTTTTAAAAGCAGTCCAAGGTTCATTTACTTTTCTTCCCGAAAAAAAGAAAAGCAGTCCAAGGTAGCAGTACAAGTACTAATATCTGACTAGTATCGAGAGCACAGTGATGAGTGATCCATCGTATTTGCATTTGACCGCATATTTTGTTCCCAATTAGATGAATTAATTGTCTTTTTTTTTTAATACAAGTTAGATTTTATCGTTTTATCTTAGTTTTAGATAATTTCATAATGGCATTATAACTATTAATTACTATAAAACTATTAAATTGAAGAAAATTTGGGGGTGCTGTTAAATGCCAAAAGTCAGATTAAACTCACTGCTATTGCCATAGAAAGAGATGAAGAAAAAAAGAGGCGAGAGCGGGGTAAAACGGGAAAAAGAAACACACCTGTTTCACTTTACAAAAAGTACTGAAAAGTAGCTATTGAATCAGCTTGTGAGTAATAACACACCTATTTCACCTTAAGGGGAATAGCTTTTCTGACAAGTCCAGAGAGCTTCTGCCAGTGGCCATAAATCACTATAAAATACAACAGAGAGAGTGTGTGTGTGTGAATAAGGAGTCTCAACTCTACCTAATATATGTATATATATCACTACCTAGCGTATGGATTATCACCTCTACCATTGCCACTTACTCCACCTCTTTCTTTCAAGTTTGAACCATCATGTCTTCCAGTACAGAACCTTCCAGCCATCCAATGGATAAACACATTATGAGTCTGGAAGAACTTAATACAAAGGGAAGAACTTGTTGGAGACTGGGACGTGTTACTTGTGCGGAAAAGATTTCAAGGGAACAACAAAGCATCTTCGCGTTCACCCTTGTGGACACGGAATCCATGAAAAATGCATATGCTTATGTCGCATGGACCCGATTCATGGCCTAGTGTTTGAAGAGTTGGTCGGGTAACTTGCACCTGCATTGCCCACACACAACCAACTCTTCAAACACTAGGCCACGAATCGGGTCCATGCGACGTAAGCATATGCATTTTTCATGGATTCCGTGTCCACAAGGGTGAACGCGAAGCTGCTTTGTTGTTCCCTTGAAATCTTTTCCGCACAAGTAACACGTCCCAGTCTCCAACAAGCTCTTCCCTTTGTATTAAGTTCTTCCAGACTCATAATGTGTTTATCCATTGGATGGCTGGAAGGTTCTGTACTGGAAGACATGATGGTTCAAACTTGAAAGAAAGAGGTGGAGTAAGTAAGTGGCAATAGTAGAGGTGATAATCCATACGCTAGGTAGTGACTAGGATTCTCATGCCCACGCTTTTTAATTTGTTTGTAAATTTGATTTATTTTAAGTAGAAAATTGTTAAATAAATAGACTGAAGCCACGAACGGAGGTGGTGATAGAGCGGTCTGCGTCCTGCTGAAACAAATTACATACAACTATTAGTCAGACTAAAAATACTGGTATATACACAAATTACATTACTAATCAAATATGTTTATAAAGAAAAGAATCACATAATGTCTTCAAACTCTTGATTTACGACATGACGAACTCAATCCGCTCAATATGCCCTCGTGTACGCATCTCCACATGTACGTTGCAATTTGTACCCTTCGAATGGTCTTGACATTCGTTTCAAATTGCTGGAACAGCATATACATCATTTATGAATGAGACTGGATTGATTAGGTGTCTTTGGAAGGAAAGGTGGAAGTAGTGATGTTTGAATATGCATCTGTGTCTAACATAAAGAGCAGCAAACGAAAAACACAAAATATTGAACCAGGGAAAAGATTTTAGCTTTACGTCCTCAGCCCTAGACACATCTAAGACAAACATAGCCCTCGTTCATATATCACACGCCGCAGCAAATTTGATGCTATGTATCAAAAATAATGAACAAGAATTAATATGAGCTAATCATCCAACAGAAAGTTGGAAAAGAAACCACAAAGATTTTTATGTATATTCATTCAATTGCTATTTGAATTCTAATATTCTAAACAGCATACCCATTCAATTGCTATTTGAAAAAACATGGTACATAACACTAATCCACTCATCTAACATATGAGCCAGTAAGATTCACCTAACCATAGGAACAACAGTCTGTATACCGACAGTTCTCTTAAAAACCAAAAACAATATATTCAATGAAGATTTTGGTTTAAAATGGTGAAGGCTCTTTCTACCAAAACTCCGATCCCAAAAAGCACCTAAATGTTAATGTAAAACTTAGTTTCAAACACCATTTACACATTCAATTCTCAAACAACTCCACTTTAAAAGTTTTAATCTCTATTTACCAAGTAACCTTAAAAGCACAAAAATTATTTCAATTTATCAAGCATATCCAAATGCTTCTATAAAAAATTTAATATAAACCAGTAACACCCTGTTTTAAACAAAAGTTTTGGTCCAGAGTGTTGACCAAGCTCACATCACTTTCTACTCTGTGTACCAAGCTCAATAGAAATTAACAAAAAAAGGTAAAAACTTACGAAAGTGAGCCAAGATCCCAAGCAAACAAAGGCTCAGAACAGTGTATCGGGTCGAGCCATAATAGATTGGCATGCTTACATGTAACTGGTGACAGAGGTTGAACTTTCAAAAAGCACCTAGGAGACATCTCTTGAAGTGCCTGCACTAACAACAATTTAGGAAAATTGGAGCACATCTAATCACCACAATTTAGGAGAACTGAAGCCTAAGAAGACAAACAAAAAGCATTAAAAAGAATCAAGAATTTAAAGTGCAAATGATTAACCAAAAGGTTTGGATTACATGGCAAATTTACTGATCCTGAAAATAAGATAAAATCAAGAGGGTCCATCACTTATCAGAGATTTAAGGCAAGCAAAAGTGGCATCCAGAAAAAGTAACGGCCTGTAGCAAAATTGAATTCAGATGGTAAGGAAATTCCTGTGCAAAAAGAGCGATTGCATAAAAGACCTTTGGTGGCAGCTAGAAGACCAAAGCTCTGAATGTTAAATAAACCGGGATAAGACACAAACTCCAGTCACCGTTGCTCAGAATAAGAAAACAAGGAAATTTGCTTAAGGTGTATACTGTATCTCTCTTATCAAGTAGCCTTACTGTTGACATGTTGGTAATAGTTTCAAAGCTGTTGCACTAAACACCCTAGAATTCACATATTTACCACCTTTAAATATTCTGCACTTTTCTCTGTAGTGACTCTCGAATCTAGTTTACTTTCTCTGTAAAAGTATCCTCACTTGTGGAATGAGTAGGTAAAACTAATTGTTGTTGTAAAAAAAAAAAAAGAAAAAGAAGTAATTGTATCTTTCACTAAATACACCTCCACAAGCAATAGGACACTACCTGATACTAAATGTTGAATAAAATAAAGCAGGTAAATCGAAAACCGATACCAATGTGTACCTGTCCATAAATATGAAGAGCCTAAAACTGGGCATGTGGAATCTCCTCCGTCCACAAATCCTATAGGATCATACAGGAATAACCAGCCTCCTGTCACTCAAAACAGAAAAGAGATTATTTTATTACAGCAATTAAAAAAATATATAAACAGAGTTTGTCAAGCAAAGATATCCATGATATAGTTCACAAGATATTTAATTAATCATTAAATTTAGACAAAATTTAGCTTTCACTTAATGTAGACGAAAACGTGAAGACAAAACTATCAGGAAAATCTTCTTAAAAGAAGAAAAGAAAAGAAATGAAAAAAAAGAAAAAGGGTAAAGGCAAACATTCAAAAACCTCAAGTTCTCATCATATATAAAACACACAAGTTGTTAAATGAAGGAAGCACTGAGAATATGGAGGGATTATTAAGGGAAACAGTTTAGATAACATGTATGACGCTAAACCATCAAATACACATTCAAAACACCCGACTACAGTGAACACAACCTGTAATGCAATCATTTCTTCACTTTTGTATTGAATACAGGATCCTAGAGAAAAAGTCATTCATACTTAAGAATACCATAACATCATTTGCATGAGAGAACATACTCCTTTAATTAGCCATAGGGCCAGGCCAACAAATCCAAGATGAGTATAGTATGAGATAAATTAAGTACAACAATGCAGTCTTAAACAAATAATCATTTTCATGAAAGCGAAACAAAAGAGAGGAACATTTACTTTTACAGCAAAAGAAAACTGAACTAAAAAGATTAGCCAAGTGGCGAATTGGATTGATAAAACTTAATGAAGTAAGAAACATTAAGGAAGAAAACAAACCTGAAGCAGCCACCGTGCTTGTTCAGGACCAGAATGAAGTACAATGGGCTGGCAACATGTAGAAGTAGAAAAGAGTACTTTAGAAAGGTCATAGACAATGACAATGGCAACATGCAAAAGTAGATAACAAAGAAATTTTCCAGAAATGAAAGCATATGCTGCATGACTAAATTCTAGTGAAATTTTGGATAGAATAAATTGAAGAGATGAATAGTAATAAAGTTACCATGGCAAGAGTTTCGGCATACAATCTGTAATCCCAACACGGGAAAAAGGGCTGAGGAGAGAGGGCCAAATTGGAAGATAAATAATCCAGGGGAAAAAAATCTACCACAATGACCAACAAAAGCCACATCTGACAGTTTTTCAAAAAAAAGATAAAGCAAAACAAGCATGTCCCCTTAGTAAACATCCATGTCGCAAGAGAAAGCAAACCAAGAACTCGCGTAAAGCAAGCGTAGGCTTGAGACATAAATGAATCACAACATAAAATATGTATTCACCCAAAAAACATTAGAACCCTTTTAACAGATAACATCAAATCATACATTACACTTCTGGTTTGAATAAATGTTTTTCCACAAGTCTCTCTCCAGGATGCTCCATGATCTCATAAATTATCTGAAAAATAACAAACATAAATCATGTAATACAGGGAGGTAGAAGATATATAAACAAATCTTAGTAATACCATTGTGGACACATACTAAAATGCATAAAGGGCCAAGTGTGACCGAGACACCAATTGAAAATTTCAAAAAGCTAACCATTCTTGAAGTTAAATGACATAATTAGCCATAAAAGCACTAACTATTAATCAACTCTCTGAACAACATCACCCAACCTAATAATTTTATTAATCATCCCAATCAAGGCAAAGGTTTTCAGATTAATATTTTAGCACATTTATGAATGCATAAGTGAAGGTCATTGTTGTTGAACAGATATAGTTCAAATAAAAACTAACACAACAACATGCACCCAGATCAAGTACGTATCAAAGAGTTCAACTATAAGATGAAGATATTCCAAATCAAAATTCATCAAAAAATGGTACAATATATGCTATTGATCTAATGCCCACATGGATTCGCTCAAATTGGCGACATGTGCTTCACCCATTTGCTCTGAATTTAAATACTCATCCAAAAGGGGCATTTGCTCGAAAACCAGAATCAAGGTCGCTTTGTTTCGACAAAACTTACCGGGTAAATCCCAAAGATCCTAATTAAGGTTTAACGTTGAAGAAATCGCGGGCTAAAACCGAGTACTTCATCAGCGAAGCTTTTCCCGTTGAATCTCCATTTCATCAGCGAGTACCTCTCCTTTCCACCTCTTGGTTTCTCTTCCTTGGACATGCTTCTCAGCCGCCGGGTTTCAGGTATCGTAATCCAGCGATGATTCAAAAATTCTGTTTCAATTTTTGGGGAAAACGGCGAGGGAGAAGTGGGTTTCAATTTTTGGGAAAAACCGGCGAGGTAAGATAGGACCTAATGATTCTTCCTGCGATGAACAAAAAACCCACAAAAAAAATGCGTCATGAGAAAGGATAAAACCAAAACGTATTCACCTCCTGTCGAAGCTTTTATTGCTGAATCTTCATTTCATCAGCGAGTAACTTCTCCTTTTCCACCTCCTGGTTCTCCTTCTTCCTTGGCAGTCATGCTTCTCAGCCAGCGGGGTTCAGGTATTGTTATTCAAAAATGGGTTTCAATTTTTTGGGAAAAACGGCGAGGGAAGAAGTGGGTTTCATTTTGTGAGGGAAGAAGATTGGAACTGACGGTGAAGAATCTAAGAAAAGGAAGTGATCGTGAAGCTGAGAAGTGAGAAGCAAAGAGAAGGTACGATCCAAAGAAGAATCTGGAGAGGGGCGCGTGTTATGGGTAGAGACGTAGGAGAGGGAAACGTGGTTTTGGAAAAAAAAAAAGGGCAAAAGGGAAAACGAAAAATGGAAACAAAAGAAAAAAAATATGTCCGAAACCTAAAATTGATAAAAATCCGAACTTGAATTCAAATAATGCACTTCATTGAAGGGAAAATGATTGATAACTAATAATCACACAAAAATGAAGGCGGACGAGAAAAGAGAGAAAAAGGAAAAAAAAATCAAAACGAAACCAAGAAACTTGGGGGAAAAAATTCACCGTCAACCCATAAACAACGAAGGAAGATCAACGACTCTTCCGCTCTGCAATCCAAGAAAAACCTACAAAAAAAATGTGAAACTTTGTTAATAACGTCAAGGGAAGAGGTGGGAAGAGCAAAGAAAAAGCAAAGAAGGTTATCAAGGGAAGAGGTGGGAAGAGCAAAGAAAAAGCGAAGAAGAATCTGGAAAGGAAGGAAAGTGGTAGAAGCGGAACTGTGGAAGTGATATTATAATTTCGGACAGATGGAAGGGCAAAATGGGAATAAAGAAAAATGGACAACCACCAAATTACTGTAGCTAAGAGATTGCCACTTTATATATAAGTATAGATAGATATAGATAGATATATATACACATATATTAAGTAGAGTTGAGACTCCTTATTCACACACACACAAGCAGCAATACTATAACCCACCACGTGTTGAAGCAAAAGATGGGCCGATGACTGAAGGTGGGCCTAAGCCAGGTCCTTATGGCTTTTAGTAGTACATCAACAACAGCACCGACACTATTTTAAGTTTTTAGTTTTAATTGTTGTTGTTGTTGTATTAGTACCCAGCATTAGCTAGTTCCTTTGCTGCATGTCTTTTCATTGTTTGTCCTTGTTGTCCTGCGAGTTTGTACTTGTTTTCCTGCTAATTAATGAAGTCGGTAGCTGTTTTGAATGGTTGAAGAATGAAGATCCTCATAAAATGTTTTTTTTAAATTACAAATCATTTCTCTATCCTCAAAAAAGTATTATTGGAGAAATAAACTCACAAATTAAGTAAATATAAAAGTTTACATACTTACCCTATTAAATAGTATAAACATAAATGACAGTTCAAGATTCCAAACTTTTAGTAGTATTGATTCCAAATTCGTTTACAATTGGTAGTTATCGGAAAAGATTTCGTAGAAACTTTTGGCATTAGTTTTCAATTATTTGTGTTGATTGATGCTTTCAGATTATTTGAAAGAAGTTGAGAAGCAATGAGCCTAATACATTGGGGAAACAAAAGATAAAACAACTAAAAATAAAGAATCCATGCCAAAAAAAAAAAAAAAAAACCAAAAAAGATAAATATCAATTATTTTAAGTTTAGCTTGAAATATAAGATAAATATCAAATAAATTAAACATATTACTCTCCTTATCCTTCACGTAAATCAAATAGAAGATAAACATATACAATTAAATAAATACTTAGTAATACAACTCGTATAATGGAAACAAATGTTTGTCGGTAAATCAAAGCATAGCAATATTTATTGCTGTTAATAAACGGCAGCATAATCACTGAAGAATTTGAAAATTGAAATTTTGCTATTACTCCTATCAGTTTTGTAAAATTTAGTTGAAGGGTAAAAATAAAATTTTATTTACTTTTTGTAATGGAAATTGTGAGGTGATAATTTTTAAAGGAAATTTTTTTGTAGCTTCAGAGATACTCTTTTGAAGACAGATGAGTATATGTTTACTAAGCTCCCAAATTTCTCTGTTTTGGCATTTTTTTCCTCTTTGCCAAGATATCGCTTCCCAAACTCAGTTATCGTTCTCATGATAACATTAATGAAAGCTCTTGAAGCTTAGATTTCATTTCACTCGCACAAAGTCTACCAAGATACCTCCAGTATTCTCCATGCATACAGCTGTTTGTTCCATGGCTAAACATAAGGATTCGTGCGTATTTTATTGAATTTATAAAGATTCTATGTGGTTTTAACGTTTCAAGCACAAGTAGATGCTTCGTTTGGTAATCCTAATAAAAAATAAAAAAAATAAATAAATAAAGCTTCATTTGTAATGTAGTGGTTTCAACTAAAAAGGAGATGGAAAATAAAAATAAAAATAAAAATAGACATACTAATTTAATTAAGGTTTAGTAACTGTGTTGATCTGTTTTGCATGTTTAAACTTTTACCCTAATATATTTTAAAAATATAGTGGGTATCTTTTATCTTCTACATTGTCACTATTTTACATAAATTAACACTTTAGTCCCAATATTTGGCTCAACTTTCACCAAAAAATATGGTATTTTTACCATAATTGCCTTTAAAAGAAACTATTGATATCAATAAAGATAGGGCAAAAATTCGTATTTTTTATATATAAAATAATAATAATTCAGAAAGCAAAGCATGTATTTTGAAATTAAAGGGATCAAAAGTCAAACAATCATATAAAAACAGTAATTTAGCCTTTAATTAGAGTAATGCTAAGTGAACTTGGTAGATTAATTTACCCAGAACTGATCACTAACTCCATGGTTAACGACCTCAATTTGTCATTAATTATTGCTTCATTTTGTACTGTTGTTGTTTCCAATCTAGTTTACAAAAGTAGTTTTTCAATAAGAGTATTTTATAATTGAATTATATAATTAGTTTTATTATGAATATGTACGTGTCTTCATACGTGAGACTCTTAACAATACACAATTCAAAGTTTATTATAATTATGAGTTTTCAACTTGAACTTATAACAATAATAATTCAAACAATTTATGCCGAGTAAGTGTCCAATAGTACAATATTAATATATCTCTATTAAATAAATAACTTTTGATCTCAAACAAAAGATTATAGACAACATAAAAGTAAGTAAGGAAAAATTGTACGTAGGATTGATAATATCTGACACGACATGAAAACACGACACGAATCTGACAAGATATAATTGGGTTAGGATTGAGACTTAGTAGGTTCGCGGGTTATATGGGTAACCCAAGAAAAACGAATAATTAAACGGGTAAGATTAGGGTTGAGAAAGTTGACACGTGAACCCACCCAACACTAGAAATTTATACTACAACACGAAAAAACGACACTAACACGAAATGTCAGCAGGTTAAACGGGTCGACACGAATAATAAGAATAATTAAACAAGTAAAGTTAGGGTTGAAGGGTGTCGACATGGGAACTCGCCAACCCAAACACAATAACCCGAACACGACACAAATTGACATCCCTAATTGTAGGCTGTTGAGCTTGAAACCCAGAAAATGGCCTTTCTATGAGTGCCCAAGGACTTAAAATATTTAAATTCACCTCCAGACCAGACAAATAGTGAAAAGCTAATTAATAACGTTTAAATGTGTAGGAAAATACAAAGACTACTGTGACATGTTCGCGGTACAAAAAGCAAAAAATTTGCTCATCTGGTTTGTTGGGTGAGAATGAATGGAGTGTGAGAGGCCACTGTAGACCATCTTTTGTGTGGTTTTACAAATCTCTCATTTATTTGAAGAATTGCATTTATCTTATCTTTTTAAACTTTAGCCCTTAGGTATAATTACAAAATCATCTCTTCAGTTTAAAAAATTATATTTATTTCCTTAGATTTTGAGTATATTTGAAACTTTAGCCCTTAGGTATAATTACAAAATCATCTCTTCAGTTTTAAAAATTATATTTATTTCCTTAGATTTTGAGTATATTTGAAACTTTAGCCCTTAGGTATAATTACAAAATCATCTCTTCAGTTTTAAAAATTATATTTATTTCCTTAGATTTTGAGTATATTTTCAAATTAAATTAACCTTGCTACTTAAAAATTTACAAAATACTCCTGTAACTTTAAAGATTGTGAACAAAATAAAAATATAGCACAATATATTAGTGTTTTAAGAACCGGATCACTGGTGAATCTGTAGAGATAAATGGTCAAATGGTCAAAGTGATCGGATCAGGTGAAAAAAACAAATGATGTCATAATAACTTTAATTATAGAAATTATAATGCATGAAAATATAACATTAAACTATAGATATTGAAAAATAAAGCAACCTAACGTGAATTAGGTTACTTAAAATTTTTCAAAATGATATAGTGAGCAAGTGTGGTCAAGTGTAAAATGAAAAGATGAAAGCAATAAATGTGACGCCCCACCCCGACCCCCCCCTTCGGTGCCATACACAAAGGGATGGATCGGGCAGGAGACGCCATTTAGGGCTCACGCTCACAGTTGATAACATGAGCAACCTATAAATTCCTTATTAATACATAATTTGCTTTAATAAATTCGAAAGGTACAATCTTTACAATTTACATATCGAGGGTAGTAGGATGGTCGCTCAACCAGATTATCCCATTCCAAGCTAGTATCTAGTCTTATCGTCAGGGTATTCTAGCAATCCTTAACCTCGTCTAGTCGACCTCACCGTGTGGAAAGACCCAATAGCTTAGGTACATGTACAAAATAAGGTTTTGAAAAAGAGGGTGAGCTACTAGAATATAGCCCGTGAGAGTCCTTAGATTTATGAAAGCCCACAGTTCTAGTATTAAGAAATTGAACGGATAAGAAAAATAACAATTCAAGTATCAGCCATTTCAAAATAGTAGTGTAAGAATTTCAAAGATCAGGAGTAAAAAAAAAAAAAAAAGAGCAATTACCAAGATAATAATATTCAAAGAGTTAGCTCGACACAAAGCACCAATCACCCTAGTGATTACCAAGTTAAACATTTTACTCCAGAAAAAGAGAATGAGTTCGAAACAAATATAGTTGTGATTCAGTAGAAGTTTTGCCCTAGAGAGCGAGCGCAAATTCAAACCAGTAATTGTAGAGAAACAGTTTTCTCTGCAGTGAGTAGAGAAGGAGAAGTTGTGGAGATCATACAAAAGTCCTCCTTGTCTAAGGACAAATGCATGACTCCGTGGTTGCATGACATCCAGCAGTACAGTAGCAGTAGGACCATAAGGTCAACAGTAGCCGTAGGCGACCACCAGGTCAACAGTAGCAGTTGGAGTAGTCATAAGCAACCATGAGAGATAGTTCGAGGAATCAAATAGCCAAATAAAGAGTTCGAGTAAAAGTAACAGAACAAGATTGTTAGAAATGAAATTTAGTCACACAAGAAGCTTACAAAGGTCGGCAGTTTTGCAAAGCAAATCAAAAGGATATTTTGGAAATTTCACATCCAAAGTTTTGTTACATGAGAGGGGAGTAAATCATTCATTAAAAAAATTCCTGAAGTAGTTATCAAGCATATAAATTAGTCATGTAAAAATTTACAAAAGTCTGTACTTTTTGTAAAACATACCAAATGGTATTTTGGGAAATTCATGTCCAAAATAATTTTATGGCGTGGGCAGCCATACGTTCACAAACAATTCCGCAACATTGAATAAAACAATTATACCTATATGTCATATATATACGTGTATATATATAGTTATCTTTAAACGCGTAGTAGCTAAGTGTCAAAATAGCAAGAACTCTCACCTTGTTCAAGCGAGGTCAATCCACTCCGGGGTCTCAGAAAATCAATCCTGCAGAGTCATTACCCTTAATCAGTCAATGTTATGCCCTATTACTAAGCGACTGTCCAGGGATGCATGCACGTTTTCTAAGGAACTTAACTGCGACAACCTTCTAAATTAAAGGCACAAGGATTTTCTAGACGGAGCATTAAATTTTAAAATCCGTTTTCTCTCAATTGGAAAGTCGGCGTCAAACAAAATTGAACCATTAGTTAAAAGACATGTTAAAATTTCAGAATTTTCAGAAGAAACCATAAGTACTATCAACGTCGCAATTCATTGTTTTTTTTCTTCTGAAAAACACTGTACAGATCAGTCAGTTTTAAAGTTTCATAACTCCAAAAATACAGATCGCCATTTTGTGAAATTTTACCAGAAGATAGAAATATGTCCCTAGAAAATACTGTAAAAGTTTCAAGATTTTTAGAGAATGGATAATTAAATATCGCATACAGAACTGTCATCCTTAAAAATTTATAACTCGCAAAATAAAAATCACCTTCCAACAAAATTTTGCAGAACTATAGAGATATGTTTCTAGATCATACAGAAAAGTTTCAGAATTTTCGAATGAGGGACATTTAAATATCGCATTTACAATTCATTGTCTTTCTGAAAAAAAAAGACTGTGCATGACAGTCAACTTTAAACATCTGTAACTCTCAAAACACAGATCCAACGAGCAAAAAATTTTACAGGTAGCTAAAACCACATGTCAGGAGTGTACATTTAAATTGTCATAATTTTTATCAAAGTATAAAATTTATGGTGAATTTTCGACAGTCTACTATCCTGCAGAATCACCCCTCTGCAGCAAACTTCTACAGGTGCATCAGCCCCCAAACAGAAAGGAAAACAACCTGTGTTGCATGCTCTCATCTTACTGTTTTAATTCATTGTGCCACTACAAATTTATAGATGTCTGATCTGCCTATTTCTTGATTTAGATGCCTATCTATCAAAACAGGCCGTAACAAAATATGATGAGACCCCTTTTTCTTGACCTATTCCGTAACTCTATGTCGATAAAAGAACGAAACACAGAAACAAGAAGCTGCAGCCTATGCATTTGCCCCCTTTTGCTGCCTAATCTGAAATCCCATTTAGTTATGTTGCGCATATACGATTCATTAGAAATCAGACCCATTACCTGGGACAGGAAGGAAAGCCACACTCCAAACTTTCCACTCTTTTGCCTACTGGCCTGGCATAGACTGCATGCTCCGACCAACGATTGTAGTAATTCGCATAACAACGAAACCCACTTGATCTGATACCAGGTGAAACGGATCAGCTTAATGATTCTACAACGTTAAAGGAGTTACTAAAAAAAAAAGTTACCTTATTCTGTAGCGACAACGAGATGGTTCTCCTCTCTTAGTTAGAATTTTCCTTTTCCTAGTTGTGTGCACTAGCAGTCCAGCGAGAGAGATTGTGAGGGAGATTGAGAGACAAATTCATAAGTGAGAGGGAGAACGAGTTTATGAGGGATGGAGTAAACTGTGTAGCCCGAAAACCTAATGACGATTGTGTTTGATGTATAATCGATCAGGTATACGCTATCATCTTAATCCCTTAGGTTTCATATGCTATCCATATTTTCCTCCCAAGTTCAAAATCAGTCTGTTAGGATAAGACCTACGTTGCTGACTTCCTTTTCCTCTTTGCTTTTACTCTATGTTTTACGAAGTTACGTCTAATTTATTTAATTTACTATTACTATTATCATCATTTGTTTATCTTTATTTAAATCAGTTAAGGAATTAAATCCCTTAATTGTGAACTCAACCCCAAAATTTATTTAAATACTCCATCGTGCCCCAAATTAAATTCTATTTATCAGTAATACCAAGTACAAGTTACTTATTATTATTATTTTTTTGGGGTCTCACAATAAATCACACAATAATTTTTAGTGGTTCAAATTTTCTTCCTCAAGAAAATTCTATTCCACTTTCAAGTGATCTACTTGGAGTTTTACCTATGCTTCTAAAGAATTTCTTAAAGGTGCAATTCAAACTACACTATTACAAAATAGGGCTTTAACACCAGTTTATAGGGCTTTTAAAACCTCTTTTTTGAGTTTTTGAACAGGTATGATAGTCTAAGGAGTTAAAATTCAAACAACACTTGGAACAGGTTTTAAAACCAAAAATGAAATATGTTTCTTCTAAAACAAGTTTCAAAGAAGTTGACAACTTTCTTAAACCTAATTTCGGGAAAAAGGTTTGGATAACACAAATAAAAAGCTATAAACAAGTTTAACATAATCGCGAAATTTTTTTAAACCTCGTTTCGGAAAAAAAATTTGGATAACACAAACGAAACTTATTTAGATGTAAACAAGTTTAAAAGTCCTAATTTTTTATTTTAAAAAAGTTAACATAATTTTAGATTCTCAATTTAGGATCTTTAGATTTCACTACCGTAAAAGTAATTATAACTCACTTATATAAATTCATTGTCTAAAGAAAAAATATCATATATGCAATCATGTACAAACGCCTAAAACAAACAACCATTAAGCTAAAACTTCTTTTAAACTAACAACATTAAACAATAATATTGGCAGCACTTGCAATCCTTGGCCAAAGATCAGCGTGCTCCTTTCCAATTGGACCAGGGATGACAGATCCTATTGGAAAATAACAAATATTAGATTGTGACATACATGAAAATGCACAAATCATATATCTAATGTTGAAGAGAGTTGGAAATTGAAAAGAGAGTTGGAAATTGAAAAACTGAAAGTGTAATGAATTAAAGTAGTAAAAAGCTAGGGCTGCTTGAAAAAAAATGCTTCTCATCACCGGCCACTGGATTTGGAAGGATAATTTTTTTCTTCAACCAGTCGTAGCTTCCACTTTCCGCAAATATTCTCTTCTTCCTCTAGCTTTCATTTACACCAAGAGCTTGCAACATTCACATCCTCAGTCCTTCACAGCTTCCAACTGAATAAATGATGTAAGCAAGTGAGAAAGAATACCAAGAGAAAGAAATACAGTGCACACACAACAGGAACACATGCACATACACAGTTGGTTCTTAAACACAACTAGACCTATAAGAAACCTACCCCCATTGCCTATAAATGGGGTGATTAGTTCCTTCTTCCAAAACCTCAAAGAAACAGAGAGATTACTTTTCATGAGTTAGAAACATCTGCAATTGCTCCTATGTCAAAGACATGTTCACTGTTCAGTAAACTTCTAAATGAGGATAGTTAAAACAAGATATGGAGGTAAGATGTTATCAAGTAAAAAGCTAATTAGCATCAAAATATGGGGCTAGCTAGGGGTGGTCAAAAACTTGCGGGTCAGGCCGACCCGCGGGTTTGACCCGGAACCGACCCAGAAAAAACCCGACCCACGGGTCCGGTTTTTTTTCAGTTCGGTTCCGGGTCGAACCGCGGGTCGGGTTGGTTCCCTCTCAGAATTTTTGTTTTCTTTCTATAACTACGGGTCGGGTTTTTTTCCGGGTTGGTTTCGGGTCAAACCCGTGGGTCCGATTCGGTTCCCTCTCAAACCGGTGGGTCCGGTTCGGTTCTCCATCCAATTTTGGATTTTCTAAATTTAAAACATGTAAAATTATAATGCTCATTGGCATAAGTCAGGATTCGAACACACAACCTAAGGTTGGCAAACCAATCTTAAGGAAATCTAATTAACCACTCCAGCAACTCTTTGTTTTGTTATTTTTTCTTCTTATTATTATATTATACAACATTAAACTATAAATTATTTAATATCTTTTTCAATTATATTAATGATTTAAATTACATCACACATGTATTTCACAATCTAAACAAAATTAATTTTTATATAAAAAATAAATATTTTTTATTTCGTAAATTTATATATTATTTCAAATTTAAATACTATGCTTATCAATTGAAAATTGATATCTTAAATAAGTAAAATTATACTCTATTATTTTTTTATTACAATATTTTTTTAAATAGTAATATAAATGTACAAACAGTAAAGAGAAAAATAACAGAAAATGTAAATTTTACCATTAGTTTATATAGTATTATAATGTATATTGTTTTAAAAAAAATTTATTTTAATATATGTAGTATAAAGAATTGATATATGAAATTAATATATAAATAAACATATAATATAATAAAGATAATAAGATAATATAACAAAACAAAAAGTAGAAGAAGTGACTAATCAGCTTACCTTAAAGGCAATTGTTGTACTTAGGTCATGTGTTCAAATCTCATCTTAAGCAAAAATAATATAATTTTGAAACTTTTTCATTGGGGGTCAAATAAAAAATAAAAAAAACCCGGCCCAGAACCCGGCCAGGCCCGGCCGGGTCTATACCCGATCCGACCCGACCCGAAACCGACGGGTCGGGTCGGGTCCGGGTCGGGTCGGACGGGTAATACATTTGCTCACCCCTAGGGCTAGCTGCATACGTACTTAACCTTCAAGTAATGAAATTATTATAACAAGGGGGCAAGTATTTTTCACAAGATGAATTGACCATCTCGACAAATTCTGCAGATTGCGGTATTCAAAACCCCAAACACCACCACCCAAAAAATGAAAGTATTAGTAATGTCTACAAAGGCTGCTATACAGGGTCGGCTCTGCGAGTTTGCTGGGTGAGCCCATACACAGGGTCCAAACTTTTTTGGGACCCCAAAGAAACCTGGCCTGAAACCTTTTTTCTTTTTTTAAAATTTATTTATAGTGGACGACGTTGTTCCATAAACTTAAAAAACAAATAAAAATTAAAAACTGAATTTTTTTCTTGTGGAATGACGTGTTCCACCAAACTTTTTAAAAAAATAATTAAATCCCACAAACCCAAACCAAAATCCAAATACAAATCTATAACTCTCTTTCCCTCATTTTTCTTTTTCAACAGCCACAGCCGCAACCACAACCACAACCCCGCCCATCATCCTTCCCAATTCAAGTTGAAGCAATTCCTCCCCAAAGGTTTGTGAATCTTGTTATTTTCTATTTTTCTTTTTTTAAAAAAAATTCAAACAATAACTTTAATTAAAATTTTTTTTTCATTTGTACCTTGATCTTTGACTGTTCTAAATTTATTTATTCTCAACCTCTAATAGTTCTTCTCTTTAAACGTTAGTTTATATTTTTGAATTTTTAAAATTTTATTATTTATGTTTTAATGATTTAAATTATTTGTTTAAATTTATAGATTATTAAATCATTTAGGCGTTTGAATTGGAATTGGATATGCAATTTTATTAATTTTATTATTATTTTGAGTGTAAATGATGTTTTATGGATTGAATTAGGGGTTCAATATATCATAATTAAAATTAATAAATCAGGAATTTTAAATTAGACAATAAATGATGAATTTGAATGTACATTTGAAACTTTAAAAATTGAATTAAAATTTTATAAAAATATTATATATATATATTTATTTTACATTTATGATAAGAATCCAAATTTACATTATGAAATAGGGCCCTTTTTTGAGTAGGAACGACCCTGTTTTTTTGGGTAGGAACAACCCTACTGCTATTTAACACACTAGTAAAAGGAAGGCAAAAAAGGAACACAAGCGGAGCTTTAAACTACCAGAGTAGTTCTTGTCATCACACTTCACAATTATCAATTTTGAAGTCTCACAAAGACATACGTAAACAATTGATACTACATCGTTTCAAGTTTTAGGCCCTGTTTGGTATCAAGACTTGATCCAAATCTTGATTTAGATTGTGATTTTAAAATATTAAAATTGGACTGAAAATGTAAAAATGTGTATTGAAAATAAAAAAAAGATGTTTTGAAAATGTAAAAAGGTTTATTGGGATTGATAAAAAATTATTATAAAATAAAAATGATATCCAAACCAAGGTTTGGACCTTGATAACAAACAGGGCATTAGATAACTATGTGAGACAAAGGTATATATATGTGGAAACTGAATTATATCTGAAATCAAAGAGAGAATAAAGTACAATTTTTACTAAGAAAAAAAGAATCAATCTGTCCCAAAAGAAAATGAATAAGATGAATGAACAAACGAACAATCAATAATGAACTGTCAAATTCTGCACAAAAACAGCGCAAAATTGCCAATTGTGAAAGATTATACGAAGGAAAATAATGTTAGATGCCCATCCAAACATTTTAGCTGTAATGGTAGCCATTTTCAAAGGGCTTAAACATGTACCATAACATATAGGGGTGGCAAAGAAAGAATCCACGCATTAATTCAGAGAAGTTTGGTTCACTACTACAAAACGGAGCTTTAACGGCTGCGAATTAACGGCGGAAAATAGAAAACCGCAGTAATAAAAGGAATGCGAACTTTCTACGGTGGTCTAAAAATGAACCGCCGTAGAACCGGACTTTCTACGGCGGTTCAAGGTTGAACCGCCGTAGAAACGGACTTTCTACGGCGGTTTGGACAAACCGCCGTGGAAAGGGAACTTTCCACGGCGGTTGGAGGGAAACCGCCGTGGAAAATGACTTCCCACGGCGGTTGTAAGGTAACCGCGTGGAAAGTATAGACTTTCCACGGCGGTTACCTTCAACCCGCCGTGGAAAGTCCATTTTCCACGGCGGTTTCCCTCCAACCGCCGTGGAAAGTTCCCTTTCCACGGCGGTTAATTTTTAAACCGCCGTAGTATTACCGTATATATATATATTAAAACCTAAATAACACCGTGTATTCCCATATCGCGCCCGAGAGTGTCTGTCTCCAAATTTCTACTACGGTTTTGCACTTTGAACCTAAGGAATCGTCATTTGGAGCTAAAATTTACCACCTAAAGGTTAGGAACTTGTAAAATTTTCCAGTAATTGCTTATGCTTGTACTTTAGATATGTCATCCTATAGCATTTATTTTTATTTATGGTAGCTGCATGGCTGAAAATTAAAGTTGCATATATTCCATGTATGTGGCGAACCTTAGTAGTGTGTGGAACCCTATTTAGTTATACTATGTAGTTTTCGGTGATGTAATTTGATTTATAGTGTTTGATTTTTAATGGATGATGTTCATATAATTAGCACTACTTAGAGTGTGTATTATTTTTTTATGCATTTTATGTGTTTGACGAAATGCATGAATGAAAAACTTAGAGTTTCTTCTTCATTCGATTATGTCTATTGCGCATGTGTTGTCATTGCATTATTTTTTTCATTGAGGTATTATAGTAGTTTTGCACATATATGACTAACATAAGTATTATGACATGTGCTAAGACAAGCATGCAACTTGATACTTTGTACATTGTTTGTTGAATTATTATTTGGTATTTTTAATTATTTCAAGGTCTTAGTTACACATGGATCGAAATATCTTGTTCTGTGGTGATCGGACCTCCGATTCTTATGCGAGAGAAGTTGAGAATTTCATTCAATTCGCTTATAAGAATACAAAGTACGTTCATTGTCCGTGCAAATCTTGTAAAAATGGGGCGCGGTTTGATAACTCAGATACAATAAGATTCCATTTATATCGGCACGGGTTTGATCCTTCTTATAAACTGTGGATTTGGCATGGTGAAAGTATTGATGGTTTACCTGAGCAAAGAAAATCTCATGCAAAAGGAGATGATGCGATTACTAGAGATCGATTAGATGCCATGATTGAGGATGTCGCCGAGGATTTTGCTGATAAACCGGAAGTTCTTGCTTCGATTTTGGGTGACAATGAGAAGCCTCTATACAAGGGTTGCAGTAAATATACACGATTGTCTAGTGTTTTGAAGTTGTTTAGTTTGAAAGCGGCAAATGGGTGGTCAGATACTAGTTTTACAGCCTTATTGAGGGTATTGAAAGATATGCTCCCAGAAGATAATGAACTTCCAGATCGAATTTACGAGGCGAAAAAAATGTTGTGTCCAATGGGTATGGAGTATAAGAAGATCCACGCTTGCCCAAATGATTGCGTCCTCTACAGGAATGAGTATAAGGATTTATTGCGGTGTCCTAAGTGTAACACTCCCCGATACAAAAACAAGCAGCTGTGTGATGCTGTTGAAGACAGTTCTGATGCGCAAAAGAAGGGGTCGCCGGCTAAGGTTCTGTGGTATCTTCCTATAATACCGAGATTTAAACGGTTGTTCGCTAATGAAAAAGATGCACAACTATTGACATGGCATTCAGATCGGTGTATTCCCAGTGATGATGACAAGGTGATAATGCATACATCAGACTCAGATCAGTGGAAAAAGATTGATTCAATGTATCCTTCTTTCGGGGGAGAAGCAAGAAATTTGAGGCTTGGTCTGTGTACTGATGGAATGAACCCGTTTGGCAGTCTGAGTAGCACACATAGCTCATGGCCGGTGATGTTGGTTATTTACAATTTGCCGCCTTACTTGTGTATGAAGCGCAAGTACATACTTATGTCTCTAATGATTTCAGGCCCACGGCAACCAGGAAATGACATCGATGTGTATCTTGCTCCTCTTATTGAAGACTTGAAAAAGTTATGGGATGAAGGCGCACCTGTGTTTGATGCCTACCGTGAAGAAATGTTCACATTACGTGCCATGTTGTTCTGTACCATTAATGATTTTCCTGCTTATGGAAACTTGTCTGGGTACTCTGTTAAAGGGCATAAAGCATGTCCAATATGTGAGGAGAGTACAGATTTTTGTCAGCTTGCACATGGGAGGAAGACAGTATACCTTGGGCATCGCAGATTTCTTCCCGAGACTCATCCGTATCGCCGTATGAAAAGAGCATTCAATGGATTCCAAGAGTTCAGAAAAGCTCCAGAACCCTTGAGCGGGCCAGAGGTGAAAGCTCGTGTGACGGACATTAATGTTGAGTTTGGTAAAACTTCGGAGTCCAGCAACAATGATACAGGTTGTTGGAAGAAAAAATCCATATTTTTTGAACTTCCATACTGGGAGAACTTGGATGTCAGACATTGTCTCGATGTTATGCATATTGAGAAAAATATTTGCGAAAGCCTCTTAGGTACGCTCTTGAACATCCCTGGTAAAACTAAGGATGGTTATAACGCGAGACTTGATATGGTTGATATGAACATAAGAGCAAATTTAGCACCGGTAGCTCGAGGACAACGCACATATCTACCCCCTGCCTGTCACACTTTGTCCAGAAAGGAGAAAAAACAACTGTGTTCAAGTTTGCGTAGCATCAAAGTTCCATCTGGATATTCTTCAAATGTAAGCAGACTTGTTTCCTTGAAAGATTTAAAACTGGTTGGTTTGAAGTCTCATGATTGCCATGCCTTAATGCAGCAATTGTTGCCTGTAGCTATTCGATCGATATTGCCCAAGCATGTTAAGTCCAGTATAACAAGACTTTGTTTCTTCTTCAATGCTATATGTAGCAAGGTTATCGCGCGCGAAAGACTTGATCAGCTACAAGATGAAATAATTGTTGTCCTCTGTCAATTAGAAATGTATTTTCCACCCGCCTTCTTTGATATTATGGTGCATTTGGTGATTCATTTGGTCAGAGAGATAAAAATCTGCGGGCCTGTTCATTTGCGATGGATGTACCCATTCGAGCGATATATGAAAGTATATAAGGGGTATGTGAAGAATCGTTGTCGTCCTGATGCTAGTATTGTTGAAGGTTACATAGCTGAGGAGGTAATTGAGTTTTGCACTGAGTACTTGGCCGGGACCGCATCCATTGGAATATCTAAGAATCGGCACGATGGGAGGATTACAGGTATGGGCAGAAGGGGAGGAAAAATTTTTTTGCCGTCTAATGTTGAATTAATGAAGGCGCATCTCTACATTCTGCGCAATTCTGAAGAAGTTGCGCCCTATGTGACAGACCACATACAGTCAATAAGAACATCTTATCCTGCTTGGACGGATCAACGTGTGCTCAATGAACATATTCGGACATTTGTCTATTGGTTTGGTAATGCTGTCCTGGGCAAAGACGTTTCGGAGACATTGAAATGGTTGGCATTTAGGCCCAGCCCTGCGGTACGAGCATTTTCATGCTATGACATAAATGGATATTCATTTGCTACTAAGAGACAAGATGAGAAGAGTACGGCACAAAACAGTGGTGTTACATTAATCTCAGAGGCTTTACATGTTTCTAGCAGGAAGGATAAAAATCCATTGTATGCAAGCATGGCTTATTACGGGGTGATCGAAGATATTTGGGAGATTGACTATGTTTGTTTCAAAGTAGTTGTATTTCGCTGCAAATGGGTTGATAACAATAGTGGGGTTCGAACTGATGATCCATTGGGTTTTACCTTGGTCAACCTAAATCGGGAGGGTTTCAAGGGGGAACCATTTATACTTGCATCGCAGGCGAAACAAGTTTTTTATATCGCCGATCCTTGCGACGAACATTGGTCTGTTGTTCTTCATGGTAAACAACATCACGGTGTGGAAGGGATAGATACAGAAGAAGGGCTTCATGAGGCTGGCCCTTTCTCTAGTGGGTTACCTGAACCGAGAGCAGATGAGGAAGATAGGGAACTTGATAAATACATACTTCGTGATGACCACAGCGAAGGATTATGGTTCGAGGATCAAGTGTCCCTTAAGAGAAAGAGAATAAGTTAAGAATCATTTTCAGGTATATTGTTTGTTTTTATTAAACTTCAATTCTCGTGGGTGTGTATGTGTGTTTTTGTATTTGTATATGTTTCTTTGATTTTAATGAAGAGAGGATTCAATAAATTTTTAACAACATTTATTTTTATCCTTCGTACTGTGGGATTGAAACAGGTCACACCTCGGATAAAGCCGCGCAATCAAGGGACAAAATTTCCAGGGGCTTCATATGTGGAACTGTTTGGAAATGAATATGTTATTTTTTGAAATTGTGTGAAACTTATGTGCTGATCTTAAATTGCACTTGTGTTTTGGTAAAAAACAAGCAGAGGAGATTCTGTCTGAAGTGATTTGAAACTGAATTCCGTATTATTCGAAATAGTTGGAATTTTAGTGAAGTATTGAAGTATATGTGCATCGAATTTACAGGGAGTACGTTACATTTATAGGGGAGACTTTGTCAAATTTTCCGGAAAATAGATTTCCTTGTTTTTCATTTATGAATAAATGTTTCTTGTATTATTATTATTATTTTCTTCCAATGAGTAGTACTTTGGTAAAATTTCCAGGGAAATCTATACGCAGTTCATTTTGTTTGTATTTTATATTTAAATCTTTATAAATTACTTGTTAGCTGGTTAGTGAAACAGGGGAAATGCAGGGGAAAAAATGGGATTGGAGAGGAAGAGAATGAGGGAGGAAGAGAATGAGTGAGGAAGAGAATGAGTGAGGAAAGAAAGTTCAAAATTTCGAACTTTAATTAACCGGGTCATCTATTCAACGGCGGTTCAACGTTCAACCGCCGTTGAAAGTTGTACTTCAACCGCGGTTCAACGTTGACCCGCCGTTGAAAGTGGTACTTCAACGGCGGTTCAAAGTTGAACCGCCGTTGAAAGTGGTACTTCAACGGCGGTTCAGTCTTGAACCGCGGTGGATTCTTTTTTCCAATATTAATTTGTTTTTTCCATTTTCAAATAACTAATCTCACAAATTTGTAAGTATAATAATAACTAATCTCACAAATTTACAAACATATATATATACATATCTGTTTATACATACATATATATATATATATATATATACATCTTTCGCTTTTCTCCTTTCCCCTCTTGATGCAATCATATATATCCAACTCTCTGATCCTATATGCTCTCGATATCTTGTAAATTTCCACTACATAAATAAAATATTTTCATCTGAATAATTGAATACTTTAAGACAACTTTTATAATTAATTCTTATATATATATATATATATAATGATTTTGAATTTGGTACAAAAAATTAGAAAATCCATGCGTACGTACGTAGCGCGGGAATTGGCTCCAAAAAATGCTTTTCTACGGCGGTTCAACTGTGAACCGCCGTAGAAATCAAACTTTCTACGGCGGTTCAAACATGAACCGCCGTAGAAAATACTTTCTACGGCGGGTTCTCGGTTGAACCGCCGTAGAAACTTAGTTTTTGGAGCCAATTCCCGCGCTATTCATGAATTGTTTATTTTCATATCATTTTCTAAACCCTAAACCCTAAACCCTAACCCCTAAACCCTACTATCTATTAAGTTTTTTTTCCCGATTTTCATAAATTACCCGCGGTGACTCTTAAGATGGAAATAGATATATAGTGAAGCGCCACCCTTTTCCTGGATTTTCGCTTTGACATTCAAAGGAATGAAACATTTCAAATCATGCATATGTGCAAAGTCAACCTATAGGTCAACGTTTTTCAAGCTTAATTATATTAAGCTTTGAATTTTGAAAGTTGCTAAATTCAAGTTTCTATCAAGCATTTTATATATCATCCAAGCACCTTCAAAGGCTCAATTAGTTATGCATAAAGATTCAAACAATCCAAAGCATTCATATTTTCAAAGTCAACTACTTGGTCAAGTTTTTTCAATTGAAGCTTGCCATTTTGAAGCATATATCCTTAATTTTCTCATGTGAGCAACTTCAAATTATCAATAAGTTAATTCTTAAACTCTCAAATAAGCTAAAGCATGTATATTTAAAAAGTCAACCACTTGGTCAACCATTTTTATGTAATGCAAACATGCTTAATTCTTGCTATCTTGAAATGAAAATTTTCAACCGTTTTAACATGTGCAAGAATTTCAAGATACCAAACATGACATAGATCCTAATGCATCATTTTAACTCTAAAACATGGCATTCTAGGATTATATCACTCAAAGACTCATCAATCAAATGCAAATTTCAAATTTTCTCAAATTTTTCTCTATTTTGCCTAACTCATCTTTTCTTGAGTATTTTAACTTCAAAATTGGTCTTAGTATATTTAAAATATCATTCTAATTTTATTTGACCAATTTTCATCTTCTAAGTATTTAAAAGTCTAAAAGTCAAACTTCTAGCTAATTTCAAATAATGCTCATAAAGTCCTAATGACATCAGCAAAAAAATTTTCGGCCACTTAAATTTTATTAATTAATTTTTATATTACTATACGTACCTAATGCATTTCTGGATTTGATTTTTTTATCCTGTTCGCCAAGTCGAAAAAGTAGGAATTTTAGGGAACATAATGAATCTTATTACTTTAATTATGAAATGGTTAATAAAAGTCGAGATTGTGTACATAATTAATAAATATACAATATATGGGTATGTATTATTATATTTACCAAATTGTGGGAATAGTTTTTTGAAAATGGAAAATAAAAAAATTTAATATTAAAATATGACCGCGCGGGAATTGGCTCCAATTTTTTCTACTTAAACCGAGGAAAAGTGCGGACTTTCAACCGCGGTTCAATCTCGAACCGCAGTTGAAGGTACACTTTCAACGGCGGTTCAACTTGAACCGCAGTTGAAAGTGTACCTTCAACTGCGGTTCGCGGTTCATGGTTCAACCGCAGTTGAAAATGTACTTTCAACTGCGGTTCAACCTCGAACCGCCGTTGAAAGTACACTTTCAACGGCGGTTCAACCTCGAACCGCAGTTGAAAGTATACTTTCAACGGCGGTTCGAGGTTGAACCGCAGTTGAAAGTGTACTTTCAACTGCGGTTCGCGGTTGAACCGCCGTTGAACCGAGCCCGGTTATTAATTATAATTCAAATTTTCACCTTTTTCATTTCCTCCCTCATTCTCTTCCTTTCTTCTTCTTTTTTTCCCCTTCACTTCCCCTGTTTCCCGAATCTTCTTCCCGCGGCCGTTCGTCTTCTTCGCCGCTTCTCCCATCGCCGGCGACCTCCTCCACCTTCCGATCCTCCGTCCGTTGCCCAATCAATCACCGATTGTTCGGCTTCCCAAGTTTTCACCTTCGGTCGGCTCTCCATTTCCACCCTCCCATATAAACTTAAAGCTTGGATTTTTTTTTAGTTCATCCAAAAGGTTCCACCTTCTATGCTTTCATTTTAAACTTTTGTCTATTTAACTTTACATTTTGCAAATGCTTACCATTGCACTAGGATTTTGTTGGTTGATATTTATGGTAGATTTCGGTTTTAGCTCTTGTGATGAAAGCTTGGAAAGTTTTTGGATTTATTGATTGTTTGTAGCATTTGGTTTGGTTGTTGAATGGAGTGTTTTGTCCTACATAAGTTGAGAACCTAGGGTTTGATCAATGTTCCATTAGGTACCCTTTGAAATTCGGGTTTTTTTTTTGAAAATGAGAAACTCAAATGATTATTTCGGTTTTGCTTGCTTAATTTTAGAACATTGGTGTTTGATTTCGGTTTTTATTCGATTTAGTGTTCCTCCTTTAGTGATAATGAGGAAAATGCTTTGTTGTTGATTCCACTTTGTGAAATGTTATGCCTTTAGTAGAAATGAATGAATGTTCTCATTAGTTGTTGGTTGTGAAATGTGAAGTACTTTATCAATGGTACCCTTGAGAAGTCCACTTTTTTTTGGCCCTCATTTGGTTTAATTTGGATAATGGTAATTGTGGATTTTAGGAGTGAATTTTGCGAATGTACATTGCCTTTTTTCCACATTAGTTGTTGGTTGTGAAATGTGAATTACTTTATCAATGGTCCCCTTATAAACGGACTTTTTTTTGGCCCTCAATTGGTTTAATTTGGTTAATGGTAATTGTGTATTTCTAGGAGCGAATTTTGCGAATGTACCACTTTTTTTTCAACATTACAAGCATTCTTGTATTTGACATTAAAGCTTTTAATTTGTTGTCATTGCATATATGTTATATTGAATTCTCTTTCTATGTAAATGAAGTTTAAGGTACTTTCAATGGCCCGAAAAAGAAAAAGCAATACGGAGCATGGAGATGGTTCTTCTTCTAAATCTAGTAGAGTTAGAGGGCCCACAAATTGCAATGACCTATTGGAAATGCGAAAGAATGGGGAAACTCTGGACATTTCTTTCGATTCCGGGCTCGAGCCTAGAGTATATCATGTACAGTGGATTACCTTTGTGTCATATACGGCCCGGAGCAAAGTGGACTTAGTGGAATATGAATCATGGCCGAAAGTTCCCGCGGAGCTCAAGAAGAGAGTTTGGATGGAAATACGGGTATTTTCTTTAATTATAATGCACTATTTGATTCTTAATTCTTCCATACAATTTTACTCAAATTCCTCACTAAATTTTACTCCTAATTTTCACTGTAGGCATTATTTGTTTTCGAGTCCACCGAAGAACTCGAAGATAAGTGGATTAGTTATGCCGGTAAACGGTGGAAAGATTTCAAATCCTATCTAGGGAAATATGTACATGGTCCCATGAAGGGTAGGGACCCATGTTTGGAATATAAATTTATCCCTAGGGAGACATGGATTAAGTTCAAGGCTAGCCGCGAGACAGAAGAATGGCAGGTATATTTTTTTAAATTTGATTTCCTTCTTCTTTTTGGATATTTGAAATTGCTCAGTTTAGGGATAATAATTTTTCATTATATTTCTGTCTAGGCCATTCGAGGAAAAGCGCAAAAGAATGCCAATTTAAATGCTTTCTACCATAACTTATCTCGCGGTGGCTACCGACTGCTGAAGCAGCAGTTGCATGACGAGGAGGTCAGTGCATCTGGAAAGAAGCCTTCAGAGGAGGGTCAGTCTGAAGAAGAAGGCGAGGATTCTTATTCAGGGCCAGGCCGTCATGACCTTTGGATACATGCCCATACGAACAAAAAAGGGGAATACTTCACGCCAGAGGCTGAGCGTGTAGCGAAGGAAATTGTAAGTTTTGCACCATACATTTTCTTATGTTTCAATTATTTTAATATTTAAAGTCTATGTGTATAGAATTTTTATTATAACTGATTATTTATTACTAGATATCTATGATGAAATGCTAATTAATAATTTGGTTGTCATTAAATGTTTATATGAAATTATTATTATCTAGTTGTCACTGTAAAGTAGATAAATGACTAATTTGTATATATGTGCATGTATTTATATTTATAATTATGGTTATCAATTTTATATTTAATATTTATATACATAAATGAATAATCTCTGTATATGTGTATTTATTTATATTTAATTGATCTATTTACATTTACTATATTTGGCAAACTGTGTAGGAAAATCTATGTTCCCGCGAGTCCCAAGGGGAGACCGTTGCAGAGGGTAGGAATGACATTCTTGTCATTGCAACGGGCAAGCGCGATCACCCCGGTCGTTATCGCGGCCATTCTACGCGGGCACGTATCACAGAGGTTTTCCCACAGAAAACAAAGCCGTCGCTGAAAGAGGAACTTGATTTAACTAAGCGACAGCTTCAGAAAACCACTGCCCAACTAGATGAATGTCAGACACATTTGAAGATGATGATGGGTTTTTTATGTGGTAAGATGGGAACCGATTATGATACAGTAAAAGCCACCGTCCTCAATAATGCCCCGGATGAGAGCTTGCACCCAGGGACCTCCGGAGCGGTCCCTGTATCCCCTGTGAGCCCTGTTTCTCCTCTGGTACCTACAAGGTTGCCCGATTTGGAGATGATAAATGTTGCACCTGTGGACCCGATCACAGCCTCTGACGGCAGTGCTTTAGGCGAATACAAGGTAAATAAAATTAGACGGCTTCTTTTAATACTTCAAATTTTTTTTTTTCATTATTACAGTGCTTTGTTAAGTTAGACTTACTAGTTGACTAATGTTCATTCGCTTGCCTATTATCTTAGGACGGGTGTGAATGCCATCTTTTCATCCTTGAGGATTCGCAAACGCGGCGTAAGCTTGTGGCAAAGGGCAATATTTATAAGCAAAGCAAGCACCACGGGCGCGCCGTTAGGAAAGGTTGCGCGAGGGTCACAATTAAAATTTCCTATGATGACTGTGCCCCGCTACCATTTCCTGAGGAAGAGGCTGCGACAGTGGGAATGGCCAAGTCCTTTTTCGTGGAATGGCCTAAAGAGTTGATTGAAATTATTCAGCCGACTCCGGTAACAAAGGTATATTCTTTCATTTTTAATTTGTGTATTACTTAATACCGTTTTGTATATTTAATGTTATTTCAAATGATGTTAGGTTGATAAAAGTGCCCAAAAGAAAAAAGGCCGGATGAGTGCTATGGATGACAAGACATCTCCTTCGGCGACGGTTCCGACTGAGGAGTCAACCTCATCGACATCTGATCCATTGCAAGAGTTACAGCTCCGATGGGATAATGAGTCGGGCTTCGATGGCTTCTACTTTCAAATGACAAAAGAAGTCATAGGTTTGGAGCAGCCTAATTTCATGGATCGAGGGGATGTCAAAGAGTTATTGATCAGAGAAAGCCAGGTCTCAAACAGTTTGATGCAGTTGTTCACCCAGTGAGTTTCCACTTACTTAAATAACCTATTTCTGATTATTTATGTTATATATTATGCATTCTATATGCATAGGCTAACCAATGAAGCCCTTCTTGTAAATTCTTTAGAGCTTTACATGAGTTAGCTGAAAGGAATGGGAGAAAGGGGATAGGTTTCCTTTCGGCTGATCATGTCACACCCAGACAAAATACGCTTGAAGATAGGGTGAACTACATTGCGCGAATCTTGAAGGATAGGAATAAAGAAATGTATATGGTGCCTTATCTTCAGGGGTAAGTGACACAGCTGTAAGCGGTTATCTAATATTTAAGAAACACTGCTATAAAGATCTGACGTACGCCATTAAATTTTTGTTGGCAGTGAACATTGGATGCTAATGGCCATTAGACCAGTAGATAAGGTTGTATACTGGTTTGATTCTTTACAAAATCCACAGAAGGATGAGGCGATGGAGCTTATGGACGAGTGAGTTATCTATATTAACAACTGTTAGAATGCATATATATCCATATATTGCTAATTATTTTCGTGCCGATTTCATTTTTATAGGGTGATGTTTAACTATCAAGCTTTCTTGGGATTGCCCAAAAATGTGCATATGCCACCTTCGTGGATAGTAGTTAAGGTAAATGAAATTGGTTCTTATAATTTATTTAATTACATCCGTGGCTCTAGTAGCCTAAGCAATTAGTAGTGTTAGTTGTTTCAATTAAATCCGTGAGTCTAGTAGCCTAATTAAGTTAGTATAGTGATAGTCAATTAATTTATTAGTTAGTCAAGTTATTTATTGAGGTATTATATTTGATTAATTATGCATGCAATAATCTGTGAGTCCAGTACTGTAGGTTAGTTAATATAAGCATGCAAATTGCCTTTTCGATCAGTAGAAATTAGTGAGTCCTAGTTATTTAATTAATTAGATTAATACGAGTTTAGTTATGAATATTCGTAGAAATTTTTTACTCACAGTTGTGTTTGTATATATACAATTTATTGTATGATCTTCTAACTCGTATATATTAATTCATTAGCATAAAAAGCAAACGGATAATTGGGAGTGTGGGTACTATGTAATGCACTACATGTACCAAATAGCAATGAAATCATCCACATTTGCACTTGAAAAGGTAAATATATATTTCTCATTACTTACTTAATTGACTGTATTTCATTTTGCTTACTCGGGTAGTTTTTAATTTCAAAAAACTCTGTTGCAGCACTTCAAGATCGACCGCACTCCATTAAGCAATGTGGATATAGATGCAGTGCGAAAAATATGCGCTAGATATATTTTGGAGCATCCGTAGTAGTAGAAGGATACTAATTAAACTTGTTCATATTAGAGTTGTACAAATATTTTTTGGATATGCTGTGTTATAAAAGCGAATTCAATTTGTATATTGGTGATATTTGTAATAAATTTGTATATTGGTGATATTTGTAATATTGTATATTCGTGATATTTGTAATAAAAAGTAGCCACCACTTTCCACGGCGGTTCAAACTTGAACCGCCGTGGAAACCTTACCTTACGGCGGTTAAAACCGCCGTGGAAACCTTACACTTTCCACGGCGGTTCAACTTGAACCGCCGTGGAAACTTACACTTTCCACCGGCGGTTCAAACTTGAACCGCCGTGGAAACCTTACCCTTTCCACGGCGGTTCAACCTTGAACCGCCGTGGAAACCTTACACTTTCCACGGCGGTGCAACCTTGAACCGCCGTGGAAACCTTACACTGTCCACGGCGGTTCAAGGTTGAACCGCCGTGGAAAGTTTAAGGTTTCCACGGCGGTTCAACCTTGAACCGCCGTGGAAACCTCACACTTTCCACGGCGGGTCAAACCCGCAGTAGAAAGTCCGCTAACTTACAACGGCTGCCAGATAGATGGCGGTTCAAAAATGCTAAACACCCGCCGTTAAAAGCCCTTTATAACCGCCATTAAAGCTCCGTTTTGTAGTAGTA